>JAPZDV010000015.1:10269165-10308802 GCA_029814665.1 Acanthurus lineatus
AGTTATAATCTTTCTTGTAAATTGAGGATGGCAGAATTCCCAGAGGAACACACAAGAAAACAAACAGCAATAACAAACCATCAACTACAAAATAAATGGATTACTTACATCTCTGCGTAATAGTTCGTTCTCTCTCAGCACTTCTCTTAACTGCGTCTGTAGGTCTGACATTGCACCCTCTCTCACCTGGTAACACACACACACAAACAGACACACACAAGTTTGAAGTATAGTATAAGTTTAAAATGGCTGACAGCAGCAATATAATCTTTTTTTCCCCCTTCTTACATTATAAACACTTGCAGCTGTCACTACTACCAGTGAGCCATTCATTCTGAAAGTCACTGTTTTAGCTGAAACATCTGTCATAAGCAAATTTTTAGGATTTTTGCTGAGAAAATATTTCACAACAAACCATTTTTTAAGATAAGTTAGGTTTTTTTATGCACAGTGCCTTCTTATTGTGAACTCCAACTGTAGGCTGTGCATTACACTGTTGAAAGAGCCACCCAGGCATCACCCGCTGGCTGTATAAAATCACCCAGTTGTCATGAACAAGAAATTAATAGACCAAATTGTGTTTTGTTCCATACTGTAAATAATAGAGCCAAATTTAGGGAAGCACCATCCTCAGGATAATATAATGTATGGTATATTAATGTGATGTAAAACAGAGAAAAGCTTCAGACAGTTAAGAGGAAGGGAAGACAGTATTTTTTGCTTAAAATAAAATGAAAAAATAAGAGGAGGAGGAAGCAATAGGAGTGTAAGGAGAGATATATTTTGGAGAGATGAGTTTTCAGGTTATGAGTAATGGTGCAGAGGGAGTGAGAGGGCAGACCTTTGTCTTTTTAAACATACTGTAAGAATACCCACACAGTTCTTATTCTATAAAGTTAAAACATGACAGAAAATATAATGTATGAAAATATAGCAGGCATCTAATTTTAACAAATACAGCCCCTAGATTATCGTTTCCCTGGACCAATTTCATTCACATATTTCATGTCTGTTTATTCTAAACCTCATTTGAACTGTTTTGTCTGATACTTTAGAGCAATTTTCTTGAAGGTGAATAACTGAACGTAATGAATAAAGTATTTCTGAGGCTTCTGTTTTCATGCACAGATTACAAACTGAACAAACTCGTCTTTCAACAGAATGCTTAGCTCATCTTAGCATAAAGACTGAAAACCGCAAAAGAGTAGACGCAATAAAAGCAGAAAACAATGCGATGCCCCACCTGTCTCATGGAGTGGGGCACTGTAGATGCCTGTGACGGCTGGTTTTGCACGTCCCCTCCAAATGCTATTGCATCACTGGGCATGACCGCTCCCCCTCCTCCTCCTCCTCCTGCGTTTATATTTGGACTGCTCCCAATGATGGCAGACCTGACCCCATAGGGGACCCTGGCCCCGGCCCTGCCCAGGGTCATGGTGTTTTTGGGCAACGAGGGATTCAACCCACTGCCCAGGCTACCAATGCCAACGGGGTCTTCAGCTGTGTCAGTGAAGTACATGGGACCACCTGTAGCGTAGGCTGCATTTAGAGACTGAATGTTCTCCATGGACAGGGTTTTGCCGGAGCCAGTGAGCCCACCGGCGGAGCTGCTGCTGCTGTTTCGCCGGTGTCCAAGCCTTGGGGAGCGAGGGAGGCGTGGAGAGCGTCCGGGACTCCCAGACGCTGACCCATTACCATTGGATCCAACAACATCAAGCTTTGAGACGGAACGGGAGCTACCGTACATGGTAAGACAATAGAGTGTGTATACTTTAGAGACGAAAGAGTGTCTGGCACAAATTTCTAAAATCAACTGAACCAAAACTACATGCCCCAAATTACACAAACACTCAGATCACTTAAAGCAAAAAAATGGTAGAAGAATGTCCTTAGAAAAATCTAAAATACTGAATGTAAAAGCTGAAAACACAGACTCCTGTAAGTCTCTACTGGTGTCCTTTGTGACATTAAATATCCTAATGCAGTGATGACATAGCTGTGGTCAAGTCCTTTCCAGTAGCCTCACAGTAATCATGGGCTTTGATAGAAAGCAGTAATCAATAGAACATCTCTTTAGATAGCTGCAGCAAGTTAATCCACAAGGCCAGGGATGATGGGAGCACCTAAAAAAAGAGAGGCAGAGGGAGAAGAGGATTTAGTGATCAGAGGAGCAAAGATGTACTGGACCTAAGATACAATGGAATACAGTCAAAAGATTACCCTTATTCCATGTCATGGTATAACTATATGCAGAATCTAAGGCAATAATTAGTCTCATGTCAGGACAGAATATTGACACACCTATTGCACAGCCCTACACTAGGTTTGATCTGCAAAAGGTAATCAAAGTAGTTAGACTTCATCCGTACCAAAATTTAAGCAAATCCTTTCTGCAGATTCAGAGATAATTCACTGGATAAGTGAAAATTTGGATTTGCTCATGATGCTAAATTAAAAGTCAGAGCATCACCAGAGTCATAAGGAATTATCCCCTGAATACTGAGCAATTTTGTGGTAATTTATCCAACATTTATTGAGATATTTCAGCCTGGAACAAAGTGGTAAACCAACTGACTGACTGACTCCCTTGAGTCACACTGTTCATCACAATGAGAGGACCTTAGCAACTCTCAGGCTTTTAAAAACAGATGTTATGAAACATAAATGAATTCTAGTGTCACGTAATGAGTGTCATGGTTGCAATATCTGCTCTCTTTGCGAATAATCATTCATCATAGTTGCACAAAACATGACACCTCACTGACATGTACACACATACACAGCAAATGAGAGACACATATGTCAGGCTGACACCCTCAGACAACACAAACAACAAGCTTTGGCTTAATCCACAGACTGGACCGCTGGCACAAGAATCACCCCATGTGTCGGTTCATATGATCACACAGACTGCTTTGTGTTTCAGACAATACTCGTTTGTCTTAAGATCACACTATGTACTAACCCCTCTGGTCATCACATTGAAGTTACAATCCTGCAGCCATAACAAACTGGGTAAGAACAGATAACAATCAATCAGCTAATTAAATATCTGTACAGGCGAATGATTTGTTTTCTTGTTGAATGAATTACCATATAGAATGATAAATGCTTTTTGTTTTATCCATCCAATTAAATCTTGTGACCGATGTATTTTATTCCGCAATAATAATGTGGAAAGAAAACATAAACTAAAAAAAGTAAATAAATGCTCATCCAACTCAGTCCTGCTAATCACGAGTTACACTGTGTAGACATTTAACTAATAACATAAAACAGCTAATGTTTTAAATAAAGCAGAAACAATCAGTAACATTTTACTGACTTTTAAATTTTTTTTACATAATTTATGGGCAAGGATAAATGCCTCACAGGCTGCTCTTTTTTCCTAGGCATCCTGAACCCCCCACCATGTGCTCTTCACTCACTATAGTTTAAAAGCTTCAGACACTGAAAAAGTGTGAATGACTCTCAGTGTAAAAATTAAGAAATTTGGATAAATATTCTAAAACTAATTATCATATACAACTGTAGCTGTTCCCTCTGGAGTCAACTGTTGAATCAAATAAATTAATAACTGCATTGGCTTAAGAGAGTACATTTACAGCTATTTAAAATCCAGCATTTCATTTCATTTCATTACAGCTAGCATTTCAACAGCCATTATTCGGTCATTCGGGTATCCTTGGAGACAGTGATATCATTCTCAGGTCAGTGGACACATGACCTACTAAAAACACACACTGGGCATCTGATCTACATTCTCCCTTTACTAGAATAGACTTAAGAGAACTAAACCACCTAATAAATAGTCAGACACTCAAGAATAAAAGCTGTCATTTTTACCTGGCTTGTTTCTTCTCTATAACACATGATAATTCTTTGAGTGCAGAAATGTTGAGCCTCTACTACTTACATACTGCATACTGATGACCTAAAAAACTGCCTACTACTGGTTGGAGTAAAGTCAGCAATCTAGCAATTTTAACTGTTGCATTTACTCTACAGCAATAACATATCTTGTTGAGTAATTTGTCTAAAACAGCTCCCCCTCTGCTGTACATGAAACGTCTTGCAAATTGTAGGTTCAAAAGATAACATTTCATTTTAAGTTTGATTACCTGTGCAACCCTAAGGTCGGCCCCTGCTTTGGGCACCTTTTACAACCCTGCAGCAGAGTATATTTTTCCAACCGATGTTCTGCTCTGCACAGATCTGTGGCCAGGGAGATGTAACTGACAGCTAGTCAGTAACAGCAATAGAAACTCAAACATCTGCTCTGTCTCCCCACAGGCCAACAGCACACACCTGGACAGAAACAGGCCAAGACCCTGCCTCTAGCACAGACACAGACCTACACAAATACACACACTTGCGTACAGTGTACGCTCTTACACAAATACACACACACACAGAAAAAAACTGCACATCTGAGATCGATACAATCTACAAACAAACATCTAGGTACTTGGATGATGCAAGCACAGATGAACACTCATGCACATCAGCTCAGTGACTGTGAGTGATCATGTCACCACCGACACACACTCATCTAATGCTCCACTTGAGGCCAATATGAAATGGCAAATAGAGATGGCAAAAGAGACAGCGTGTGTGTGTGTGTGTGTGCGTGTGTGTGTGTGTGTGTGTGTGTGTGTGTGTGTGTGTTCAGGGCTTTCCTCCTCCCCTCTGGACCTGCTGACCTGTAGATAATGTACATACTCATGTCCCAATTCTCTCTATGGTGCCAAAAAAAATGTTCAGTATATCTGGCTTCTTTTTAAGCCTATATTTAAGCATTTATTGAACATACACGCAGGTTTTTTTTCACTTTCAGTCATGACCTGCCTCTGCTCATATATGTCGAAGGTTTTGAGAGTTAAGAGCTTGCTTTAAGGCAGCAACGGTTGTTTGTAGGAAAAAAACACTCACTTCCCCCGCACATTTTATGAAGCTCTACCTCTGTGACCACAAGTCTGTCACTATCAACTGTAAGGTAGCAACAATCTAAGTATCACAATTTTGAAATAACATTGTTTTTCTCTGGATATTACTTTGGTCAGAAAGAGGCACAGGACAATAAATACACAAATCCTTATCTTTTTTAAGGTCACAGAGTGCTGGAGCGTATCCCAGCATGCATTAGGCAAGAGGTGGAGTACTGTACACCCTGGGTAGGTCACCAATCAATCAGACTGCTCAACACACGCACACATACACTTCTTTTTATTTTTACTGGCTTAAAGGAACTCATGGAAACCATAACACACAGCAGGTTGTGTTTTCTACAGGTCAAGTCTAAGGGTCACATGGAGAAACCACCAGTGTGTCCAACAGGCTCTGAGTTTATTTGTGGTGGTTTTAGACTCTGGGAGGGCTGACTGAGGGTGAGGGACAGCAAACAGCATTGAGAGTCAGATAAAAAATAATAGTAACCTCAAGCTCATGAACTCACGTGAACCTACTGTTGAAAACATTTTAATGAGTCTCAACTTCTGACTGAATTTAGGCAAAACACAACACACCCAGAAATACCGACACCAGTGGAAAAAGGCACACAAACAAACACACAAATATGACGCATTTCGTATCATGAGGATGAGAAAATGCTAGCATATGACTAGCTAAGACCCATCTGCCAACAGGCTTACCAGCTCTCTTGCCCTTTCCCACCAATGTGAAAAAGCAATGTGGTGCTGCCTTAAGATACATCTGTTTAACCACTGCTACACCAAGAGTTCACTCATGACCACAGGAACAGTCTTTTTCATCAGCAGATGGAGTTTGCTGCAGTTGAAAGCGCTGAAAAAGCTTGTATGTGAACTCCATCGTCAAATTAAGTTTATTCTTCCTTTGCAATATTACACGTATCTGGAATCTTGAGTAAAATATGATGCAGCAGTTGTGACCTCACCTAACATTTTTCTTCATGGATTAATCTACAAATTTATACTTGGTTTAATTTTTGATCAACAAAGTAATGTGGAAATTTGCTAAAGCCCAAGATGACCTTCTCATATATGAACATATGAGTTGTTTTTTCTGTACAGTCCAAAACTGAATATATACAGTAACTATCAGAAAAGATCAAAACATTAGAAAATTGACTAACTGATTCCTTGTTTGAGCTCTAATCAGATAGGTATTTTGGACTAAATACCCAATCACCAAACACTCTACCACAACCGAGTTATATACTGTAACAGACTCTGAAACAGCCCAAGAACTGAACCTTAGAACCAATGTAACCTCATATAACACTCTACAAGGAACACCAGCACACACACCACCTGGTGTTTCATCCTCTGCCTCCCTGTACTGTTACTAACAGTCATTCAGCATGTCTCATCTTCCCCCAACACACTCAGAGTTGTCTTAGGTCTCATAAAATCCTAGAATATAACACAAGGCTACCAAGTATGTCTCCATGAGTGACTGCCAAGTACTGAAGTTGTACTCCTTTAAAATTTTTTTGTATTTGTACCAATAAGTGCTGGCACAGCAGAGAACAGATTCGCTAGCCTTTTTCTCAACATGGCTTCAGATAAAGAAGCAACTCAAGACTAAAATATATTATCACTTAACATGCAAACTGGATAAAAACTATTCACAAATCTGCAAATACAGAACAACATTAGCATTTGTTTGGAGTCATGCTTGTGCTCATCTGTTGAATTAAGTCCAGTATTCACTCTCTTTTACCTTTGTTTTATGTCTCTATCAGCTCCTGAGGAAAATGTTTGTCTCTTTAGCTGCTAAATGCTCCACTTTGTTCACAGCATTGCTGCTTACATTGTCTCAAGTTGCCTCCAAGAACTTTCCCAAGGGACCAGGATGCTTTGGATGAAATCATTTGCTCATGTGCCTCAACATATGCACAAGGGGTTACACAAGAAAGTATCATTTTCAGATGGATGTTTGTATTTCTTTTACATTTGTTATTGCAGAGTTGAGCCCCTAAATGACATGTAAAAAAAATGTAAAAAGTGGGAACCTTTTAGTTCTTTGAAAAACAGGTTATTGGATTAAATGTTCTGAGTACTCTGGGTGGAAAAGCGTTTATGTGTGTTTTTGCTGAAAACAGATGCCTGCTGCAGTTGCAAACCACACAGCCAGAGAAACAAAACAGTTAAGCTGTTCACTGGAAAACCAAAAACAATGAGCTAAAAAACACTACAAAGGAACTGCAGAGTCAGGTAATGCTTATCTATGGGTTAGATAAACAAACTTCTGTAAAAATACAAGAAGCCATACAATCCATTGTGAGTTTAACACAATACTGATTGTAGTGGCTTTACACTAACATCACCTTTAATGATACAAAATACACTATAGAGCTTAAGACAGAGCCAAGGCAACATGATGGGGAGGTTTTAAGTTACCTAATATTAGAGAGGATAGCATTAGATTAAAGCATGTATATCTGTTTATTCCCCATTTACCCATCACTCTTTGTTCTCGGTCTAATCCCTCCTTTCCATCCCTACCTCTTACTTGTCTCCATGATGCTTTCACTGCCTCTCACTCTCTCTCTCTCTCTCTCTCTCTCTCTCTCTCCATCAGCATTCCTGAAGGTGTTCAGCATATTCTATTTATGTGACAACACCACATCCATCTGTCATACCGCACAACACGATGCACACACACTAAGACACACACACACACCACTCAACCTATACTTAGCCGGCTGGTGTTCCGGCGTGGGAGCCGAATCTGACAAAGTTTGCCTCTCGCCTTGGGATCAGGGCTCATAAAAACACATTACACTCATCCCGAATATTATTATCCTCCATTACTCTATGTTCCTGTCAGATTCTTTGTGATGTGATGTGGCTGGAAAGGACTCACTGGTGCTGTCTGGGGTCACACATCTTACTCAAAGTCTACTCAACAGCCGCGCTGAAAGGCAGCGCTGTTCTCATTCTGCACCTAATCTGTCTGAAGATTTAGGGGAAAGACGCCCCGTTCAACAGATTCAACTTTTTTTAACCCTTACAGCTGCTTTATCATGCTACTAGAGAGTTTATCTCTTTGAAAAAACAGATTGCTGTTGGTCTAATGTGTGCAATATTTAGGTCAATTAGTATAGCATTTACTTTGTACTAAATAC
The DNA here is from genome assembly GCA_029814665.1 of Acanthurus lineatus. Lineage (NCBI taxonomy): Eukaryota > Metazoa > Chordata > Actinopteri > Acanthuriformes > Acanthuridae > Acanthurus > Acanthurus lineatus. The sequence goes on from JAPZDV010000015.1 coordinate 10,277,276, forward strand.
AGATTCTACAAAGAGAATAAAAAAGTAAAAATTAACCACAAATGCACAGTTTCATTTTACAAGATCTTGACTTGATTAAAGTAAAAGACACACTGATCGAGATACTTAACCATTTTTACAGCCAAGAGTGAGACTTTTCGGAGCAACTCTTTAGCGATCAAATTATTTATCACATTTATGAACTAATCAGCGATGTTTATTGTTGATTTTAAAAATTATTCTGAGGCATATAATTTATATGTGATATGTAAAGAAGTAAAAAGAGATTGTTTCAAAAACAAAACAAACCTTTTGCAGAAAGAAATTCTTCTAGAATACTGGTTAAATCAAAATAATTATAAAAATTAAGTGGCATTCTGACTATGAAGATGCATATAAAGTGGCTGCAAACAAATTTAATTCCTGCTTTGTTTGAGGTTTTGGTAAATGCAAAAGCAACAGTGGTGAGGCATCCTGTCAAATGTTTGGATTAAATATTATATTAGGCTTCACCACCCAATCCTAAAATATAAATGCTACTTCAATTAACCTATTTTTCATCATCTAAGTTATTTATCCAAACATGTTCCACAGACATGCACACATGTTTCTGTACTGCAGTTATCTAAGATCTACTCTTAACTCACTTTACCTCTGGAGCAATCATAAATAGAGGAGTGCTATTAAGTTGTAAGAAAAGTGACAAAAAGCTGTTATTCTCAGATAATCAGTTAGAGTTAAATGAAGGATTACTTTCGCCTTTGACATCAAAAAGCCCAAAACTCCACGCTGACCAGTTTGACATATTTCGAGTCTCTCACAGTGATATTTTCTCACTCATTCATGCTGTATTTGGGTTTACTTGGACCTATTTAGCACTGCTGTGCAAAGCCTTGCTCATACAGTGCTGCTGTTTAGTTTGAGTAACTGATCATTTGTGGTTTTGCTTCCACATACAAGCAAAAGATATTGTCTCCACAATGACAAATCATGATGCTGTTTATGCATGTTTAACCAATCTGCCACACATGTGAATCATTTCAACAGGGTTTATGAGGAAACTGATGGAGGAATGAAATCCAATAAAAAGGTGGTTAAGAGAGTTTGGCTTTTTTTAGACTTTCCCGCAGGGAGAAAAATCAATTAATACTACACACATATGGGGATAGCAAAAAAGTGAGTTTTTTTTTCAATTAACTGAGCAGCCCAATTAAACTTTGGCAGAAGATGTCTGGGCAAGATACATCACCATAGTGACTGAGCTACTTGTAACTTAAGCCTGTGCCACCCGTCCTATCAGCGATAAGACATATAATATGGTTTAGACATTGGAAAGAACAACACTGATAAGGGACAGATAGCATCGGCTCCAGTCTATTGTGTGCCACAGGAAATTAATCCAAGATGCAGACCGGGCAAACAAAACACGTGCACAATCAGACATTCACATACACACACACACACACAATGAATCACACACATCCATGTACGTAAACACACCAGAGCAAGAAAAGCACATTGATGTCATGCACATGTAAACACACAGCACCCTTATCTAATCTAATCTGCCTACGAAACAAATATGGAAAATTTACCGTTGAGACTTGACAATTAACACAAAGGCAGGGAAGCACGTAACTAATTTGGGAGTGTGTGGTAGTTAATAAAAGAGAAAGTGAGAGAAGAACTCCCTCAGGCTTGTCCTGTAAAGAGGAATGTGCTCATACAGTCAATTTGCCAAGTTAAGTAAAGATGAAAGGAGTTGAGAAGGTGACCCCTAAAAATCTATCTTTCTTTCAATCTGTCTATCTATCTGTGGGGCTAGAAATAAGCCCCATCCTCTTTGCAAAGTGATAAAACTTAAGTAAATAAACAATTAACAAGATGATGGTCTTATGATTAAAGTGAGGTCTGGGATGTGATTTAAAAATACTGTCTTTCTCGGGCTATGTTCCTCATGTTGTAACAGCAAGTGCTTCAGGCAAAAATCTCCACCTTTGAAGTTGAGCTTGGAGACAGTTGAAGTCAGAAGGCTCTCAGGCTGCACACAAAGGTTCATTAGAAACCAAAAGTTTGGAAAGATATAATAACAGGCCAGGCCATGAAAAGCTTTGAAAAATCATCATTAAAACAATTTTTAAAACAAATGCAAGTGAATAATATCAGAACAGCTCTCACCCAAACTGCCCTTGATGTATACAGAGCTTGGACATTTAACAATGTCCAGTGTTCACAACAACCTCAGTGGAAGGAAGCAGCCGAGTTCCCTGACTCGCTGTTCCCGGAGGAGGGGCGGTGCAAAGAAACAGAGCTGTGGGCGGAACGCGTAGGAAATCACGGCGTCCCTTTGCAACCCACCCCTTGCCTCCTTCTCTCTTTCTCTCTCACACCCCGGGTCACTGCAAAAACACACGCAGTAAGACTTCACCTCCCCTTCTTTTTATCAGCACATTCTTATCGGATGTTTGTTTTGCTCACACTGATTCGGCTGCAAAGATGTTGTCATACATGTTGCCTGATTTGGTCTCGACTGAGTGCATGCGGTCTGACAGCTGGAAAGAAATGGGTGCTGACAGTCCCATGCAACTATGGTAGCATTAAAAACATTATTTTGGAGGAGATGGCTTCTAAGAAGTAAGAAGAACCAGCCAGAAGAAACTGAGAAGGACGGATAGAAAAACCAGAGCACAGTAAAAGCCCACATGGAAATAAAATAATATGAGGTTAAACTCTACATTGACTACCACAGCACCCCAGGGATTATAAGTGACACACATAAGATAATCTATTATAAAGTACAATACGGTCACTTAACTGGCGCTGTAAAATAATATTACTCATGATATGATAGCGATTATGTGGCTTTGAGCAACTACAAAGCTGTCAGCAGCACTTCAGCTGGCTGCAACACAGTGAACAGATTGATAATCGCATTTAGAGGTACGGAGACGAGACGTAGCGTTATTAGTGTCATTCCTGGAGAAAGCCTCCGGCTGTATGGCTACAATTGTTTTTTTATTGAACAAAAATGGAATAAAATTGCCGAAAGGCTTCGCATTTTTTTCGTTTTTCGCCCGAAGAAATTACAAAATGTATTAATATAAAGACAAGAAACATGTACACTGCTCCCCTCCGGCGGATATTTTAACAGAGCCCCCACCGTAGGTCTCACAGCTGACCTGAAACTGCAGCCATCAAATTTTAATAAAGCTATAGCTGCTGTTTCTTTTCTTCCGAGTAGCACAGACATGTTAGGCTGACCGAGAAGTGACAAATAATTACAAAGACACAAACACACACATACATGTGAAAAGGCCTGTGTAATAAAACATGTGTACACGCACACACTCAAGACTGCCAGCTAACTTCCAGTACTCACTGCGGCTGTGTTTACGTTGCTGCCCCTCGGTTGTGAAATAAGCTAAGAAAAGGCCAGTCACATATCCTCTTCAGTTACTCTGCTGCTGTCACACCTCAAAAGTGACGTTTTCGTGGCGTAACGCACGGTCAGCCGAGGTGAAACGCTCCCCGCACTCTTTTTTCGGGGTTGTCTCCCCCGTCGTGTGCCTGTCTTCCTGCCTCCTGTCTAGCTTCCTCCGTCTGTCTCTCCCTCCTTCCCGTCTTCGCCAGCTCCTCCACTGGTGGCTTCCCCGACTGCTCGGGCGCTCCCGTGACGTCACGACGGTGGAGCTGTGGAGCGCGCGCCCCCGAGACGTACCACCCACCCTCCTCCCCCTACCTCATCTCTCCCCTATGAGTCGCGTGCATGATAATCCATAATTGTTAAAGCCGTAATTAAATGAGAGAAGTTATTTTCCAGCTTGAATTTAATTCTTCATATTAATCCGACATAAAAATGCGATTTATTTTTTATTTCGTCGTATTCAGGATGAAAAAAATCCTTGCGCAAAGCAATATGTTAGCATCTCGAGTGGATTGTTACATTTTTATTAGCTTTGAGAAAGTATTTTTACTCTTTTAGACACAGATTATCAGTCATAATAAATATCAGTGCAACATATTGTATGAATTGATGGAAAGTTATAAAAGCTATCGATCTGTAAAATAACGAGTGACTTTTTTTCGTTACTAGTTGAAATTATGCTTATTTTATTTTTTCCAGTTTTACAGAATGGGTCTCTTATCTTTCTGGCAGCATTTTATACCTACAGGCCAGTTTATAACCATTATTAGACTGCAAATTACTCTGCTCTTAAATGTACTGTGACAGTTTGAAATTGCGTTCTGTGACTATTTGTTTGTTTTCCCCTCAGTTATTTTGTATTTATTCTGTTTAAATTGTACTCTTGAGATTACTGGTTGTTAGGGCATATCCTCACATCTGTTCAATAAGCATTCATTTACAATTATAGTTTAGTTTACAGTTTAATAACTGAATAAATGATTTCAATGTAATTTTTAAAGCTCTTTCTGCATCCATGCATTGGGGCTATACCATGTTGACACTTGAGAGTCAGTGGTATTAATAAGTGAATGACCTACATACACTATCTGATTGGAGTATTTGGCATTTTACAAGGCATAGTCACCCTGGCCTCCCAATTCTCCTTTTCTGTCTCTCACACACACAATTACACATCATTCTACAGAATTTTTTCCAACTAGACAATGCCCAAAGACACACACACACAAGCACAAGCACACTCATGCATGCACACACTGTCCCAGTTCCCAGGGCGCCAGTCAGTCAGACAGCTGAGGTATAAATAGTCTGCTAGCTAAAGTTTCCCAAGAGAGAAACACTCCAGGAGTGGTGGACCAAGTGTTTCCTTCTGAAAAATGTGAAACTTTTACTGGTGGCTTTTACATATTTAATCATTGTAAAGACACATCGAGAAGGGCTACAACAAAACACACTCATGAGCAAGGCATTTGTCACCCCAACAGAAAAAAAAGACCTGAGCTGCTAAGTTCTAGAGAATGCACTTTTATTTAGCTGTATGATAGTTACCTGAGAAGTACAGTACATGTACATAACTAAAAGCCACTTTTGGCGCTTATATATCTGACATATTGCAAATCTGACTAGTCCGTGGACCCTTAAGTCATTGGGTTTGACACAAAGTGATTAAAACATTTTCTGACACAAATTACTTGCTGACAACTGCAGAAGTTACTGATGAACAAGGCAATCAATATTCAGCATCAAGTGAGAAAAAGCATGTGTTCAGTCATAACAACCACAAATCTGGTGTACTTCCATGACTGGAAAGCGATGCTAAACCTTAATGTAATGATTTCTAGATTTATCATTTGATCCATAAGATAACAGAAAATCTAAAAAAATATATGCTCACAATTTTGTTTATGCACAAACTATCTATTCAAAGATGCTTATTTTGTTTAACCAATACTTCAAAACCATAAGATTTTTAATTTGCTATCATACAGTCCTGAAAAACAGGCAATATTAACATTTAAGAAGCTGGAACCAAATAATGTTTAAATATTTGCATTAAATAATTGCTTATTTAAGTAAATATTAAGTATATGAATATTTTATAGACTTACAAGTCATTTAACCTTCAAAACTAATATATCAAGAGCATTTAAGAAAGTAAAAAAGATTAAATTGGATCCTTCCTTCCAACCCTTTTCTATCCATGATGTTGCCTCAGCTCGCTGGATAAACAATGGTGTCACCTCCTGGGCAAAAATAGGCATTGCAACATGTATGGAAAAATGGCAAATCTACCTTTAACTTTTCCTTCACATTTGTAATAAACCTCAGTTGGAATAAAGATATCACACTGAGGTTAAATGTTTTTGTCTTATTGCAACAAGAAAAACACTGGACTATATATCCCAATAATATAACAACCAGAGCTGAAATTTTTAATGAAAAATAAATAGAATGAGAAGTTGCACCCCAACTTTCCTGCTACATGTTGCATCTTAAGTTGCATGAGCCACAGGAGTGATTTCCAGTACGTCATCTGCATCATCTCCAAAGATACCAACAAAAGGGTAGAGCTTTGGTCTGCTATTGAAGGAAGTGCCAGCCATAGAGTAGAGAAAATCTTTGAGTGCAGTTGTGGTCTCACGGAAGGTACGTCCTATGTAGGAGCCAATCAGAGTTCTGGCATCTACGTCATAGAAGTAGACCTCTCCCTTCTCATAATCAGCAAACACACCGACTGTTCTGGGACTTTGCCATAGGTTCTGGGAGAGGATATCTAAAGGACCAGAGTATTGCTCTTGGAATAGGTAGCTTGTTTTTAATAATACCCAGGCTCCCTGCTCAGGGCTTAGGATGAACGTCTCTCTGTTAATGGACTCTTTGACCACTCCCAAGATCCAGTGTTTACTACCACTGACCCGAACCTCAAAGTAGAACCTACCTGAGGAAAAACCCTCTTTTCCAAGTACATAAGGTTGATTTATAAATCTTCTCCCATATAAAGCCCTAAAAAACTGTCCGTCTTTGCAGAATCTAAGTTGTTTCCCATCACCTGACACCACGAGACTGGAATGAGCCGTGTAGGCATCCAGAGTCACATCTACGGCGTCGCACTGCTGGACCATCATCAGCTTGTCCTGAGGTGGATTCCATCCTTCTTTGATGAACTCATCTTTCATACTTGTCTCAGCTTCTTCAGGTTGTGTCGGGGCCTCACAGCCATCAGACAACCTGACCTCATGAATAAGCATCTCCATCTCATTTTTGAGAGTCTTTTCCATTCGAGTCACTGCTTTTTTCACCATCCCTACATAATTATGTCGACTCATTTCAGAGGGCTCCAGAGTAAATGGAGGGGTGTCGTGAGACAGAGGCTGGAAGAGGTCCTCAGTGTGTGCAGGAGTGTAGAGGGTTAAAGAGCTCTGCAGGAGGCGTAGTTGGTCCTCTGTTTTTAAAAGCTGCTCCATTTCAGACCTTTTCCTCCTCAACTCAGCCAATTCTTGCTCTAGTTGTGTCAAATGGTCTTCAGCCTGCTTCTCTGCTGCTTTCTGCTTCTCCTCAATCGGCTTAATCAGTTCAGCCTGGCTTCTTTGCAGAGAGAGCACCAGAGCAGTAAAAACCTCAGCAATGTCCGCTATCTCTTTCTCTGACTGTTTCTTGCTCTGTTTAGCTGAGCACTTGATTTTCTTAATACTTCTTGATTTATCGTTTTCCATCACACTTATCTCTGACACCACATCAGCCAGCCTGGCTTTCTTCTCTCTGAACGCACACTCAAACGGGACGGCTTCGTGCGTCACATGGTCATCCTTTAAGCACATGAAACACACACACATCTGCTCTACAGGACAGAAGAGCTCAAACACCCTTCCATGCTTCTTACACACTCTGTCCTCCAGGTTTGACACAGGGTCAATCAGCTGGTGCTTCTTTAAGTTTGTGACTCTTTGGTGAGGCTCCAGGTGAAGCTTGCAGTATGAGACCAAACACACCAGGCATGTTTTGTGGGCTTTGAGCTTCGGCGCGAGGCAGACATCACATGGCACCTCTCCTGGGTTGGCAGGGATGTCATTTTCACCCCTCACCCTTATGTTATTGAGAAGCTCCGCCATATCTCTGAACTCTGTGTTGACCTGAAGCTGTGGTCTTTTCTTGAACCTCTTCTTACACAAGGGACACTGTATTACGTCAGTGCTGGCCCAGTATCCTGTGATACAAGTCTTGCAGTAGTTGTGTCCACATGGAGTAGAGACAGGCTCAGAGAATGTATGCAGACAGATTGAGCACAGGAGCTGCTCTTAACATGGGAGGCTGCTGGCTGAGGCCATGTCTAGACGAAAGGGGAGGATTTGATGGTTAGGATTTTAAATTTTAAACCCTGAGAATGTGTAAATCGAGTGGGTTCCTTACATTTTTGACTACAGTTTACTGAGGATGTTTTTTTGGTGTTCAAATTTACTTTTACCTTTGACCTTAGCTAGAGCATCAAACAGAATATGAGGGTCAGGGCATGAAAGCAACACAAAGTTGTACAGAGGTGTGACACATCTGTAATATTGCTTTTGGTCAAGGCTAGCAATAAATTCTGCTGCAGACAAGTAGGTTTGATTCATTGATTCAACATTTGGTTAAAGCTGTTTTCACTTTTTATTTCTTTATTTTGGCGGTGTTTTTTAAGGGAGGAAATGAGTCAGAGAGAGATGAGAGATGACAGGAAATGAGGCTTTAGAGTTATCAGAGAGGACTTAGAACAAGGATCTATGTCATTAACCTCCACTCACCCAAAAGACACTTCTGAAACTAATTTCTTGTTACTATATTAACTTTATTGCATTTCTTTCTAAAGTGCAAACGAGCAGTCAAATTACTGACATAAATGATTGATGGTCAAATCATTGATGGTCAATATGTGGTCACAGCAGTGTTCATTAACAAACAGCTGTTGTTCAAGGAGTGCTTCAGTGTTTCGTTCTCGTGTATTGAAGTCTGGGTTTGAATGCGTTATGCGTTTACGGTGTTCTACTGCTTCTTTTAATAAAGAATGTAAGCCACTGTGTTTACAGGAAGTAGATATTATGAACAGTATTATATGCATGTACGGCGCATCTGGCCGAAGGACGAATTGAAAACATTTAAAGTGATCCAAGGTGTTGACAAGTAAAAGGCTTCATTCACGCTCCCAGTCACATCGATAAAACCGGAAGTTTTGGTGTAGGCTAGTTAATGTGGGATTGCCATTGCTTCAACTGCTTTTTCCAGAACACTTAAAGAAAACAACGTTTCAGTGTAAAAGCAACTGTATGAGGCTAAATGCGCGTAGAAAGGAAGTAATCTCAAAATCACAAAATTGGTGACCTGATTTCAAGTCACAGGAAATACTGGAGATCCTTTCACTCACACACACACACACACAAAAACAACCTAGATAGTTATCTGTGACATTATTGTTGCTGTGATTTTTTTAGTTTTCCCTTTAAAATTGATCAGATCGCTTTAACATTACCTGCTTAGATGTCCGTGTCGTCTTTTAAAGTTAAGGGTGGGGAGAAGTTTCCTCCCAGTCTAGTTTAGTTTCATTTCTGGGGAATGACACACGATCCCTCCCTCCTCTCCTCTCCACCCTGCTCTCCTCGGAACACGTTCCTAAATCTGACTAAGCAGCACTGCGCATATTCCTCAGCTGTTTATCTATCTATTTAGTAAGTGAAATGAATGTCTTGAACATATATACAGAGTTTCTGAGGCATTTTCTTCATTATTGTGATATTTTATTTTCATTTATATTGTATCAGCTGACAAAAGGCCGACGACATTGCTCTCTTTAATGATATAAAAAGCCAATAATGGCAACAGTGGCATCACTAGCTCCAAGCTGTATTTTCTGTGAGTTGGGTTTCCATGAGATATTGTAAGTGACATCTTGAATAATCATATTTTTGAAAAGTTACAAAACTGTCTGCACCTTTCAGTCCAGGCAGGCAGAAAAAAAACTGTATGCAAAACAAAGGACATAAAACAAGTATGTCTTTACCACTATTACTATTTCCAAGTCACTATAGTTTTTGCTTTATATCCTAATTGTCTTAAAGACTGTGTAGAGATTATCCCCAAACTGAAGCTTTGCTGAAGTTTTCTTCAGAGACAAATAGAAGATTATGAGCAAATATAAAGGAAAGATAGTTTACAGTATGATATTAATATATAGATACCTATAAATATTTCTCTTAATTTGTTGTAGAAATAAGACAACATGGAGCCATCGGCCCAATATCAAATCTTAAATGATCAAGCAGAGCAGGTTGATCTACAGCTTGATAGAGTGCCAGTGCAAGGAGCTTAAAAAATGTTATAACTGGTAAAACTTGTTTTTATTTGTTGATTTTATCTGCTGAAGAAAGCAGCTACAGTTGTTTTTCTGATGTTATTTTATAATCCTGACTCATCCCAGACACTAGATGTCCCCACAGCCCAACAAAAGTGTGGAAAAAGAGGACCATAGACCATGCAGATCACACATTAAATTTTCATTATGTGTGAACATATATGTACTTGCATTTAAAAGCAAATATGTAACCCTTTGTAAATATATAATCAGAGAAAAGTAACTTTGATTATTTCTATTATTTTATTTTAAGCTGTGAATGTATGTAATCACAAAGTAAGTGATTTAGATAGACATCAATTGGTAAGACAGAATAAGTAAATATGCATGTTATAAACAAGCATCTGTGTGTATGTGTGTATGTTTGTGTGTAAGTCAGTGAATGCGCATCATAAGCCACGGGAAGTATCCTGTGCTCTTCATGCCGAAGGTACTGATGAAGAAGTTGAGGACTGTGGTGATGAAGACTATGACAGTGGTTACGTTGTTCAGGTAATCCAAACGTTTCTGCAGGGCCGCGTTATTCAGGTCACGACGGCCTGTGACACACACAGAAATACACACACACACACACACACACAAACACACACAGACACAGTGGGAAAAAAAGAGGGTTCAAACTACACTTGGACTTCTAGTTTGACGAGAATGCACTAAATTTCAATTGCTGTTGAAACAAATGGACAAAATATCTTTACTTCTCTCCTTTAAACAATGACACCTTCTGTTTAACATGCATGGGCACACTTACTATCACACACACACTATCACACACTTCAAATCTACCCTGTTACATATTTGCTTCCCAGCAAAAACACAATAAGCACAGCATGAGCTTCTGTTAAATCTCTACATTTATTCAGCTTTATGGAAGAGAAGGTATTTGTACATATAAGACAGATGTCTCTTTGTTATTCTACCCTGTTTCTTGTTTATGTTGAGGAAGTTTCAAATAAATTATATAAAACCCAAAGAAACAAACATAAATTAAAAAACAGTGTGAAATACACATACTGGGACACATGCACAAACATGTTATTGCAGCCAAAAAAATAATGCATATTTACCGATATTTCAATGGTTAAAGTGAAAATATTTTAGTTTGATTAAGGTGGGAGTCACATTTCAAAGCTTGAAGAATAAATCAGAAGTTGTGCTTGAAAATGTGTGAATTGTAGGAGATTTGTACTGGTGCACAGCCATTTTTAACTTTATTTCAACTCAGCACATTTAAGTGTGTGTGCACTTAAAATACCTGTGGTGCATGCATGCCTGTTGCAGCATGTAAATGTGTTTTATATGTGAGTGGATATGTGGCTGTGTGTGTGTGTGTGTGTGTCAGAAGTGGAGTCGGGCCAGCAGCCAGCGGAAGAAGCCAGTCCTCTTGGATCCGAAGAAGCTGACGAAGAAGTTGATCACAGTGGTGACGAAGATGACGCCAGTGGCGAGGTTGTTCAGGTAGTCAAGTCGTCTCTGATTGGACACCACGTTCAGATCCCTGCGGGCTACATCACACACACACACACACACATACCAACACATGGACAGACACACAAAAACACAATTTCAAACATTTCAAACACATCCACTCCTACATACGTACAGTTGATGCATGCATACACACAAACTCTACACACACTGTACACCACACCACACTGCCCCATTCAAAGTCAACATACAGGAGTGCATTCATGCTAACAGCAGTATAGTTATGTCACTTGCCCTTCAGCTTCTGTCTAATTTATTGAGCAGACTTATGATAACAAAATTGCTTTTTAAATATTATAAAATACATTAAACATAAGAGATATAGTCCCCTCACTCAGGTTAGAATAAATTGTAGCAGGCTTTAAATACACTGCTACACTCAAGCGAATAAAGGGGATTTCAGACTAAACAAGTTCTAGATGGCAAGTATGATGCCAAATTAAAAAGAATTGGTAACAAACAGAGGAACTTCGCTTTGGGTAGTGTAAATTTAGGTGAAGATAAGTACTTACAAGTTAAAAAAAATGCACAAAGACTTTATTGAAAGGATCCAGTTTATTAGAAAATGTGAAATTAGCTACCGGTTTTGTTAAAGAAAAAGTGAAAAGTTGACTAAAAACATGTATTGCACTTTGGCACCATCTGGTGGTAGTTTAAAGAAAAATGGTGCGGCAATTCATGAAGCCTCTCACCAATTTTAACATTACAAAATTCTACAAAAAGAAATTCTAAACATGTATGTTTGGCTACAGTATTTGTGTATAAATGAATGGACAGTATGTGAATTTGCCTTTTTTAAGGGTCTTTCACAGAATGAAACGCTGTAGCAGCCATCTTAGAAAACAGCTGCGTTGCGTGCCGAAGGCGGCTTTAATAATGTTGATGATGAAGGTGAGGAAGAAGATGCCCGTGGTCAGATTGTTCAGGAAGTTTAACACTCGCTGACAAGAGGGGAGGAGGGTCAGCTCAACACGAGCTGCACACACAACATACAAACAAGACACACAGACACACAGACAGAAACACAGACACACGCACACACACACACATAACTGGTTGGTCTTTTGTCCCAGTCCATTCATACTGAATTACATCAAATAAAGACATCAGAGGACACATATGATACTGTGGCTGATTAGTATTTTAAGTAGAATAATAAGTCAGAATAAGTCCCGCGTGTGTATCTATGTGTGTGTGCATGTGTGTGTGTGTTTGTACAGGGTCTGGTCATATGTTGGATGTGTCAAACTTTCTCTACTCTCAACAAAATTCCACATATCTGGGTCATTCTCTGTGTCAGAAGGTCAGAAATGCATCCTGGCAAAGAGGCCGGTGCGCTCCATCCCGAAGGTGGAGATGAAAATATTGGTGACGAAGATGAGGAAGATGATGATTGTTGTCACGTTGTTCAGGCTGTCCAGGCGCTTCTGGTTGCTCTCTTCGTTGATGTCTCGTCGAGCTGCAACAGGCAACACACATACACACAAACACACATACACACACACACCACCAACAATAACAAAACAAAAATAACAAACTACACAAAAGCTTTTTTAATGCATCACAGAGAATTTATATCTTTGAGGAGATGTACCTTAAAAACTGTTTTCTGCCAAACAAGACAAAAAAGTGACTGAAACTCAACCTGCATAATAAATAAATAATTGTGTAAGTGTATTAGTGTGTTAATATGATTGGTTAAAAACATGGAGGGTGGATTTCTGCAGATGTTCAACTAATGCTGGACTGTAATTGGCTCACCAATGATGATGATCAGGACTCCAGCCACAATCTGAAGAGCCAGGGAGAAGGAGATGAGTGTCAGGACAGCAATGTAATACCTGAGGAGGAGAGAGAAGGAAATGGCAGTAAATATTGTAGAGCTGGCAGTAAATTAGAGAATTCAAAGGTTAACAGCAGAAAGCAAAAAGCTAATTATTCATCACTAATAACTGAGGGAATGAACTCATCAATAACACACCATACGTATATTAAAACAGATGTCTGTGTGCCTCTTCCACACATACAGATGCCGTACCTGTATCCAGCTCCTTGTTCGATGACAGTCTTCATGTGTGTGATGTTAGCCAGGAACAGAGCGATGTCCAACATGCCCTCAGATACCGTCTTCTTTGTGGCGTACAGATTCATGTTCAAATTAGAGGCTGAACCTCCCTAAAAAAGACAGATCAGTTTTCAGATTTCAATTGATGCCTGTGACTCTTTTTTTAACTGTACTTTTAGCACACACACGAGCAGTAACTCCCCTTCTCCAGACGACTAAAATAAAAACCATTACTTGTGCCATCATCGTGTCAAAACCCTCTTCAGTATCTGTCTGTCTCGGTCAGCGTCACTGGTCATATCCATGCAACAAACTGACAGCAGATATGACTGGTATATTCTCACCAGATAACTCCAGACACCCATAAATAATAAATCTACTCAACACTTTGAATGGCTTATTCTGTTTAAATCAGATGAAACTGACCAATAGAGGGCAGCAATGACCAAGAATACTAACAGGAAAATAAGCTTTGTGTGTCTGATAAGATGAGGTGTGCAACAACAAAGTCCAAGAATTGTTACCAAGGTAGCTTTTATCTGACAGTCTTCTTTGTAATTTATCAAAAATGCATTTATCTCTCTATCATTGCTTAGTAGTTGAACCCTACATACAGTGTAATTGTTTTTTTTCCATCACAACGGATAAGGTCTCATGAGCTACTCCGCCATTATTCCAGGAGGGATGAGATAAGTGTTTCCTTTATTTTGGCAGGTCAAAAACAGAAACTTCCAATTTTTCCCATGGATCATTTGTCATGAGAGTCTTAACTGCATGCAGCTCATTTTCCAGCTGTTGGAAGTGGTTGTTTTTAGACTGACAATAGAGTTGAGTTTTGTTGCACAGAGGGTGTGTGTGTGTGCGTGTGTGTGCATGTGCCTGTGTTCAGAGTAAATGTTTCCAACTTTTGCCATTGCCACAAAAAAGGTAGTGTGTGCGTGAGTGTGTGTTTTCCAGGAGGAGAAAACTAGATCTAGATCTAATTATTTTTCTGTTTTACTGCACAGACTGCAGTTGCACATATTAAATAATTTAACACAATGCTATAGGTCAAAGCATCTGTCCACAAATAGAACATTTTACCCTTGGCTGTGTGTGTCAGTGTGGTTTGAATCAGTGCGGTTCCTTTATTCTTAAGGCGGCACAGAAACAGAGAGAAATGTTTAAGGGAGACATATTTCACATATATAAGAGTCAATCATGTGCACACCAGGGATGCATTGTACTTAATGACTTCACTCTGCTGTAATGTGCTTTACTGCTCCAAAATAAACACAACGTTGACACTTGACATGTACAGTAATCGTTCAACGCTGCAGCTTCTCTGTGTGTGTGCTGCTTGGCATTGTGTTATATACACACACCGCAGTGTTGATTCACTGTTGCTTAACACGCAATAAATGGATACTTAAATCAAAGAAAACTGCAGTAAATTCTACACCTTTCTTGTTTTGGGTGTTCTGGTAAAAAACTACAAAAAGTAGAATCATTCTGAAACTGAGTATGTTATTCACTATTTCTGAGTTAACAGACAAATATAATTTTAGGGGGTAATTATTCTAATTGTTATATGCTTTTTCTTATATTGAACAACATAATATAAAGGTGCTCAAAGTCAGGCTGGGTAGAAATACTGGATAAGCTCTAGCTGGAGGTCATATTAGACATATGGCATTTAAGCATAATTATATATTTCTTCAATTTAATTCAAGAAACTTGGCAATACAATAAAGCGTCATTATCTAACTTTAAGTCTCTGCAAGTTTGTGTGTTTTAATATCTTAGCCAATCAGGAGTTTTGTAGCTATGTAAAAATGCCATAAGATGGCAGTAACTACATTTTGAGTGTCATATAATTATATTACTTTTTCTGGAATTTATGAAAATTTTTTACAATTAAAACCTTGGAAGATATGAATTGTTCCTGTCTTTTAATTTGAAATGTAGGTAGGAAATGTTGGGCTTGTATTAAAAGTACAATGCAATGATTAAAGTGTGGCTTCATGCTAAAATATGACCACTTATACCTGTCAAACAGAGAGGACTAGAAATAAAGGCCTGTCTCTAACATTAGTCTACTTCAAATAAAGGCCTTTTACCTTCTGTTGATGTAAATAAAGGCCACTAGTTGAGAAAACACTGTACTTTTGACTCTAAAATGGGCTTGAAATACACTTTCTGAGAACTTGTTTATTCAAAGCCTGCAGAAAACTTAGCAGTCAGTGCAGGCACTGTGTAGCTGTATGTTCACACAAGGACACAGTGTTCCAATGGGTTCACATCATGTGCATCTTTTGCAAACTTCTATGTAGCTCACTACGATAACAAAAAAAGCAACACAAAACTACTTAGCAGCTTAGCCAATGTATTTACATCCACCTCCATCTCAACAGTGACTGCTGGCAGACTTCCCTCTGTGGGGAGACAGCGATTTGGCAGGTGCACTTTGGTTACAAAATGTTTTCGCTGTCATTATTCGTCCTGTCCTAACGGTGCCATGATTTCTGGAACAAGGCGCTGATGTTCACATTTTTGGATGTAGGTTTTGGACTCGTCACATGCCACAAACCAAAAATCAAAACTCTTGCTAAGAGGAAAAGAATGTTGTTTTGGTGTTTTCGGATAACCTGCACCTCTCAGTTGAACTAATCCTTGGATTTTCATTTTAAATCTATCAATTATCTTTCTGTGGATGAAAGTTTACCTGTCTTGGTGCTGTTATCCCCATCAAACCAGTACACATGTGGTATATTTCTGTCTTGGCGCTTGATTTCATCCCATACAGCCTGTGTTACGGTACAGTTTGATCCAGCCTGAGTCGATCTCCAAGAAAATATGAAGCAATTCCTAGAACTGCAAGACTGTCAAAACACTATGAACACATGTACCATGGCCCTTTGTATGTTTTCCTGTATGAGGGAAGGCAGAGAGAGAGAACTTGGAATGAAAAAGAGAGAAAAGGGGTTTAAGTGGGCGAAAAAACAGAGAAAGACGTGAGGAACTGAAATAAAAAAGACAGATATATAGAAAGAGGGAGAGAGCAAGAGAAAACATATGTATATACACTGGCCTGTTTCCATCTTTTCCTCCGTTGGGGACTAATGTGGTCACACTTTATCAACATCAGCCTTGGGCCGGTCGCCAAAACACACACACACATACACACACTACAATCAAAACACTGGAATAGCTTACATACAGTAATACAGCCACGTGTGTTTACTTAGTGTGTGTCTTTCCAAATGCACTGACTGTGCTTTAATTCCATTTTATCTGAAAATATCTCGAATATGTGCATAAGTTATTGATTGACCTTTTTGTTTTACTGTGCAGGTAGGAGAGGAATAGATCTTTTTTTTTTTTTTTTTTTTACTGCAGCAGTCTGAAGAAGTGGTTTCAAGAGGTCAGCAGGCTTACACACTTTTATCCTCTGAGGCCATGAATTACAACCAGGTGGCCTCAGGGCTGCCCCCCCCCCAATGGACTACCTGGCTTAGGTTTTGCTTTTAAGGAATGAGATAATGTGTCTTTTTAGCTGCTTAGCTGTTCTGGAATTACCGCTAAATTATTTTTTTCCCAATCATTCGACAGCCGCCTGTGTTATCATGGG
Source organism: Acanthurus lineatus (assembly GCA_029814665.1). Lineage (NCBI taxonomy): Eukaryota > Metazoa > Chordata > Actinopteri > Acanthuriformes > Acanthuridae > Acanthurus > Acanthurus lineatus. The sequence continues at coordinate 10,294,221 of JAPZDV010000015.1, forward strand.
TTAAAAAGATAGCTACAGTATTACAGTGTCTCGGCTCTCTGGGCTTACAGGATATTGCTCACTCATATGGTCTCCAGCAGACTTGGAGATTTTTCCTCTGAGGACTGGGACTTAGCAGCAGTCTTTAAAAGTGCTATAAAATTTATTTTCAGTGCTTATATCTGAAATATTAAAAACATGAGGTCAAACAGTCACATAGAATAAAAGACACACTGGAAGCTGCAAAACTGCAATTGAAAAGAATTTATAGGTGTGTGTGTGTGTGTGTGTATGTGTGCATAGTGTGACTGTTTTTTGGATTAACCTCAGTCTCATGGTTGGAATGTGACGCAGTGAAATTCATCATGCAAACATTAGGCAATGTTTTAAAAACTATTTTTCACTGCAGCCTCCCTGCTGACAACCTCCAGCAGAGGAACATGTAAAGAATGTAATGAGGTGTAAGTTTGAATGGTAATATTTTTAGCTGAACCCAGCAAGCTATGACTGAAAAGATAACAATTTTACCCAACTAATGTGTTGTTACACACTCTTTAAGTTTACACCAGCTCATTGATTGATTTGATCATCTACAAAGAGGGAAGAGGAAGGATACCCGCCTCCTCATGGCCTGCTGTCACATAATATTTAATTTTGCCAACCACATGTTGATAGAAATTCATCTTTAAAAGGTTATATTATACATTTCTCTCTGTGCTGATTTTTTTTTTTTTTAAATGAACGTATTGTTTCAATTATGTTGGACCCCTGTGATAAATAATTTTTCATTATCTGGGTAAAGCAGGTAGTGACAGTTTCCAATGGAATAAGTGTGAGCACCCATGAATTAGAGTCTTATGGTTCTAATATTTGCTATTTAGCACTAAATAAAAAGCATATTTGAAGCTGAAGGTATTGGAAGTGATATGTTTTATTAAATTCCAGAAGTGTCAACCTCAGGGTGGCGCAAGATGTAAAGTCGGGGAATCACATGTCTTAAGAATTCACCCTCTGGATACCATGAAAATCTGTACCAAATTTAATAGCAATACTCCCAATAATTGTTGAGGCATTTCAGTAAAACACAATAAAGTCAGGGGGTCAAAAACATTTTAAGGGGGTTTCTCATGCCTCTAAACTGGGAACCATAAATGTCTGTATAAAATTAAATGAGGATCCACCCACCCAGTTGTTTAGATTCTTCTGTCTGAAACAAAGGGACTAACAGACCAGTACTGCCTCACTTAGCTAAAAACACATAAACAAGGTGCTGCTACAGTAGCAGTGTGCTCCTACTAAATAGTATTCAATTAATTAAGTAAAATATATCTTTATACAAAGAAGGTCTCTTCTTATGTGTGATTTTGATGAAAGAATTATATTAACCCTGTAAACTCTCTTGAAATCCGAAATCCTTGTAAAACTTCCATTCCTGAAATTGACTGATCCACAACTCAGGGCACAGGGCCATATCACAAAATGTACACACACACGCACACACGCACACACACACACACGCACACACACACATACACACACACACACACACCAGCCCACAAACATACATAAGGGAAATTCTTTATATATATGTGTATGAGGGTCATACCGAATGTCATTTTTACTTGCACAGGTGCTTTATATATATTGCAAAAATGCTCACAAAGCTGCATGTCTTTACACTTAACACACACACACACATGCACACACACACACCGGACCACACTGGAGGCCCCCCCTCAACCTTACAGGAAGTGTTCCTCCCCTTGATTCCGATTGGTTACCGTAATAGCCAATAGGGAGGGAAGCCGAACTAGGAGTGGAGCTCTGGCTTTCTTTAAGTGTCTTATTTTTGCTGTCCGCCTGTCTCCATCGCTCTGCCTGTCTATGTCAGTGCTTGACTGCTTTTTTTCTGCATTTTTTCCAAGGCTTTCTCTGCCTGAAGGCATCATCTTTCTGTTTGGTTTTTATATAATGGCCATTTAGGATGAGGGAGTGGGATGAAAGCGGAAAAGCAGATGAGGAGAAGCAGATAGTGACACAAAGTAGAAGAGTCAGTATGATGGAGAGAGTGAGACAGAGAGATGAGTTGTATTTTCTCCTGCTGGCTTACTGACAGCAGCACAGTGTCTGAGTTACTTCTTACTTGAGTGTTTATGGCTGATTTTAGCCAAAAACTAGGAACAGGCTTTTTACATAAAGTTTCTTATTTTAGCAACTAAGATCCATGCCTTGTTATAAATGCACAATGAACATAAAACTTGTGATCCAAAAAAAATAAAAGTCTTAATGTAACAATTTGAATTTCAGTTCAGTTGCAGTTTCACAATGATATTTATTATTTTATCATTTATCAAAATTTTTTAGCCGATTTACCTGTCTTGCCTCCCCTTAAAACACTGCTGCTGTTAACAGCCACAACCACAGGTGTCGCCAAACGAACACAACTGAAATCTCAAGTAATGTTACTTGAAAGTTGCACTTATAAACAATTTAATAAGAGCAATACATCTGTTGACTATGTATAATGTGAAAGATGGTGCTTGCCAAAAACCCACAAATAGTTATGATCCAAATCTAAAGTTACTTTTTGCGTTTTAGCATCTTTCTGGTCTTTGTTTTTTGATTTTACTTAACTTTACCTTATCAAACATTCAAAACTTTACACTACAAGAAGTTTTGAAACCATAATTTTCTTTTAGAATTGAAAACATGACCCAGGATTGAACTGATCAGCCAAACATCCCATCCAGATATTCTCTGTGTGTGTTTGTTTTTGGTGAACACGGGTCAGCACGTGAAAAGCTGCGTTTCAGGTTATTTGTTTGTCTGTATGTGTGCTGATGACGGGTGGGGGCAGCGGGCTCATTGGTGAATAGGCTCATTATGTCAAGAGACAAACAAACATTGGACAGAACTCAACACATGCACACAACCGCGCACAAACTGAGGTCAAGTCAAGACACTTATAAGATGAACTTTGACATGGAATGAAACAGACAAACACACACTCTTGCTGTTTCTCTCCCACACACGCAAACAGTAGTCTCACAACTGACCCTTGATCTCTGCCTCATGACCAACTATCATCCTGCTTACTGCCTTGTAATTAGCAAAACTGGCATGAAAAACAACCACAAAATGTTGCATGTTAGTGTTTTTTTTTCCCTCATCACTGAGTAATGCTGGAAATTTGTCCGCATTGTCACAGAGTTGATGAGTAAATACACAAAATCCACCTAGAGGTCACATTATTGTGAGTCTCTTTAACAAACATGTTTACAGCTGTGTGCTTTATGTCACAACTAAGTGAACCCACATGTCATTTTAACACATCTCTTCACCCGTTTTGATCCCTCCTTTCTAGCTGCCTTTACCCCTCTTCCTCTCTCATTTACTGTCATGTAAATCATCTTTTTCTTCTTTGACTCCTTTAATTTATTTCTGCTTTAAATTACTGAAAGAGACACAAAGACCATTAACTTATAATTACATTTAAACTTATTCTGTATAGATGATTTTAATTGGCAGGAGATAAAGTAACTAGCAGGAATCTGTGTGCTTTACACAATACTCGTACTTTCGACACTTCCTAAAGGAAATAGGTCTAATCATAGTCATACTTCCTCTCTATTGCAAAAGTATTCCCCGAACTAGCCATGTGTCTGCACAAAAGCATCACTGTTGAGCCCACTCTGCTCAAAGAACTGACAACAAAATGGAATAATAAGATGAAAAAATAAACTTAAGGACATTTTTTAACAAGTTCTCTCTGTTTACTTCCTCTTATCCTCTCTGTGATGATCAAAGTGTCATCCTCCCATTTCTCATAAGGAGGCGAGTTGTTGCACAGTAGGACGGACGCCTCAGTAACTCCTGGACAGGATGTGAACAGAAATCCATTAGTGTGTTTGTGGGGTTGTTTGTGTTCTTTGAGAGACCCAGTATAAGCTTTGGACCTTGAAGATGAGGACCGCTTTGAACTGTGAGGACATTTTGTCTGTTTTTTGTTTCTGTCTGAGAGATTTGAAGGGTTTTAAAGAGTCAAAGATGGGTACATAAAGCTGTGATGGTCAAGGTTAGAGACCAGAGAGTAAAATATGTTAATGAGGGTTCTCATAAGCACAAAAGTATAAACAAGTGTGTGTTTGAGAATCTTCAGTTCAAGTTCAGATTCATGTTTTATATCACTATTGGCCTACATAAGGAATTCAACATTAAATGGAAGAAAGAGTATATATGGGTCCTTGTCTTTTGACTCTTTTGACTGAAGCATCATTTTACATATTTGAGGTTTACACAAGATATAAGGATTCATTGTAAATAATTTAACAACATGTGGTTTGTAGTCCCTTCATCCCTCTACTTAACAGAAAATTACATGTTATAAGGGAACTGTCACAGGCAAAAAAATGCTTCTACTACAATCAGCTCCTCCTCAGAAAATGCATTATACACATTTATCCATCAGTGATAAAAATCCAACAATAAGACTTATAACAATCTAATTCTGACAAAGCCATTCTGCTGCATCACTTTACTAGTAATATTTGATCACCTCTGTGATTTTACTGTAATACTGTATTTCTATGTTGTTGTTGTTGGTCTGAATATAAATGTATAATTTCATGACTTTAACTCATTTTTAATTTCAAAATTTGATATTAATAAATAAATAAAGTGACTTGTGTGTATGTGCTGTAAAGGATAGAAGCACCGGAAAAAAAAAGTGATCTTTGACCTTTGATCCCTCACCCCCAGTGGAAGGACTTTGGCCCACACACACAGACCCTCATACACACTGACACTGCCACGCACACACACACGCAGAAAATAAGTAACATGGCACATTCAGGCACACAGGTGACTACAACAACAAACCACATGTGTGTGCTTTTATGTGTTTTTTGTGAGTGTGTGTGTGTCTGCATTTGTACTTCTAGCTGCCATCTGGGAGTAGCAGAAACAGAGTGACAGTGATCTAGTATCAGTTGACTCTCTGCATTCCTGACCATGACCACATGGTGTGACAGAGTTTCCCATATCAGTGACTCCAGCTGGCCCCTCCGGCCCTGCAGAGGCATCCTACACAAGCCTCACAAAGGGTCCCACTTACAACTTAAAGCTTTTACAAATATGATATTATGAAGCTTTGGTTGCTTTTTTTGTCCTGTAAATAGCAGTTAAACAAAATAAAAACAACTTTAGCTCAAGCATAGACAGGAAATTTTAGAATAATCATGTTTTTTAATACCTTTTAGGTGACAATTTAGCTTTATTACAATCTGGATTTTTTTGCAGTGGATTAGCCATTAATTTAGAAGAAAAAGAAAACTGTAGAAATTGAAGCATTTGAAGGAGAAAACAAAGGTTGAGTGTGTTACTTTTAATTTAAGATCTATTTTTACTGAAACTTAGACAATCTGACAGGTGGTTTGTTTTCAGTCTATCTGACTGATCAAATTTTTTGTCCCATCATAATGTACTTTTATAAATACCAGCAGAAAAAATGGTCAAAATTACAAGAATATCATCCAAGTAACATTAAGCTGGAATTATCCTTTTATAGGCCAGGTAGCTATTTCATCAAATAATTTATTTTTGCTTTGCATTGAAATAAACAAATCTGACAAATTAGCACTGTGTATAGAAAGCAGCTGCCCATTCCAGACTTTAAAAGTGACCACAGGTGCAAGTCAGTAGTTGTGTATATGTGTATGTAGTTTGTGTGTGTGTGTGTGTGTGTGTGTGTGTGTATGTGTGTGTGTGTGTGTGTGTGTGTAAAGAGGAGCTCATAAACACCTGGTTCTCCTCTGATGGCGGCTGTGCTGGAACGGTCTATTGCATAAGATGTTGACGTATGCTGCGTTCTGTTATAGCATCATTTGGAATGCTAAATACCCATGAAAAATGTGTGCCAGATTTGTGTGTGTGTGTGTGTGTGTGCGTGCATGCTAATCTATCTTTCAGAAGTGTGTGTGCCAGGTGGGTACGGGTGTGTATCACATGCTGGTAGTGTGTAAACTACCTCATGCTGTCATGGCAATATTAGAACACACACATAAACAGAAATGTTCGAGCGGTTTATAAGCTGCTTTGTGTGAAGTTGTGCCTTCAGTCAATTCCAGGCTGACAAGCAGGAATGACAAGTACGTACAGCCTAAATTTACCATATTGCTTCATGGCTGATTTAAATCTCTCGAACGTACAGCTAAGTCACACTTGTGTCAAGGAGACTTCCTTAAGGTCTAATTATAATGACAGAAGATTTACACTGATAGCTTCGATGTACGACCTTGAACTGCAGATCTTCATGTTTGGATTTCATGGCTACATGCAAATTGAATACTCCTCAAACAAAAATTTGAGTTGCTGCACTTTGCACACAACAAAGAGTACTTGTGTGTACTGTAGATCAGTTTAGCAAACCAGACGCAACTCAGGCATTAAAGGTTGTTCATGGTCAAGAAGCTATTTCAGTCATATTCTGTATTTTCTTGATGTCAAAGCATTGCATTAGCAATTTTTTAGAGTAACTGAGTTATGCATGAAAGAAATTTATGAGAGGACCAAGCATGCATTGACACATTTACATAAAAATCAATCATGTTTGCAGCCAATCTGACTATCACTCTCTTCAAAACAAGTTCAGACACTGAGACACGATCTCAGGTTTAAAAAGTCAAATGTTTTTAAATTACTGTGAGCCTGTATTTGAGATTATTGATAAAGATGCAATAAATATATTTACCATAGAGAACAGTGAAATGGTGTGCAGTGTTTTGGGTAAAATTTGAAATTATTTGGAACTTTTTAAAATTTTTAAAATATTTTTCTTTGGGTCTGAATGTCATTTCCTGATTGTTATCCTGCTAAGACCTTTGCGCTTTGCTTGGCTGAAAGAATCTCTCTGCTAAACATGCAGTGACAGTGTTGATGGATGTTGATCACCTGACTCTCCAAAACCCAGCAAAGCAGCATATTTCTCAAAAAAATAGCATTAATATGATTCAATTAATTTAATTCTCTTAAAGAGTCTCACTTTCTTTGTTGTTCCTTTGTGGAACTGTTTTTATTCGATCCCTGTACGTTGTCTTATGATCTCCAGGGGAAACACACATGTACTGCACACAATGGCATGTAATAAAACCTCCGTCACTTCTATGATGATTTGTAGAGTTGTAAAAAAATACTACTCATTGTTAAGTGTTTGTTTAAGGTTTTTATTACAAGACAGGCATGTTTGGAAAGTGGACTGATGTCAGAGAGCCTTTGTGTGGTAAAAGACGGCAGCAATAGCTGGAATTCCTTGTGTTTGTGCTGTTTAACTTGTAAAAGATACATGTGGGTATATGAACTCTGCAAATAACTTGTTGCTAAAAAAAGATTCTTCCAGTCATTTTGCAGCAATAAATAAGCCCTAATGATATTGATTCAGTGTTGCCATTGAGATATTAAGCTGCTTTTTTGCTCGCTACCATTTTTCAGGAGGTAAAAGATCAATAAGGAGCTGTTCGAGGACCCTTCAGGGGGGCAGATGTTTGCTGCTGTGGGAGCTGGCTGCAGACCATCCCATTAAAGGAATGTTGTCTCTAAACACCTTGCCACACTGCTGCTGCACCACATGGATCATCTCAAAGTGAAATGCTCAAGCAACAATGTTTACATTATAAAAATTCAAACGTTTCACAGAAAAAAAGGCTCTGAAACTGAAATTTGCCAGGGGTCTTCACAGCAATGTGGCAGTGCTGCATTCTGACATGATGACAAAGGAGTGATGCTAACATGCAAAATGTAGCTTACAGTGAGGTTACAAGAGCAGAAGAATCTCTGTTTTTCTCTTTGTTGTTCTAAAACCTAACAGTTAGAGGTGAGGTACCATTCAAAGTGTCCTGAAGAAGGTGTCGGATGTTGGATATGGACTTATTTTAAATTCATGCCACAAAAATAGTGTTTCTGTGGATGTGTGTGTGTGTGTGTGTGGGTATGGGAATAAAAAATCATTAAAGCATCAGAAACAGCGACAATATGTCCAAGAGTTTAATGAGTCAGATGATTCACGCAGGACTTGGAGTGGAATCAAAACCACAGTGATTACACAATGTGTCCTAACAGTGTTTGATGTTTGCAGTAACTCATTGACCTGAAAAGTCAGTTTGTCACAATGTGATCTCCACTTACAATTACATTACAGTGCCTGTATCCAAAACAAACAAGTCAAGAAGAGTTGTGGGTGGGGCACACTATCACAGGATGTGTGTGTGTGTGTTTTGTATATTGAAAGTAGTTGTATAGTACTGGGCATATTTTGGAGTTGATCCTCAGGGGTTGAGGTGTGGTGTGAACAGGTTTGATGAAAAGAGCGGAAAGCTTTTGAGATAAAAGAGTGACACTCTGTCATGTTTTCTCTGTCGCGTCTCTCTGCTGTGCCGTTTTTCTGCCACAGATGAGCCGAAGCTGTTTGGAGTTTAAAACCTCCCTCAGGCGCTCGAGCTTTCAAGCCTCAGCCATGTGTGACATCGCAGGACATTCCTCCCAGCGGCTTCCTGGCTTTCATGACTCGGCCTTCATCACCATCCACAACACACACTTCCTTCCTCTGTGTTTGTGTGCATGTGGGCATTCCCGCTTCCCGAGTTCCACGAATGCTGTTGTTTTGTGCTGAGGCTGCATCCCAAAATAGGATACATTTAAAGAGAAAGACAGATATAGACACTAGCTGGGACTGAAAACATAAGAAAGCCCCTTACACAGAGATCACACAATGCTGCTGCAACAAGGTCCCCTCTTTACTGACTGGATTTTTTTACAATTTTGGTGCAATGGTTTAGGTGCATGCCAGTGGCATAACAAGCCTGACGAACAGCCAATAACAATGGTGTAACATGGGGATGAACATCATTTACCGTCCTTCTTATATGGCCATTGATCTCTGCTTTTCTCTTTCTTTGAGCATGATGCTAACTGCTGCTAGCTGCATTTAAAGTTTTGCACCGGTGACTCACACTCATACCACGTGGCCAAAATGTCATAATTGTATATAAATAAAAAGTTAATTTGTGACTAAGAAAAGTCCAAATACATATCTGATTGAAAAATTGGTTTTACATAATTGATAACAAAATAAATAGATACAGCATGGACATAAACTTTATTTCAGAGACAAAGTTCACACTTTAACCTTATCTAAATCTCTTCATCCCTCTTCGCTCTCCTTTTATCCTCTGCCCCCTTTGGCCCAAAATCTCGGTTATCTCCTCACCATTCCTGCTCTTCCAGTAAACTAGTTTGCATTGCTATAATGGCATGCTGTTCATTACGGAATAAATATTTAATAAAGTAACCAACCCAGCTTCTAATAAACACTGTTGAAACTCTGGTGCAGAAGGAAAGAAAGAAATAGATGTGGCAGGTGGAAAACTACTGAAGCTGAACATTTTACAAGGTAGGCGCACGCCTTTTTACACTACAGTGCACCTGAATGCCTGCTAAACCAGTCAGATATGACCAACCATGCTGCAGAGTCACAGCCTCTTCCTTTCTATGTAAACACACACCTGAACCCGAACTTGAATGTGTTGCTATGTGTATGTTCAACAAGCCTAAAGCACTAAGAACTTGTTTGCGTGAGGGAAAGCAACAAGCTGTAATGTCTTTGATCATGTGGACCAGTGAGGACATGAAGAAAATGCATGATTTATGTAAGAATGAGTCAGCAGACTGACAAGTACTTGACAAGAGTAAGTCATGTATGACAAGATGTAGGCAGATAAGTCAAAAATATACATAGGAACATACACAGAGGAAGATATGTGAAAAGTGCACCTATTTGCAATTCTTTTGCAGTATGTATCATATACACAAAATATGTATTACACATTAGCAAACATTTGCACACACACACACATGCTTCCAAATTACGAAACATGCCAATAAACATGTCTTGATGACTCAACTGTGCACATTGCTCAGTAAACATACTTGAGGCACTCACAGACACACTCTTGCACAGTGTCAGTTCTTATGACTTTATGAGAGCAAACTGTCTATTACCTCATCCTACAAACATAAAATACAACCCTCCTGTGTAACTACCCCAGTTCAGAAGCCTTTGTACACTCACAGGGAGGAGAATTTACTGTAGTAATAAAAAGCCGAGCCGATATTCATCATTGTAATAACTGTATTGCCAGTGTGGTGATGCTGGATGTACAATTTACAACTGAAAATCCAAACACTGTAATCACTGTGAAGAGCTTCCTCTGCAGATTTCATACAACAGTTATCACCACATGCGTGCTCAAATAAACAGAAGAAAACAAGAAAAATCCCAGGCCAGCTGCCTGGTTACCACAAGAGTTTGTATTGCTGTGGCAATGTGGTAATAATAAACATGGATCTAAGAGCTCTCTGATCAAAGCTCCTCCAACAAGCCACTCACGCAATTTCAGATAACCACAAGATTGTGATGCAGCCTGTTACCACCGTCGGAATTAAAGTGTTTAATCGTCATGATGGAAGTTTTCCACAGAGCCAAACCTCTTAACGTGCAGCGCCACGTCTGATTTCTGTTCTCACAAACATACAGTAGAAGCACATCCTCGCTGTATGTTAATGTAAACTAATTTAAATCCATTTGCACTCAGTTTTAAGTGTGTTTACTGTCAGATGGCTAACACCCTACAGGCAGACATTTTGCAGAGGAAATGCACCAGAAACCACAAGGCAAAGCATTCGATCTTCACTAGACTTTGCTTGAGTAAAATCAGAGTCAATGGGCGAGCCAGCGCCTCTGTAACATGCTAATTGTGATAATGCTAGCATGCCAGTATGGTGTTTACTTTGGTTTAGCTTTTGATTATGCTCATATTTCCAAACACAAAGTACAGCTGAGGCCAAAGGGAAACGATGTGAGTTTTATTACTGTAATCAAACATAAGCATATGGAAAAAATAGATTTTTGCCTGATAAAGATGCTAGATGACATGTCAGGGGATTAAAGTTATTTGTCCTCTGGGGAACGTGTACATCTGCGCCAAATTTCACAGCTGAGTTGGTTGAAAGAGTCAACCTGCTGGTGAAACTAAAAGAAAAGTCACAGGGTCACAAAAGTCAAAGAAATTTATCCTGTAGGGAACTAAAACATCCCACGGCACATTTCACGCCAATCTAATCAAAAAAATGTTGCGATATTTCACACATCAACCTGCTGATGGTGCTAGATGGAGGGTCAGTGGGATCCATCCTTTGGGGACCATAAATGCCTGTGCAAAGTTTCTAAAAAATGAATCTAAAAGTTGTTGAGATATTTCAGTCTGGACAAAAGCAGTTGGCCAGCTAACTTTGTTATCCCTGGAACCAGCACTGCATAGCTAGCATGACTAAAACATGTTGTTTTGGTTGAAAGGTTTATGGTGCATCACTGAAATGCAACACAGTAGAAGAAAATGAATGTTTTTAGTTCTTTTTTTAATCAATTTATAAATACTTGAAATATAAATAGATATTACCTACCAATAAATTCTACTTTTTCTAAAGTATTTTATGATACTTTTTAACAGTAGTCAATCTTTGTGTGTGAGTGTGCATGTGGGCGTGTGTGTGTGTTTGTGTGTGTGTGTGTGTGTGAAGTGGTGAATGGCTACTTGCCTGAGAGAAGTTTACTGCTATTTATTTTTACTGAGAAGGTCAGAAGGGTAGACGGATATTCCTGAACGAACGACACACACTCTCTCCTACGCACACACTGTCTCTCTCTCACACACACAAACACAGTTACACAAGCGCACAGACACAAACATAAATATAATGGATCAGTAAAGGTGACTAACCTCTCAGTCAGAGCATTTACTGAGGTCCTCAGAGGCTCCTAAAAATGATGTTTATGTTTGCACTGAGCAGCTTTATGCCCGACAGAATACTGAGAAAAACTGCCATGAAACATTTTATGTATCCGGTCATGGGGAAGTTTCAAAATACAGTGTGTGAGATTAAAGCAACAAACTTGTAAAGAAGGATACAGGCAGAGCAATTGCCTGCATTATGGCTACTGAGTGTAAAATAGATATGGCAATAACTGCAAATTAGCAACTTCACAGCCAACATTTTTTTAAACACGGTCCAATTTTTTATGACATTAGAAGTTGACATTAACCCTTTTCACACTGCAGTTCAAAAACAAAAACATCTACAATAAGGTTAACAATTAAACAGCATACTAGGAAGAAATATTTTTCCAAGCAATAAAAGAATATCTACAAACTTTGTGTGTAAATATGCAAAGATTATAATTGTAATCATTGAAAATAGAGCGTGTGTATTCCCTTAAGTCTTAGTCAAGCCTTTATGGTTTCACACAAGGGACAATTATTAACAGAGTGCCTTTGTTTCGCTTTTAAGCGTGATCTCATTGTGCTGAAGTCAACAATAGTCCCATGAGCACTGCAGGCACTGGGGGACATCAGGCTGGATGAGGTAAGACAGAACCTCACCCGCCTCCCACTCTCGTTCTTTCTCTCCATCACTCCTGCCCTGCTCCCACTTTTTTTTTTCTTGAAACCCATTTAAAACCACAAATGACCTCACACAGCTACATCATTCTATTGAATTAACTAAAAGGCAGAGGCTGTACTGTATGTGTATAAACAGAGCTTGAAGGGAAACAGTTACTGTTACAATCTCACAAGATGTTGTGTGAGAAAAACATATTTTTGAAGCTCTTAATTCACCTTTGTTAGGACATTATTTTTAATTCACTAAATTCTATTGAATATTTCAGATAATTATTAGATTTATTGATATTTTTACATGTGTAAGACATCTTAAAGTAAAGACAATGCACTGTCATGCTTTGTTTTTTCCTTTGCTCATTGAGGCCAATGAGCTGAATAAACCTTAATAAATTAATGCAAACCACATGCAAAGACCTTCATTTCATTGGGACTGTATTGACCTCTGCATAATCAACACATTAGCAGCCAAAGAGGCCACATATTTACATGTTCACAAACAAATACTGTACATATGTCAACTGGTATACAGTGTAAACACACACAAACACCTGGAAGCCCACATCCACAATCAACTAGTAACGTATCTTTCCCACACACTTGTCTTAGCTGATGACCTAACTCTTATCTGCAGGAAAGAAAAACAAAGATAAAGTGAGGTCTGTATTTACCCCTTAAATGACATAAACACACATGTTCACATTCTCTACACTGGCAGGCAGCATGCCACTGAGTTTTATCAACAAACACAAGATGTTAGATTCTGTGTGTGTGTTTCAGTTTAAAGCCAAATAAAAAACTTTTTCTTAGCTTCTACATGCCAAGTTACCTCTCTCTCTTACTGTTTGGTGCTTCTCTTAAAGGAACAGGTCAGCATTTTAGGAAATACTATTATTTGCTTTCCTTCCAGGAACATTTATATCACTCTCGACCCCCAACTCCATGCGCAGAACTTGTTTCATTATACACTCATCACATGCATGCCCAGCAGCCTCCAAAGCATTGTATACGTTAATCACATCGTACATTTTTATGCCCATTTTTATGTGTATGTCTTTGCACAGATGTGTGACCACGTGTGTGTGCCTGTGTTTTTATATGTGTTCGGCTATGATCCAACCACAGCACGCGGCACGCTCGACCACCGCGAGTTATGCGTTTAAATGAAGTGCAAGGCGACTCAAACCCCTGCAGTTAAATGTACTGTAGCTGCACTATATGTGCAGTTGATAAGCAACACTCTGAAAATAAATACTTTTTAAAAGGAATTCTAAGTAAAGCCATTAAATAGCTACGTGTGTTTTTTTATGAGCAGGGTGTGTAAGCAAAGTGGAAAGATTGTGAAAAAAGAAGAAGTTGGATTTATAATTCTGGTGTGCATTTCTGATTTATGCATGTCTGTGTGTGCGTATGTGTGCATGTGTGAGTTATAGTGCTGAGTATTATTGTGTCCCAGTAGGGAAGCCTGAGTTCTACAGAGAAGGTTTCCTGATCTTTCTTGGCAAATACGACTGGAACAAGTGAAGGAGGAACAAAAGAGTGACACAAAAAGTCTTGGCCTCTAGCTGGAGGTTTATTTTATGAGTAATAATCAGCTAGAGGACCATAATTTAGTTTAACAAATAATGTCTTCATCAAATATAGCACATAAAGACCAGAATGAGTCTGGTTAAAAAGTAAGTCAGAGCCAAGTTTTTAAATACGTCTCTAATGGAAGTAAAAGCACCAATTTGTATATCTGCAGTATTTCACTCTGTGACACAGTAATTGTTGCTTGAGAATGAGAAAAGGCAGGAGACGGACAGGCGGGTGTGTGGGTGTGTGAGTGTGTGTGTGAGTGTGAGGGTGTGTGTGTGATAATCTTATTGTTTATATATTGCGGGATCTAAAGTTTCGTCTGGTACCACTCATCCTCGCACACACTCTCTAAACCCTTTAAGAATCTTTTCACATTTCTGCACACGCACACAAATAGCAGCAAACTGAGCTCTCTTCCCGTAAAGCTGTTTCATATTCTAACTGAGTCAGCTGTCATTGGGGGGGGGGGGGGGGGGGGGGGGGGGGGGGGGGGGGGGGGGGGGGGGGGGGGGGGGGGGG
>JAPZDV010000015.1:10309006-10395862 GCA_029814665.1 Acanthurus lineatus
CACACACTCTCTAAACCCTTTAAGAATCTTTTCACATTTCTGCACACGCACACAAATAGCAGCAAACTGAGCTATCTTCCCGTAAAGCTGTTTCATATTCTAACTGAGTCAGCTGTCATTTCCCCCCCAAAATGAAAAGAAAACATACACCCCCCCCCCTTAGACAGGGGAAGAAGAGGAAAGGAATGAGATGGTAAAGAAAAAAGAGAAGATGATGAAGAGGAATATATGAGGAGGAGGGAGAGAGAGACTTTGAGAAAGAACAAAAACCAAGCAGAGAGAAAGGGGGAGTGAGGAAATATGAAAAAGAGATGTAAAGGAAGCTGTATCTTCTCAAAAAATGCTATTTCTGGTGTTAATTCAACGTAAATATGGTTCTATAGAAAACAGTATCTCTTTCTATGTTTCGGTATGTCTATCTATCCTTTCAACCACACCTATTCTCAAGTGGTGGCTGCAATGTGTTTTTTTCATTTTGTCAGCCAAGAGCCGTTTTGAAACTTTAATAAAATGTTCTGAGACAGATTAAATTAGATGCAGAGTTTAGACACTTGAGCCATGTTTTAATATTTATCTATATGGTCACAGATGTTGCCTTGGACAGATGCTGCTCACACTTGGCGCATCAGGAGAGAGAAGCAGGCTGGTGATTCACAGAGGTCAAAGGTTGGATTCTGAGGCCAGCAGGATAAAATCTGAAAGGGCAGCACCTTTTTCATCCCCATTCCTATCACTGAGATACCCTTTAGCAAGGGCCATTTCCATATGTGCAGCAGTGTAAGCATGTTTGGGCCAACCTGGAGTGAACAGCTCTGGTGTGATTTTTGCTGAAATGCTTTGAGGAAACACTGGCATCTGTCTGCTTCTCTCTTGTCAACACTGTAATATGGTATGGCAAGGAAAAGTTCTCAAACACAGCTGCTTCCATGTATGCAAATCAAAGATTTTAAAATCTGCAGAACGAACACCTCTGCCATCTTCTACAGGTGAAGAGTTAAGTGATAAATCAAGAAGCTGATTAATTTAATTTGACTTTGAGTCTTTGCAGTTGTATAAAATGTCTTTATTTGCTTTTTTTTAAAATCATTTTTTCAATATGCACAAAAGGTTGCTTTTTTTTTAGCTTCTGAAGGTAAGAGCACTTTGAGTTTTGATTTCCTTGCTTAACTACAAGACTGATCTCTCATGTTTACCCTTAAACAGATGGTGGAAAGAAGTTTTAAAAGTGCTTCAACATTAAAATCCCCACAGAGCATGACTGTCAGCAGAGAAATCTCTGTAAAATAAATCTGATATCAAGTCAGTTTGGACAGACTTGAAACAAATTCTGCTGTTCAGGGTGAACAACTGGTAACAATCTGGTCATCTGGACAGTCGATCTGAACAAGGACCCACTCAAACTGTTTATATTCAGTTTGTGTCAAGACGAGCTGAGACATGAAACATATGGACCATAATTTGGACACACCTATTACACAACAGCAGTCATTTAAAGATGAGGCTTAGCTGGTTCCCGAATGAAAGTTCCTGGAATCAAACACACACACACACACACACACACACAAAAACGCACCCACACACACTTTCTCGTACTTCACACCAGCACTCAGAATGTGGCATTAGCCATGCAGGGGCCAAGATGAGGTTACAAACACACACACTCACACACATGCACACACATAGACACACACACACACACACACACACACATATAACGTCAGCAGTGTATTCTGGGAGGTGAGAGAAGTGGGAAGGAGATGAGAGCGATGGTGAGCATGAAGGGACACACAGCAGCAGACACTGA
The DNA here is from genome assembly GCA_029814665.1 of Acanthurus lineatus. Classification (NCBI taxonomy): domain Eukaryota; kingdom Metazoa; phylum Chordata; class Actinopteri; order Acanthuriformes; family Acanthuridae; genus Acanthurus; species Acanthurus lineatus. The sequence continues at coordinate 10,310,811 of JAPZDV010000015.1, forward strand.
AGCAGATTTTTGATAAACAAGTTGTTATTTGGGACCAAATACAGGAAGAAAAACAACTGAAAACACAATTTAATACACTTGTCACCCCTGTTATGACTGATTATTTTGATTGATTATTAAAATGGTTATTATATTACTGTTGCTGTGACTAGCATGTTTGACTGGCCTTAGGGTGACCCTGCCCTTCTGACATCTGCCAAAGTCATCCACAGCCATTTCAGGCTTATTCACATGCAAGACGTGACTTCACCAAAAATATGACAGTCATGCTTGTGGGCTTGTGTGATTTAAATTTTCATTTTGTGCTTCACGCCCTGCCACTGAGACATGAATTCTGTGTTTCTTTGCAGAACCGTTGGCTGCGTTGCGTTGTGGAGCTGCTAAAGTGTCTGAGAGAGCTTAACAATCCTTAACATGAAGTGTAAATGTCTCAGCTACAGCTGGAAAAGAGACGACTGTTCAACACCTACACGAGCTGCAATCCTCTTTTGCAAAACCAGAGGAGAGAAGAGCTTTTCTGGCTGTAGTTCTTTGCTAATGTATTTTTAATTCAAACTGAGCTGTGATCAGAAAATTCAACCATGTTTGCGTGTTGTCGAGATGGCAGTGTAGCTTTTTATTCAATTTAAATGTTTGAATGCATCATCAGAATTCCCTGTAGAACAAATTTGTGTATCTTAAAGAGGGGGTTTGAAGGGATTAGCTTCTGTGTGATTTTTTTTATTATAATATCTTTTAGATCAGCAGTTGTGTTAATCCATCAGTGACTCAAAAACATACTGATTCTCACCATTTTTATTTGAGCATCCAGACTTGATAAATTATGGATGAAAGTTGTCTGTGTTGTTTAAAAGGCAAGTCCACAACCAAAAAGGACAAGTATAATGGAAAACAGCCATGTCAGGCTGAGTCGTGTTGTGCAGTAGAAACATGTAAGAGGCCACACTCTTTATCTTTGTAACATGACTGCCATGCTTAGAAAGGCCGTGTGATTCCTATTAGTTCTGTGTCAGCCCTCCACGCCCCTTTGCTGCGTTCTTTACATAGAGAGTGACTTAGAGGTGTAAAGCCCTCACGCCATAGAAATAGATTCATCATGGCAGCTTCACACAGGTTCAGCTTAAAAAACCAAATCAATCCAATTTCAGCAAATAACACACTTTCCTTTGATTTAAAACTAGATTAAGTGATATCGTGTAGATGCTGAGAAGATATAGTGACGTCCGAGACTGAGAGAGTTTTAAACTTAAGTATAAACCATGAGCATCAAGCTATATTTAAAGTCTTACATGACTTTTTAAAATGTGTAACAGCAGATTGTACAAAAAAAGCCTCTATTTCATCAGCACTTAAAGGGTAAGTCTAGATGGTTTAGGTCAAGATCACTTCATCACTAAAAGCTCTTTTGATCACAGAATGATATTCAAGATGCATCATGAGCACTGATCCATGGAACAACAGAACAAAACAACCACACTATTACAAGGTCTAACTTGTTTGTTGAACAATACCAATGACTCAGTATCTTTCATTGTGAATTCCAAACACTTCTGAGTGTGAAAACAGGATTTTTTAATAATTTATTAACAACAGCAAAACAAAAAATGTTTTCATGAATCTTAATTTAAAAAACAGCATGGTTGCAAATGAGTATTCATTATCAGTCTTTAGTATTTACTCATAAATTGTATTATACAAGTATATGAATATGCAGCGTTATATCCACAGAGAGTGTGAATCTGCCCGTTTTTCATTGTCATAAAAATCACATTCATTATATATCTGGTATTCTGAAGAAGAACGTCAGCTTCCTAACTCCTTTATGAATGTTACTAGTTCCCTTTGACTATATTTTACACTACGCCTGCTGCATCAGTAGCAACCACACATCCATCTGTCTAAAGCAACATGGCAGAGATATATGAGATGCATAATGCAGAGATGATGACATCAATCACAAACCACCAGCGGGAGCACGCATTGACATACAAGATGTGTATCGAGCTGAAAAAAACACACACGCACACACGCTCATATGCATTCATACGCCCAGTTCTGATCCAGGCATCACACTTTTCTCTCTTTACATCTGTCAGCGGATGATTAAGCCACCGCAGTTGTCATGAATAGTTGTGTCAGGTACTTGGCATCTGTGAATGTAAACATTTACATTCTGTGGTGTATCATATGATGAGGACTGCCGCGACTAATTGCCGACAGGGGCCAAATGGAGCTATACATTCTGAGCTTAACTGTGATTAAGGGAGCAAAGCCTGTGGCTCAGTAAGTAATCATGGTGGTCTTAATCATCATTTACAAATTACGAAAGGCCTCTATTTCAGCTACTGTAACATCTTTCTGGGCTGCCACCTGACCAATTATAGTGACAAATTATCAAAACATTGCAAGTGAAGTGTTGATTGTATGCTGTTTATGCTTTATGTATTACATAATACATAAGTAATGATATTGTCCAATGTCTGACTACAATGCGAGTATGAGTCATAAGGATATGCCAGGGAAATTCAGGACTTGAAAATGTAAGCGAGTGTGTGCGTGTGTGTGTATGTGTAAACGGAGTTCAGTTAAGTTAAGTGAATGAACAGAACCAGCATTCATGAGTTGCAAATGTTGAGGTGGTTAGCAGGCAGGTAAACAGCCTTATTTTTGCTGTTACATAAATTCATAAGGTACAACCGCTGCGACTGTTTCCTGTTAACAGGAAGTGAAACAGAAGCCAAAACAAAGTGCAGTTTCTTGAACGGCCACTTGAGGCTGTTTCCAAAAGCGAGTCAATAAACCCCAATACTTAAAAAACAAGCAAACATAACAGCAGAATTTGCCATGTTTACAGACTGAAAAGTTGAAGTTATGCATAATTAGTTTTGCTTTGAGCGTCAGCTAGCTGCTAACTGTCAGCTGAGCTGCAGCTAATTTGAGTCACCAAACTCGACCTCTAAGTCATATGTGTGGTGTTAGTGCCTTCATAAGAATTTCCAAGCAAATATCATGCAAATAATATGGTTACTTTGCAGTTAATTGTACTAACAGGCTGTTCCAGTGGTCTAAGCTCCACCCACAGAATCAGGCACTACCAAGATGGAGACGGCAGGAGCCTCCACACTGAGCTTTTAAACAGTCTGGAGTTAATTTTTTTTGTTGTTTTTAGTTAAGTTAACACTGTTCTAAGTCACTGTTTTGTAATCTTTTTTAGAATTATATACAATGACCCAATAATTAAGCTCACTTATTAAGCTCATTCAACATTTTTTGAATGCACACAAAAAAGACATATTTAAATAGCAATAACATACTATAAATCCATAACATAACATTCAATTAAAAAGTAGGTATTATTTACTAAAAAAAAAAAAAAAAACTAATTTGCAAATTATATGTGCTTTCTGACCAATGGCAGTAGTGCTGAATTAAATAAAAACATTTTTAGCTTGTGTTTCATTTCACTAACATTATATTTTAAGTGAGTCTGTATATTCAGTGCAGATTTTAATATACATATAATCAACCACTTATCTACTGTGCAAAGATCCTCACACATTTTTCACTGTCTTATTCACAGGTAGACACACACCAACACACGAACACTTTACATACACACTCTTTTAACCCTAACTTTAACTACTGCAATTGGATATATTTCCCTTACTCTTAGCATAGCCTTAATTTTAACCCTTAACTGAGTCTTAACCTTCAAAAAGCATTCTGGACCTCACAGTGACAGGAGGTTCCCATGGGTTGGTGTGCAGCTAGTTTACTCACACGTACACACGTACGCACACACACACACACACACACACACATACACACACACACATGCACACACACACACACACACACACACACACACACACACAAACACACACACCGAGCTCGTCCTGAGTAATACAGTAGCACTTTGTTTATTTGAGTATGTGCAGCTAAATATACCAGTAACTGATAGCCCCACAGGTTAAGAGGCAGGGATACTGCTGTTCCTGACACGGATACCGAAGATGAATCCCAAGAGACCCCAGGGAGTGTGTGTGTGTGTGTAAAGCTGCCATACTTTAAAACCGCAGTGAATGATGAGTCAGAGAAGTTATTTAAAGAAAGAAACAAGTTCAATGCTAGTTTGAACAATTTTACACAAAACTTAAATTTGATTCCTTAGAAATTAAACTAAATCTGAACAAAAAAATGATATGCTGTGGACAGAAAAGAATTCTCATGAAAATCATCTTCTCAAAAATCAGGTGCCCAACCTTACTTTCACCCCTCTTTCTTGGCATTAGTGAGTACCTGCTCTGTTGACCTGCTGCTGCATTAGTGGACTTTATTAGCCTTTGCACCTGGACCCTAATTGGTATTTGATGGATGTTGCAATCGTAACTTAGTCTGAGACACTCAGCCGAACCCAGAGAGACACACAGCAGCCCTCTGATCCTCAGCTCTCACATAGACAGGACATACCACAGCTCTGCTGCAAAGCTAAGACAGGAGCAGCGATTCAGAGTCACAGATAGACCAGGACTGACAGGAAAGGGACATGAAACAGTGGGGGGAAGAGGGGGAAGGAAAGAGGGGGATGGAGAAAGGAAGAGAGAGGGAGAAGTAGCAGGAGAAGCCATTACAGGGCAGACAGAGAGGTGCATCTATACTCTAAAATTACCATTTAAATTTGTCTTTTCTGGTGTTTCTTTCTCTTGTTTTCTTTCTCTCAATTCTCGTCTCTGTCCCGCTCTGTCTCTCTCTCCCACGCATTTTTTTGTCTTTTTTGGGGGGTTCACTAACCTGCAGAGGGCCGCTGGCTGGCATGGTGGATCTCAGCGATGTCAGGTCGATGTCTCGGCCCTGCTCCCCTCTCTCAGTCTTCCCAAGTCCCTGCATAATAAGACCCGTAACTAGCGAGTAATGAAGCACACACACACTCGCACACTCGAGTGTTGCCCCCACAGCAGTGAAAATGCTAATGCAAGAATGGCAGTGGTGGCAATGAAAGGAAATGACCCTAGACGCCAGGCACCAAGCACCAGGCAAGGCCAAGGAGGACAGCAAAGAGACAAACAAACAGCTTATTCACCCCATCCTGGTCTCCCATATTCCCTCTATCTCTCTCTCTCTCTCTCTATCTCTCTCTCTCTCTCACTTTGCACTCTTTCAGCTTGACTCTTTCTCTTTCTCCTTCTAATCTCCCTCTTTACCAATGTGTTTAAAAAAATGCTGGAACACCAAATGAATCCTCATGTTATAAGCGTTAGACCGTTGCCATATTTAAAGTTAGTCTTGTCCTTATGTGTGACTCTATTCGACCAACCACTGCAAACCAAGTTGTGTCTATTTGTGCTTGTTTGCTCAACAAAAACATTCTGCTGTATTTCTGTCAAGTTAACTGAGTTCAGACGACTTCTCGTAAAAGCACTGAGGCTCCACTGTTAGAAGTTTACAGCTCTCTAAACCAGGGGTCCCCTGGCTCTGTAACAGGGACCCAAAGTGCAAATGAGACAGATTGAGTGACATGAAGAGCAACAAAAATGGATTTTCTAAATCTTTGTGTCTACGTATAGTACCAGAGGTGAGTGAAAAATACCTTCTTATCGTAAAAAAGAATCTATAACATTCAGTAAAACAGTGTAACGCTTGCTAATGTTAGCTACTATTAGCTAGTGTTCATACAAGACCAAAAAAGGGCTTGTTTGGCAAAAATCCCTTGAGTGTATAGAAATGAGCAAGGGTTTGTTTTATTGCTTATGTACCAAGGATTTTATGTGCAAGAGGAAATATGTGTTTTTGTTCTTTCAAAATCTAAATATTGTTGCTTTAATGTAAAATCCAGCTGTTTTGTCCTCATATAAGAACTACTACTTGCATTGAATGTCCTTACAGCAGCACTGCCTCTGCTCTATATGGTGTATAAGTATATCTTGATATATTTATTTTAATCTGTTCATGCTTTTACTACTGTCCAATATTGTATGTATCTTAGAGGTTCCTAGAGGTTTAGACTGATGCAAGTTACAGTTGGCATCATTGAAAATGTGAAGATATGGAACAAGGAAGGAAATAAATGTACAGGGCACAAAAGCCTGCAAAAAAATAAAATGTTTCAAAATGAAAATGGAGATGAAGTTTTATTAAATTATAAAGTTGAATGGCTCTTTTGTTAGACTGAGGAGACACAGGAGTGAGCTGTCAGCAGGCTGGAAACCTTTAAGTTAGGGTTATACTTACACAAATTTCTACATGACTTCTTTGTTTCTCTTTGGCGCCGTCCTCACACAGCACACACACAAAACACACACACACATACACATCGGACCACCAACACTGGACGGCAAACATGCGGAAAAAAAAAGATGAAGGTACAAAGCAGATATTTTCTTCTCTCTCTCCTGTTCAAACATTCGTGTGAATGTCCTTAGGGGAATGGTTGTTGTCAGAGGTGATCAAACACACTGCTGCAAGCTCATAATCCTTAAAAAATGATCACCTCATCGACAGGAATTTCATTAGGTTAAGTGTACCTGACCAGATCATCACACACACACTCACTAACATGAGCACACATAAACACACACACAGTATGCACAGCAAACCTTTGTCCCACTTTGTAAGGACTCATGCGAGAGGCAAGACAAGAGGAGAAAAGGAGCTGTCAGCAGGTAATTTGGTGTGTGACTTTCCCTTTCAAACAATTTAAGTATGTTTTTAATGTATGTTTTGAAGACCATAAGTATTGTATAGCTCTTCCATCACGCATGATATTGCTACAAGGCTTCACTAACTGCAGATGACCACAAGCATACACGTACAGAACAACACAATATGCTGTAAATGTGTATTTGTGAGCGTGTGTGTGTGCATGTGTGTGTTCTTCGCTAGTGAAAAAGCTGAAACATCTGCCCTTTCACTTCATTTTTGCTCTCGATGCATTTGCATTAGAAAGCTTCCAGGAACTCTCCTGAACTCAGCTGAAATTGTCTGAGGAGTTGGTTTTTGAGGTTTTCCGCCATTTTTCAGGGATCTGGGGTTTGTATGGCAACTCATCAGCAGCACATCATGTATTATTTGACTCGTGCTCGATCGTTGGACTGTTTTAACAACAGATTCCAAGTTAATCCCCAAATGAGAGGTTAAAAACAAACCTTCAAGCCCGCAGATTTTTTTTGCTCTAATTGTTTCTAGAAACTGAGAGTTTGATACATGAGACGCCAATTTATTTTAGCCAAGCCTTTTTCATTCTTTGGTTCCTAGAAACAAAGGAGTCTGTCAAAGTTTTTGCTAGCACTTCCTAGAAAGAAAAACTGCTGTGTAGTGGAAACACTTTAAGCCATATGATCAACAGCTTTCCTCTCCTCCTGTGTGATGCTTTTGACGGACAGCTGGTGAAGTGTGTAATCCTGCTTAAGGAAAGGTTGCTCTAGTTTGTGCATGTCTGTAAACACAAAAAGATGAATAGGGTGCGGTTAGAAAATACAGAGTCCTTTAAGGGCAGCTTTGTGCACATATATGTGGAGGCTAAGGCATAAGCTGTAAAGCCCATAGCTGTAATTTTGCCTAATCCTCAAAAACTTTTTTTTTCTCTAGGCTATATAAAGCCTTCAGGGGACTTGCCCGGCCTCTGCTCTTGATGTAGCAATATTGCTTGACTGTAAACAAAGTGGTGAGGAGGTGTTACGAAACACTAACAAAACCTGCTACACAGGCTTTTTTGTTTTGTCTTTATTCTGAATGGGAGTAGCTTTGTTTGTGTCCAGGAGCTAATAATAGCAAGCAAAATTCAGTTGTGATATGCCTGTGGTCCTTTTAATTCATTAAAAAAATGACTCATGTTGTTTGTGAGCACAAAGCTGCCGGGAAAAGGTAAGCCAATTAATGAGCTTTGTATAAAGAGTCGTGCAAATGCCGCGATCAAGACTTTGTTTTTAGAATCATTGTGTGCTGTTTTAAATTTACTTACACAACAACTTCTGGCAGGACACTGGTAATGAGGTGTTAATTGGGTCCATTTACAAGCTGTCCTAAAAGAGGCAGAGATTGCATTTTAGGCAACACTTCCAACTAGTTTTATATGTAGGCTGAAAACATCTGTTCCTGCAACCATGAGGATGCTTTTAGTTAAGCTGATTAAGCTGCAATGTACACATTTTTATCTAGCAAGTAAGTGAGGAGTTATTTGTTCTGGCAGGAAAGATGAGGTTTGAGGCAATCAACCCAAAAAAAATCATCATAAATTGGAAAAAAGCCAAATGAAAGCAATTTGCTTTAGTAAGACTTACAAAATAAAAGGACAATGCTGTTCCTTCTTAATCATTTTTATTCTTTTTTTATTTTTACGTCTTCTTCGTTGATTATTGGTCAGAGAAGTTGCTAACATGCAGCTTTTGCCTCTGTTATTTTGTGTAAATCCTGCAGCTATTAAGTGCAAATAGAAGACTCAGTTAACAGGTTTCGCTTTTACAACAAAGTCATCTAGAAGCATGGAATAGTACGTGGAGATAGTATTTGCAGCCAGATCGTTTAGCTAAGGTTAGCATGGGTAGCTAGCCGCAGCTAAAAGAAAAAAGAAGCAATGGTTGTCATTTTAGCCAGTAAAAGGCATGAGAAGCATACTTGTCTAACATTAGGAGCCACTGTTTCAAAAATTACCAGTATTTTTAGTTGTAAATCTGCCACCTTTATCATAGTAAACTGTGTGCTGTGTGAGAAGGTAAAGGCTGACAGGCACAGCAAGAGCAACTAAAGGGGCGGAGCTTAGCAAACAGTCAATTGAGACTTGCTCTAACACGTTGGTAATGACTTGAGACTTGACTTGGACCTTTTTCAAAGGACTCAAAAATCAGCTGCAGCGACATGTGACACTGTATAATGATACTGAGTGGGGCAAAAACAATTGTCTGTCTGTCTTTTTGTTGTTCTATCAGTCTTTGTCTTGGTCATTTGTACTTCCATTCTATGTCTCTCTCTTTTCCATACACACATGCACACACATACACAAAGATAGGGCCTCAGCAGATGAGTACCAGGCTGCGCTGACCTCTCGCTTTCTACCTCTGTCTGTATACACACATGCACATACAAACACACACCAACCAGACAGTGCCAGTCTCTCATTCAGACAGTAATAAAAGGGCCTTTATGCAACATCACAGTGATGCAAACACACACATTTGCAGACACACACACACTGGCTCAACAGGTAGGCTAACACTCCAGAGATAAAAGAGCAACCTTGCACAAGCTTCTGATAAGCTGATAACAATCTTCACACTATCAGATCAAAAACTCTCATGCTTGCATACAGACTCCAGCAGATATGTAAACATATATAATCACGCCCACATTCAGATGCAAATAGCCAATCCAGCAGCAGGATACCTCAGGATGAGGGTGTTACTGTAACAACACAGATCAAAGTGATAGTTTGTGTCACTGACAGACGAGCAGGTGCTCAGGTGCTTTCATGTAGTTCGCCTGCACAATCAAAGTGTGTGTGTGGTACTTCAACATTATTAATTATAGGCTTCTAAGTGTTTTTCTAGGACCCAAACATGCAACATATTCCAGCTTTATCAATATAAATCATGACAAAAATAGAGGTGGACAAATCTTAAACAACAAAGTAAAATACCTCAAATCAAATTTTCTGAGAATTAGTGACACACATCTTAGTTTTTTGTGTCTTGTGTACGTCAAAACCTGCTTTTTAATTGTATTTTATTTGATTGTGGAGGTAGAAACTGCTTCATTCTGAAAAAGTTATGAGTAGGTTGACATTTGGAAAAAAATTGCTTATTCACACTCATGTTTCATATCTGTCTCTTAAAAATTAAGCTACCACCAGCTGCTAACAGGCTTAGTTTAGCATAATAAGTGGAAGCATCAAGGTTTTCAGGCAAAAGATGGGCTGTCTGCCCAGCAGGAAAATGATTAAGTGTATTTCACAAAACATCCATACACAGCATGTCTTTATATACAATCTGTAAGTGCTGACAACTTTTTCACAAACTGTGCACAAACTGTTGTACAATTCAGATAAATTTGCACTCAAGGCTAAACAACTTTCTTTTTAAAGAAGAGGACAAACAGCCTGAAAAAAAAACAGGACTGTTACGAGGCAAAAAGGGTCAATAAGTGATTCTTACCGATTCAAGTGTGTGTTTGTCCTGGACCCCTGCAGCAACCATCAAACTCTTTTATAAGATGAGCCGCATTTTTGCAGCAATATATGGAGTTTTGAGGTTCTGCAAATTGAATTTGAATGATTCAGTAACTGCAGGAGGGCTTTGATAAATAAAATTGGTGAACTCAGACTAGAAGCACAATGAGTCACACATGCACAGAGACATGCACATGCGTGATTTTCAACCATCCAGGAAATTTTTTTTTGAAAAAAAGCTTCTTTTTTAAAAAATTCAAACAACTTTAGATGTTCTTAAATTTTCTCCAGTTTCAGCATCAAATTAAAAATGACCTACTTTTACACACACACACACACACACACACACACACATACACAGATTGAATGTTTTCTTGTGGCTTTAAAATCATTACCTCCTAGGAATATATTGCTTGTTGTCATGGAAAGCAGGAAATTGGACTTTAAAGCAGGACTGCAAATAATCAGAAAACGGTTCATTTGCCAGTCAGCCATATGCTCATTTTATTGTCATTTTAAAAAAAACAAACTCAATTGCATTGCATTATTTTCAATATTAACCCATTTGTTGACCCACCTACATATTTAATCTTGCATTTACAGATTTTTTCGCTTCATCAAAATTTATTGCACAGGCTCACTGTAAGTTGCCATTTTGAAAAGTAATTGGAAGAAACAGCAGCTGACTGATAGATTTAACCTGTTTTACTCAAAATCATTATATTTTAAGGCCATAGAGAATTATTAACAACTGTGGTTTGGACAGTGTTGCTCTCTGTAGTCAAAAGCACATGCACACACGGATGCAGACAGGCACATGCTAGCTGATAATGCCAGGTTTCTGCAGTGTTTTTCCTCTGTAAAATGGAGTCATTTTTGGAGGAGAAATTCCAATAAATTCTGGGAGTGAAATCCTCTAACCATAAAAGATTTGGAAATACTTGGCTTTTTGATAATAGTTTTGTGTTACCACCAACAATCCTCACATCTTCTCAGCTTAACCTAGTTTACTGCAGCCATGAGGGATTTCCAAGAGGTAAAAACAAAGACAGAACTTTCATTTGTGGTCGTACTTTGTCCTGTAGGGTAGCAATTATATATTTTAACTGCTATTAAAACAAGCTAGAAACACAGTCAAACAAAACCATTTCTAAAGGGACTACATCAAAGTATGCAATTATCTTCCTTGGTTTTTTCCCTTTTATATTCTTTGTTTTTAATCACATTCTTTTTCCTCTCTCCTCTCCTCTCCTCTCCTCTCCTCTCCTCTCCTCTCCTCTCCTCTCAGGGTTTTTCCTTCTTATTTAATTACAGTTCAGAACCAAACCACCATGTCATATTAACCTACTCCTTGGGCCTCAGGGAGGTAGACCTCATTTACGTTAATTACTTCCAATTTGGGCTGTTACCAAGAGGGGAGTGAGAACACGTGTCGATATATTTTGTTTTGGCTGAGGTAGAATAATGGGTTTCTAATAAGTCTTTAGGGAGACATATGCAACCACAGAGCGATGGAGAAAATGAGAAAGTAGAAGATTAAAGTTTTCAACAAGATCAGGTGAAATTTGTCAAATTAGAAATTTCCAGATATTGACACACTGGTCTCTACAGTGACACTAACTGGTTGAAGGAAGTACTGCTAAGTAATTTTGCACTGGTCTCCACACTGCACAATGCCGTAAAAAGTAAGAGCATGCCTTTCTTTGACTAAGTTACAGGTAATTTCACCTTATTTTATTATGCATACTTAATATGAGCTTCTATTGCTGCTAAAGGCAAATTCCCTTGTAATACTACCCATATACCACATTATGAAGGTAATGTTTGTTGCACAAGAAACTAGATTAAAGGATAATTCATAACACTAGCAACAGGATGTTCCCATGTTTAGAATACAACTCTGTCTTTCATAGACTCAAGACTATGAATAAAGCCACCGATTGCATTCTATTTACTGTATTACCTTATATTACTTTTGGTATCATAAGTAATGTGCAAATGTTTGCTCTTTTCAATGTATGCTTGTTGAAGTGAAGAAATGCCTGCACAATGTCATATATCACTACTCAGCAAGGGTGCTTAAAATATTTTAGCTCAAAACCCATAAGATAAATTGAATGTCTTTGGACCCAAACTAAACTGCATCATGAATTACTATAAAATCTGCATTTATAAACTGCTTATAAAGAAATACTACATGCCATTTTTATAAAATGTATATTAAATGTGTTTGTTTTACTCTAAAAATACATCACAGCAATTATCAGATTTGCTGAGCGCAGCGTTAAGTTTGTCACCACCTCATAAAATATGTGCATACAATTTTTGGACAAAAAAAGTGTGCTTTCTTTCTATTTCAGTCATGAAAATGGATCCACAAATCAGCATTTTTATGCTTTAAGTTCTGTCAAGTGGTGACCCAATAAAACTAGTCCCTACTGTACGTTTTGGAAAAGCTGTACTGGAAATACCCTCATAAAGTGTCTTATAAAAGTATAAGCATAAACATTTAATATCCTGTACTGCACCACAAATTCAAGAGAGAAAAAGGGAGAGAGAGCATCACAGAGAAAGGAAGTGACAGGTTCACTGTTGCAACATGAGATAGCACATCCTCTGACACACAGAGACAGCACATAAGCTGACTTACTGGCATATCAGCCACAATTCAAGAGCTTCTTAAGTGAAGATATCATTTGCAAAAAAGAAGAAGAAGAAGAAACTATTTATTCTCTGTCAGTAAATTCTGCTGTGCACCCTTTACGGAAGCACAGAGTTGATGAGTTAAACTCTACAAAGCTCTAAAGTGTATGCGAGTTCCTATACTGTATATGTGTGTGTGAGTGAAAAGCAGAGGTAGAATGACATGAAATAAGTCAGCCTCTAAACAAGTGCAAAAAACTTGTGTTCAGTGTCCACAGCAGCAGGTGGTATGAATGATTCTCCTGCTGATTTGAATTGTTAAATGACCATTTGTTGGTTTTTTTGTCTTTTAATAATGAAAACAATAGCCGATTCTCTCCCACAGAAGACACCCACACCCAGCATGTGACTTCTCCCAAAGTCAGGGAGGTTTTGTGTATATCAAATTATCACCTTCTTTTTCTGTTTTTGTCTCACAAATTGATCACAGTTCATGTCAGATGTCCATGAATGCATTCTGCAGGACTCCACAGCACAGATATATATGTGCCACACATCAGTCTGACAGCATGAAGACAGGAAGCAAAGAGAGTGTCTCCTTCAGAGGCTGAATTATATGCATGACATTTTGGGTTTTGATTTTCAGGTAGATAAGAAGCTTTTACATCGCATTGCAGAAAATATCTTATAGAATACCATTTTATCTTATAGAAAAGCCCCAGTTCTGTCTTGATGAAACTGTCAGTTGTTCTGTTAATGCGCTTTCGGTGGACAAGAAAGAGGTAGATAGATACAAGACAGAGGAAAGATGGTGAATGATGACAGCAGAAAGAAGTGCCTCTACATTTTTTAAGAAAAGGGAGAGACGAAAAGAGAGACAGAGGTCAAACTTGCCTGCCTGAGTTGAGTTTCGACGAGTTTTCTAACCTGTTGTAACAAGTTAGGATGGACAAATTCTCATAGACAACAGCAAGCAGGGTCAACAGGGGTCACACTCAGGGGGACTGACAAGAAACTGTAGTGTTTAACATGCAGCGACAGGTTTTTTCACACATACAGGAATGAAGGTAATACCACTAACATTAGAAAAAACAGATTGACAGGTCGTTGGATGACACACGCTTATTTATCAATAGACAAGTCTTTTTATCACTGCAACTTAAAAAATTCGCTCATGAGGAAGTGATTGATGACAGCTGAAGGATTGAGAAAGAGTTTGCATGATTGCATGCTTGATGCGAGAGCTACAATCGCATGCATTTCACTCACAGCCATGCACACACTGCCATGTCAGCACCCCCTTATTGCATATTTCCCCTCCACATATTCTTGGTTAATCTTTACTGTTAAACTTCCTCTTTTGCAGAACCAAAATTAGCCATGTGCATATATTGCTTCAACATGCACATATTAATTGTACTGCATGAATCCCTTGTAATATCAAATGTGAGTGAGGAGAGTAACTGCTGTACTGTAGGACTTTTCATAAATAATCTCTCTCTTTTAATGCAAATGAATGAATGGTACTTTGAACAGATCTGGGATAATGTTTCTTCACCATAAAGCTTAACTGGAAAGTAATCAGGAAAGATATTACTCTTAAGATGTGCAACTTTTATCCTTGAGGCCTGAAGATATTCTTCTGTCAGTGAGTCAACATAGCCAAAGGGGGTTAGCAGGAAACAAGCTAGAATTTTTAAAAAGAATATCTGAATTTCCTTATCGTTTTGTTTGAGTAGGCAGGCGTTAATGTTGACACAACAGTAGTTTACAACATCTTTTATTCTTAAAAATAATGACATGCCAACACCTTTCTTTAGAAATCATGAAATAGATCACAGAGTTCTGTGGAAGACAGAAGTTTAGACTGAAGTTTAGATTATAACGTGTTTGATGGAAGGAGATTAAACAAGGTGACTGTAGCAGTGACAAGGCAATATGGAAGGGGGAAGTGGTTAAAATATCACCTTTATTACTGAAGGTTTAAGTCACTGAATCAAAGCTTATGCTGACACCTTCTTTAAACTAGTTAATTGTTGCGGTTTGAGCTGTCAGCAAGCTAACATGCTAACACAACCTGTTCCTACTTTGAACATGAGACTCTTATGACTGCCTGCACCATAGACAGCCATTCAAACATTTCAATAAGCTCAAAATCTTTACATAACATGTTGAATTCAGGCATGACATAGAATCTAAAGTCATGTGCATTGCAATGATTACAGTGCTGGAATATGCTTCAGTGTCTTTTGGCTTGCTCAAACACAGTGTAAGCCAATCATGTCTCATCCCTGAGTCAGCCAAAGATTAGCATTTTTACCAGGGAAGTGTGATATGTCCCACCCTGTTTGGCAAAGGAAATTTCCAAAGAAACATAAGAACATGAGATATAAAGTTAAGAGGAAATGCTCATGATTTTGAAAAAAAAGTATTATGCAATTTCTTCTCAAGAGTTACATGAAAAGAATGATACTAGTCTTACTTAGGAAAGTCTATGTAAGTCTATGTCAAATATAAAGCTATAGCTAGTCTGTCTTTTCAAAGGTGGCTGTTCTTTGAGCTAAGCTATGCTAGGCTACATGTGTCAGGGCTGTAGCACCTTTTCTAGAAAAAGTGAAATGCTCCTTTAAAAATCCACTTGTTTGTTATTGTGTTTTATAATTAGTTGCACAACATAGCAGGTGAGGTCCAGGTGTCTCTTGCACAAGCTAAGAAAAATGTGGATTTCTCAAGAAACAGCTCAGGTCTGTTGACGCCTCACGGATGCTTCATGCTTTGAAGCTAATTTGAGAATAGTCGCCCTCAGGTGCAACCGCTCCTTGACCTTTTGAGGGTCTAGTCAGTAGCTTAACATTCTGCTTTCAGGTTAACACAGGCACAGGTACATCTTGTGGCTAATAAATAATTCACTCTGGTCTGACAGAAACATTT
Organism: Acanthurus lineatus; assembly: GCA_029814665.1. Classification (NCBI taxonomy): domain Eukaryota; kingdom Metazoa; phylum Chordata; class Actinopteri; order Acanthuriformes; family Acanthuridae; genus Acanthurus; species Acanthurus lineatus. Next base: position 10,326,541 of record JAPZDV010000015.1, read on the forward strand.
TCAGTCGATGGCAGCTTTAAAGCTTAGCAAAAGATTATTTAAAAAAGGGCAAAACTCTTGTTGTGTGTTGAAGACCTACATACCAAGGTGGTAACATCACACACATGGACACATGCAGGCTGCTGTCAATGATTTTGACGTAAACAATTTTTTTGTCCCTTTCTTGAAAGATAAATGTCAAATAAACCCACGTCATGCTCCCCTATATCTAATCCATGAGCCTGATAGGTTGACAGTACTTATGGAGACTTCACTGACAAAAAGAAAACATGAGAAGCTCATATGCAGTTTGAAGGAGGAGGACAAGTACATGCCACACAATAGCAGCTATGAGTTTTAGAAGTACTGTATGCACCTTTTGTGCATTCAAAGGTGTCTTTGTGTTGCTCTGTCTCCAAGAGTGTGTTCAGTCTTGAACTTGCTGTCATGTTTGAGTGGCAGCTTCACATGTGGTTTCACTGCCTTGAGCAAAGTGCAGGATAAACATTTGGCTCATGTGTGCACACAGGCAAAGGAACACAGTACCTCACACACACACACACACACACACACACACACACACACACACACACGCACACACAAACACCATTCTTCTTTTTTAGGTCAGGAATCAGGACAGAAATTGAACGATTTGTGCTGGAACGAAACACACAGGCTAATATTAACCTACAGTGGTCATGTGAAGCCCCCATGTGTGTTTCTGCCTTCTGGTTAACAAACGCTTGAATATCTGAGAGTTTGAAAACATTCGTAGCTACTCTTTATCGTTGCAGGAGTGTCTAGTGATTGTGTAGTGGCAATACTGAAGAAATTATCTTGCGATTAACAGTAGGAGCTCAGATAACAGCTGTATGTGATAAGATATGTTTGCATTAATGAGTTAAAGGTTTACAGCCTATTGGCCAGTGGCAATTTTTGTCCATCTTCACAATGGTTACCTTTATGAAAGAGCATTTGAATGAAAATCTAAAGACACAAATTTTGTAAAACAAATAGGACAGTTGTGTGAGCTTGAATGAGTCAGCTGCTAATGTTCAAATACTCACCATATCAGAGAAATTTGTAATTATTTTAAGCAAAGGGATAATTACTTCTTTGCAATGAAGTCCTAGTTATATTTAAAGTGAATTTATGCTTTAAAATTAATCTGTAAAAGACATAATAAATGTATGACAAAACAATTGGCAAAAAGATGGCAAGTCTCCTATTGGTTGCTCTTATCAAAATATTTTTATTTTGATCAAAGTTATGTCAGTGATAAAGTACAGTTACTCTAAACAGGAAAATCACTTTCTGATATGTGTTTGTCTCAGGCACCTTAATACAAAATGGGAGGACTCACAGAGGAAAATGAACAATTGTATGTGCGTAATAATCAGATTTTAAATTACAAACCGGATTTGCAAAGCGCAGGAACTCTTCCTTCTTTTTTATGACTGACGAGCAGGTTAAAATCATTAACCTGTTTTGATTATTCTTGCCTCAGGCACTGCAGCCCATTATCTGGGTATTATGATCAGATAAACTGAAAAAATGTAAGATTTTTAACTGGTGGATACATTCTGCTGTGCGGTCTTTGATGGTATCTGCCTTTAACCTTTAGAAACAGACCAAAAACTAAGAAGAAAATAAACAATAAGCCATATCTGCTGGTAAAGTCCTCCCTTTCTAGAAACTGTGTTAAGTCTGTCATAAATCAGAGTAATCTAATTACAAGATGTATAACTGCAAACAACATATTACTCCTGTTAATGACAAAGAATTATTATAGAGGCCTCAATGGATTTTTCACGAGGAGTCAAGAGCTTGTATGACACTAAAAGTGATGACGGGCGTCAGCGACTGAGCGAGTGAAGGCCTCCCTCTCTCTTTCTCTCTCTCTCTCTCATTCACACACACAGAGAGAGAGAGAGAGTGAATACAAACAAACGGTGGCACGTGCACAGACCAGACAGCTTGCCTAAGAGTGTGTCAAAAATGACCAAGAAATAAAATAAAAGCGTGATGAACGACATGTAGGCCAATGGTTCATGCTGCAGCTGTTGAGTAGCTCGGCATACCGGAGTTTTTCTCCGACTGCTAGAATGAAGATCGCCAGATTAACTATGATACTTCCGGTTTGACCTGTCAATATAAAATATGGGAGCGTTTGTAGCAATTTTTTCAGGAGCACCATTTTACCGTTCGGCTCATTTCAATTGATTATATGTCAATTATTTTTTTTATGTTGATTAATTAGTTAAGACATGTGTGCTGAGTTTGTCTCAGTATTTTAGTCGGAATTTTTAAAGCAATGTCATGACAAGGCCAATGACAATTTTACCTATGAATTTAGTAAACAAATAGCCCTCTGTAAATGCATTTCTTCAAAATAAATTCAAAAAAGTTTAAATGAAATGTTCGAAAAATGTAAAATGAATAGGAAAACTACAAAGATAGGCTATGGCTCAAAGAGTTTAGGGGAAACACATAAATATATATTTGAAAACTTTTAAACAAACATTTAGTTCCTTACTTGAAATACCTAATAATGACAGCATGGGCAGCCTAACTGCAGGAACGAATTTTATTTGCAGGTTTACAAAGGTAAGTTGATAAGACAGCAAGACAGCCAATTCCCCGACTGAGCATAAAAACGAATGATGGAAACATTGCTAAAACTAATGACGGAAAAATGAACGTAAAATTAAGGCATAAAATGTTTAAAGTAGGCCTATGACACTGGTAGTTAAAGAGTTTACATCCTTTTTAGCAACCATAAAGAGATGAGAGGTGTTTCTTCTCTTTCCGGATCCGGTGAAGAATAGTCTCAGCTGGAGCCGTGTTAGATCAAACAGATTCAGACTGATTTATTATTCACGAAATAATAACGCACACAAATTAAAAAATTTGTTTAATTTAAAAAAGGTGTGGAGTAAAATAAATAGTGTGGGAGCTCAACAATGGACCGATAAATTCTCATATGGCCTGAGGAAATAATTACATATCCAACAATGGTCCTGTTTACTAGAAATGACACGCTCAGGCGGTTTTATGTCACTTTATTTTTGGCTCCTTTACAACACAAGCAAAACTCATTGCGTGTATATTTTATTTTGAAAGAACACCTCTTTTCCTGTATCATCCAGGTTAACGTTCGGACGTTTGACGCGGTACGTCTATGTGAAAGCCTGCCGTCGCCTTGTCGAGTCATCACCGGAGAAGAGCAGAGAGCAGGCGGAGGCGCCGTCCGATGGCTTGAAAACGGGGAATAACTGTGGATCACAGCGGATTTATTGCACCTCGCAAGCCAAGAGGAACTAAACGGCGGTCGCGAGAGCGGGCTGGATGTTGATACGGATGCGGATATAGCATCTCGGAGCGGGACTGTTGCCGTTTGGCTGCTGTTGCAGACCCGGACACAGACAACACAGACACAGACAGAAGAGAAGTACCGGAGCCGCCGCGACACCAGTGAGCGAACTTGGCTTGTCTGCCCTGTGGGAGGTGTCTGTCGGCTGTTGCTCGCTGCACGTACCGCTCACCGCGTCGTCGCTTGGACCTTTTTATAGGGACAAGGTTGTAGCTAAGTTATGTTTTTGTAAGTAGCTTCTTTTTTCGAGGGTTTTCGACAACCAACTGTGGCTTTAATGTGACGCACTACACTGACATTAGTGCTGTGTGTGTGTCGGAGCGGACCCTCACTGCAGAGGAGTTAAAGGGTTTTAAATCAAGTTTTTATCTTCATATTTCTACGGTACCACCACAGCCAACACCAATGTAAAAGGTAACGGTACCTTTTTTGTCTTCATCACAACGCTTTTCTCAATTCGTGACTGGTTGCTGCTTGTCTCGCGCTTGCCTGTAGGTAAAGTTAGCTGCATTGCCTCGTTTTTGAGTTCCTCAACAGGCACCAGTGAACCCCTCACTGCACGTTTGGCTACCCACAAAGCTCACTGTTCAGGATATTTATCTCGCACCCTTTCCAGCTCACTCAGTAACTTGCACATTGTTCATTTTCCATGCAAGATTCCTATTTTTTACAGAACTTAGAGATGCATTTTTGTCACATCCGTAGTAAGCCCATTAACTTCATGCATTTTCCCCGGCAGTTTTAATTGCTACTTTGCTAATTTAACAGGACTGACATGCTTTTTTCATTAGGCTTTAATGAGCAGAACCCAACGAATGGAATTAATTTAGGCCTAATTGTTGGCATGAAGTGATGATGTGTACTTGTGTATGTGTATGTTATGATGTTATGATGTTATTAATTTATGATGAATTCTACATATTTTAATAAGAATTAATGTGTAATTTTATATAAATCATTCTTGTTTTTTTACACTATACATATCATTCTGTTTAAAAACTCAATTTGACCAAGTAATTTTTTTTTGCATGCTTGAATGTTTATATGCGCATTGTATTGTAAAATGACGCTTGTATAATTACAATATCAACATAAGGTGTGTTATTTCATTAATTTATGAATACTTAAAATTATTAAGCCTTCTTGTGTACATTCGTTACAACACATGCTATAATTTGCGTCATGTAGTGTGAGTTAGCAAGACTAAGTTCAGATAGAAATGGATAACTTTGATTGGTCATTGCAGCACACCTGCGATGGTCAGGTATAAATGCTTATTTGTCAGGTTTTTTTGGTTTACTGAGGTAGCCTACTTATTTCGCACACTTTTCCTAAAACCTATCATGAGCTATAGTCACTATTTTTATGAATTATTAATAAGCTTAAATTAATTTCACCACATTTTCTCCGTTGGATCATTTAAGTTAAGTGTTATGCCAAGTTATAACCGGTATGATGTCTGCATATGGAGGCCACACTGGCCACTGAGGGCTCTTGTACTGGAAATGTACAGCTGTCCAGTAAGACTGTTAAATTAGAGACATTGTTTTGTCACTGAGACGAAACACACCCAGCAATACACATCAGTCAGAGTAGTTGCCTCATACTGAAGTCATCAGTCCAGTCTCCTCTGTTGTTGTCATTGTATTGTCTAATGTTATAACCTAATTAATTGTGTAGGGCGATTCACTGCAGTCTACGCCTGCACTGGAACCTGAGACATCTGGTTGAGTAAATTACCCCTCTTAACCTCCAGGGCAGCCAGGTGGCATTAAATGCAAAATAGTTCTAAGGCTCCATGATCAGAGGGATTATTTCAGGCACCATTTAAAACCTGTTCACAACATGTCATTATACAAATAATGAAACAGCACATAAAGCTGCACTGGACAGGTTTTTATCAACAAAAAGGATGAAAAAACATCCTACCTGGTGGCCTTAATGCACACACCCACCATGACCTCTTAGAGCTAATCCCGTGCTTACTGCTCTGAATTGGGTCAATATACAGTAGCCTGTTGCACAAAATGAACCTCTTGTGTATGATAACTACTAGAAAACAGTCAGAACAACTTTAACTCAGTGAGACTTTAACTGTCTTATGAGCAACAGCTTGAATCATTCTCTTAAGTGCAAAAGAAAAAAAAATTAAAAAGAGATCTTTCCGGCTTTGTTGCAGATGTTCTAGCCTGTGTTTAGTGATGAAATAGTCATACATCATCCAGGTTGATGACTGTTTTTACTGACACACTAATGGTTTGCTTAACGTCGACTAGCGCTGTGTAAATCCTTATTTGTAAGAGACACATGTATTTGAAGAAACTCTTTCAATGACTCAGTGAAATTGCAACAGTTATTCAGCGTGTTTGGTGCCAATGCCAATGAAATGGGACTTGTGAAAGGTTATTGTAAATATGAATTAATGTACTGTGAATGATCACACACCAAAGCAGCTGCTGTGCTTCTGTGCTAGTCGTCTAGCTCATCGGATGTAGACTATGGGTACAAAACCTGCCATTAGGTGACTATTTCGGTCAGAGTTTCCTTTCCCTTTTGTTATTTGCATGTTACCATTTGCAGAATGCCCATTTCTGTAGTATGGGCTTAGTGTTACACAAATACCGACATGCCAGATCTTTTTTTTCCCCTGTAGCAGAATGTTAATGTGTACAGTCAGACCTTTCTCCAGCACTGACACAGCACTGTTGGAGATAAGGCTGGCTATGCAAGTCTACTGTGCCAATGCCACCGTGATAACAGAGTAGAAGTTATCTGTAGGATGTTATATGAGGCAGATTGCAAAGTCATTAAGTTTTCTGTAACTCAGTATGCAGAGCGATATACTTGTACACCAGCTTTGATTATTTATTTAGTTTCCATGCCACTCTGCGTGCCCCCTACTCTCCCACACTAAGCTGCTTAATTGCCACAGGGTAGCCTACCCTCGAGGTCAGCTTGGCTGTGGTGACTTTGGGCTAAATTTGGAACATAGTGCAATTAGGCACACACTCTGCTGCATCACTCCGATGCATTAACTACATGGAAGCAACTGGGAGTAGAAAATTGGGAACTGAATACAGATCCTTTTCCTGTTAACAAGATTTGAGAGTGTACATGGCTGCAACCCAAATAAAATGTTCACTCATAAATCTCCAACCGAAATGCATGAGTCGTGAATTCTCCTACAGCCAAATCTAAAATAATGAATCACTTAAAGACAGTGTTTTACTGCATGTAAATAGTCCCTTTTTGGACTGTGAAACCATATTTCCTCTCCTGCTGATTCAGGTTTCTCTTTTACCAACCAAATTGTTGAAAGAACATCCAAATAAGGTTTCTGATCTCTGCTTAGTGGTTGGAGGAGCTGACAGATTTTGTCAACTGCAGCCAAAGTTATGGCAGCATTTGGCTGGTGTTCTTTTCTCACTCTGCCTCTGTCGCTCATATCACTCATCTCTGGTCAAAAGGTAGTAACATGTTACCCTATCTGGCGTCTTGAATGTTCCACCGGTCACTCTGGCAGAGAACCAAGCGTCTCTTGGGGCTCCTAATGTGTGTTGGGTCTGTTAGGCAGTCAAGTAAAAGCAAATGAGGAATTTTGTTAACTAAAATGCGTTGTTCCTATGTTTATGTTTCCTAAAATTTTCAGACCTTGATCATAATGGCTTGTTTCTGTGCAGAGTTTGTCACTAGAGAGATGTTTTCACACTTCTTTGATAAAGGGGGAGATGTGTAGTTCATTTACCATTCTGATAAGTCTGCTAGTCACTGGTTTTTAATGCACAACAGACTCCTCATCTGAGTCTCATACATTTTTGAGCTCCACTTTCTCTGAGTTTCAGACATGAGCCTGCGGCTAAATTTCTTCAGTGTTTCTCAAGTTAGCCATCTTGATGCTTACATCTCCCCCACTGGTCAACCGAACTCAAGCAGCGGTTGTGGGAGAAGCACAAGATCTGATTCAGAATTTTTCAATGAAGAAGAAAGAGTAGATGTGCTTTCAGTCACTTTTTAGAGTTTATCTCTACTTTATATGTTGAAAAAATATGTCAAACAAAAAAAATCATATGAAAGTAAAGTAAATATATGGTTTTATCTTACACGTCTCTTTCCTCTCTTTTTTAATTTCCAGTTACAAGGACTGCAGCAGATCAAGCCGGGCCAGGCTAGGCCAGGCTAGGCCTACCTAGCCTGCTGTCTGGTCTTACCAGACAGGCCAGTAACCTCTCCAGGGAGTCCTGTCTTCAACAGGAAGTGGAGAGCTTCAGCCTGCTCTTATTCAGACCTCCAACACAAGCTGTGACAGATTGGATTTCAACAATTTTTTTTTCTTATCAGCCTTTGGGAGGCCATACTGGTCTGTTCACCCTCCAGTCCTTCCATGTCATGGTCGTCCCTCTCTGGATGTTTGCATCAGGATGGATTCAGGTGTTAATTTGACAGTCGTCACCTCATTGCAGTGCTCGCACCCCCCCTCCTTTGACTGCCTTTCGTCCCATCCCTCCCCAATCTATAAGCGAAAGCCCCTTCGTCTCTCTCGGGGCTTCCCTGAGCCCTGCACAAAAGGGCCCTGTAGGAACTGTTGGTTGTCTTATTGAAACAGTTGGAAAGAGGAAGTAGAGTCAATAAATCCCTTGCTTGAAAAAATCACCTACAGAACATAATGAAAGTTACCACATTCGGTTGATTGATTTATTGTCTGACCCATCCCTTTGTTTTTCTGATCAGAGGTTGGAGAGCTTTTCAAGTGAAAAGGAAGCTTGCTGGTCGAGATCTGCTCCTGCATACACGCAGTTTACACACAAGTTGGTCTGATTACTCACAATAAATAAGTCCTTATTTATACGTTTAGAATTTCTCTTTTGTGGTCTAAGCTCCAGGGAAGAATGTCTGAAACCAAGAGCAGCGGCAAAGCGGTAAAATTCATTGCCCCGGCCCCCCCTCCTCCCTCTGCCTCCCCTTGTCCATCACCCCAGACCCCCCACAAAAATGTGAACGGCTCTGCTAGTTCAGACTCACACGTGGTGGAGAAGCTCGGCGAACACCCCGAGGTCCAACGTCGGCGCCACACGATGGATAGAGACTCCAAAACGGCTGAGCACCGCTTCTTCCGCCGGAGTGTCATTTGTGACTCCACTGCCACAGCTTTGGACCTGCCCAGCAAAGCAGCTGAGATACTCACCTCACCTCCGGACTGTGAAGGGCCTCCTGCCTTCTTCCCTCCACAGCCCTCCCGTCCTGCTGAAGGCGGGGAGGTCCCACGAGCTCCCTATGTGCAAACGTCGACCCTTCAGCCTGATCTTGGGCTTGGCGTGGCAGTTACAGAAGGACAGGTCCATCACGCTAAGGAAAATTTACCTGTGGGTAATATCACAGCTGCTGTTCCCACCAGTAGCAGCGTTGAACAAAGCGCAGATGGGGCAGTAAAAGAGCCGAGCCCGACAGTATTGGATGTTACTGAGAAAACAGGCAAACAGCCTGAAGTTGTGTTGTGTCCCAGAAGTACAGACACCACACAGCAGGTGGCAAAGGACGGAAAAGTGATAGAACGTGTGGATGAGGGTAGCACCAGTAGTCCCAGCGAGGAGAAAGAGAGAGAGACAGAGGACGATAAAGGGCAAGCGAAAGCGCGGGCTGAGCAGAGGGAGGCCGAGAAAAGAGTGCAAGAGGATATAGAGGAGGTGGAGACGAAAGCCGTGGGGACTTCACCAGATGGACGCTTCCTTAAATTTGACATAGAGATTGGAAGAGGGTCCTTTAAGACTGTATACAAGGGCCTGGATACAGAGACTACTGTGGAGGTGGCGTGGTGTGAGCTCCAGGTAAGTCTCGCCTTATAAAACTTTCACCTCTTCACTGTCTTTGATCTGTCTCTGAATGTTTATGAAGCTAAGTCTTTCATTATTATTTTTCATTATTTGTTTGTCATTCCCCCTGAAATGTGTAGTCTTCACATCAGGTTTTAAATTTATCTTCTCTTCTTCCTTTCTTGTTTTTCTTATGTCCTATTTACCACCTCGATATCATTAGTTAGCAGATGAGAACTTCCTGCTTACCTAGGTACTTTCCTGTTTAAATGTTCATGAAATGAGATCAGAATTCGATTGAGATACTGGTGCAGATTACATCCTGGCTAAATGCGTCTCAGATAAAGCATGGCTACATGGTATTTAAGGCAGCAACACTAAGGTAGTTAATGCTCAGAAACTTGCTCCTAGGAGAATAGTTTTCATTTGAATTTGTTTGGTTTGCACATTTTTTCTCTCAGGTTGTGTGTCTTCACTGTTGCTGCTCTTCATGAATGATGGATTCCCTCTCTACGTCAGTCATTAAAAAGTCATTGCTTCTTGTACTGCTTTATTGCAAGATGAGCTGTCTCTCAGTGGAGGGCACTGCTTGAATATATTGGGTTGACTAGTTATTCAATTTTTATAATATTGACCTGTGCCTGTGGCAACTCCATGGGCCGAATTTGAATTTGTGAAATGCTGAAGCACAGTTGTGAGAAGCAGATTTTCTCCCAAGTTTTGTCAGAATCTTTTTGTTGGTTTCCCTGATTTTATATGACAGACAAAATCTAACAAGCACAGAAGGTATGGGGTAACTCTCACCTGTCAACGTGGCTCAGCTACTTCTTTTCTGATGACTCATGGTTTAGTTTTTTTCTTTGTTGCATTCTTACAGCCTCTGCTATTAACCGTTGGTTTCCTAATGTGTGTGAACGGATGCTGTGGTGCTACCACAAGTTGCAAAATGGGATGGGAGTAAATAGAGCAAATGCATCGGTTTGATTACCTGAATGCTGTGATCTGGTAGTGATCAAACCACACACACCTGCTTGATAACTGTAGATATGTAGTGTGATAAATTTGGACAGCATTATTCTCAAGGTTAGAGGAGTTAACTCATGAATAGAGACGTTCAAGCTGAAATCCCCGTGAAATCCAGGGTAATGAAAGTGAATGAGAAACACTTTAACATCACTCACCTATTGTTGTGGTTATGGCGCCCTTGACTGGTTGCACTGGGCAGCACCTAATTCACTTTCACCCCATCTGCAAATATGTAAAGGTAACAAAAAAAAAAGAAAAAAAGGCTGCATCTTGTACACAGTTTGAAACATGAGACAGGATGGCACATAGTTCACCACAGGATGCTGTTGCTACACTGCTGATGCAACTTCTGCTATGAGTGTGTGTGAGTGCATACACGTCAGAAGGAAAGTGAGCAACAGAAAGTGTGAACAGGGGTTAGAAGAGATGTCTGTTTGCAGGAGAGGTGAAATCAACAATGTCAATTAAAGTATGTACCTTTGCAAGGTGTTGTCCGGAAATACAAAGACAGAGGTGCGTTCAGTAGTTGTAGATGTAGAATTACAGACTGAGCTGGTCATATGACACTCAGGGCACCGACTGAGCTGAAAACAGTTACATGGATTCACGTGGAACTGCTTGCTGTGAGGAAACACTTGTTATTGAGCCAGAGAAACAAATGTACAAGATCAAAACACTGGCATGTTATCAGCTTTTCTGTTGTTGTTTTTTTCAAAATTTATTATCAGGGAGCGGGGATTTTGAGACAGAAGATGACAAAATCAGCACCATAACAAGATATTTGTATAAGTTAAAAATCAAGATTTTTTTTTTATCCTAATAAATTTAAAGGCAGAAGTAACTAGACTCATTTTAGTTTTGTCTCTTCAAATGCTAAATCCCTCTCTTCTATGACTGATAAAGGTGAGACAATGAATTTTTGTTTTCTTTGCAAATCACACATTTATAATTCTCTGCTTGTTATTTTTTCCTGTCAAATTGCAATGTTGTTTTTCCTGTTAACTCCATCACAAGATGCTCCTCGAGTCTTCCTGAATCCCAGGAGCTAAAATCAGCTTTGCCTGATGCTGGCGTCTAGGAAACGCCGGCTTGTTTATCAGAAAACAAATGTTTAGCCTCTGTTGAGCTCTCTCCTTCTGTCACATATTCATCTTACATTCTCTCTCTCTCGTTCTTTCTCCTTTTCTTGTCAAAAAGTGGTATTTCTGTTTATGGCAATTGAATATTGCAAGCCAGAACTGTCTGAAAAAATACAAAACATTGATGTTTGTGCAGTTTGTGCGAATTTGAACTCCACCAGCACCCTTCCTATTCACCAACCACAATCACCCTTTCAGTTATTTGTAAGCTAGGATTTGGACCATTGCAGAAACCGAGAGTTACTGGACCTGAACTTGGCCTAGAAACATAGACACTGCTGATTGCTGTTAAGAGGTGAAAGTTAATTTACAAGTTGCCACAACTAAACTTTTTTTTTTTATCTAGTATAAAATAGTAGCTGCCTCCTTTGTGCCCTGCTGTGACACATGCAGTCCATCTTTCAGTGAAATTCACCACTGTTTTCTTTTATCCCTCTCTTGCTGATTGAGAAAGCACAGCTTTTCCAATGGAAAGTCTGCTTGCTCTCATGAAAGATTACAATAACTTTGACTGTTTGCTCTTTTGAGCTACTATAATAATGACTGCTCGTCTTACGGCTGCTAACTTTAGCATTTCTTATTTGATATCATCTGTGCTCCCCGAGACGGGTCTGACCTTTGCTCTGGGACTCTTCACCTACTGAGCAGGGGTACTTGCTTGTCAGGCCATGTGATACCACCTTGTGGCCACAAATACACTACAGTGTTGCCGATTACAACATACAAACACATAGACACTACTTCCATCATGATCAGCGCTTTGTAATCATGGCTGGGACTTCTCAGGTCAACTCCAATATTAATCAGTCAGCTGTTATTAACTATATAAATCACTGATCTTAACCTCTAAAGAGCCTGGGTTGAATCTTGGACCCTATGGTCTGGGGTGGACATGTGAAGAGAACTGGGTCAGATTCAGGACTGAGACTGATTTGATAGTGATTTTGAGGCTATATGTTGGTACAGTAATCAGAATAAACTGTCTGATACATCAGTTGCTGTTATTTAACATTCATATCCTGGATTACTGGAGTGAAAAGTCCATTAAACATTATATACTGTGTGTGTTATGTAAGGGTATTGAGGGCCTGTAGTGACTTGACTATAAGCATGCGGGGACACATACTTCTCTATAGACCCTGGCTATAATCCTATGTGTGTGTCAAAGATGACTGAGCAACTGCTGACATGTGGCAGAATGGTCGGAGTAAAGTTACACACACACACACACACATAGCGCGCGCACACACACAAACTCATACAACCAATCACAGTCACTCACTGGGTGGGCATGGGAACTGGAGATCTGTGGGAGTCAGGATCATCAGGAACTTGCTGGTTATGAGTGTGCAAATGTGTGTTTGAACATATTCGTGTGTGTTTTGGAGTGCGCCTTCATCCCTTTGACCCATATGCATGCGTACCTGAAGCTGTCCAGATTCTGGTGTTTTCATGCATGTTTCAGAGAAAGATTTGAGGGGGTTGTGTTGTCACATTTCCCAGCATCTGATAAAAAGCAGTTTAACTTCTTTTTCCTTGAGCATCCAAAGATGGATGGAGGCTGAGGAGGAGGAGGGAGGGAGATGAAGCAGATAGTTTGCTCAAGCTTTAGAGAAGAAACAGATATATGAAAAGATAGAGGGAGGGGCAAGAGGAGGACGAAGGTCACCCAGTAGCTTATCTCAAGGTGCCTTGTTAGACTGAGAGGCAAATGATAAATGGGAAAAAAAGAGGCTGATGCAGTTCTCCTGGAATGAGAGAAATGGAAAAAGAGAATTGTTTTGGATCAATTTTTATCTTTTTTAAGCTAAGAGGAGCCTTAATTGACAACACAGTGATAAGCAGCATTGCTGGAAAAACCCAAATCTGGAATGAAAGGAAAGGGTCTGAGAGGCATATAAATATAAAAAATAATACAGCTCAGTGTTGGAAAACCAAAAAATCTTGTCCCAGCTTCTCAAATACAAATATGTGCTTCTTTTTATGTTACTTCACTTTGAATTGATTATCTCTGGGCATGGACAGGTTGATCAGACAAAATAAGCATTTTTATCACTCTGGCTTCTAGGGAAAAATATTTTCTGTGTTGAATTGGAATGAGAGGCACTTGTGGAAAGCAGAGAGCTGTTCGGGTGAAGCACTCAATCAAAACAGCTGCCACTAAGTGACAACAGATCTGCATACATGCTCTGTGAAACGCAGATAAGGTTAAGAGAGTGAGTCAACCACAAGGCAGTAAGGAGAGGTGAAAGAAAGGAGAGGGTAGGGAGTGGAAACCAGAGAAATGAAGTCCATAAGAGGGAAGAGATGGAAGTTTGAAGGAGGAGGGGTGAAGGTCAGAGTTCAACTCTGCTGTGTCCGAGGCAATCACCAGGAGCCTTTCAAGCTTTCAGATACCTTCGCTAGAGGGAGTAGAGTGTGACAAAGAGCGAAAGAAGGGATTAGATGGAATAAATTTCAAAAACTGTCATATTAAACTTTTGAGAACTTTTGGAAGACAGGTGGTCAGGGGAGATTAAGAGAAAAAGAAGCAGCAGGAAAGATCAGGAGCAGAAGTTTCAGGAAGAAGGAGGTGATCAGGGAGGGAGTTCAGCAGGAGTATAAAGAAGTGGGGAAAAATTGGGAGGAGGGAGGGAGGAAAAAGTGGGAGAGAAAAGACAAAGAAAATGAAAAGAAAGGAGGCGGAGGAGGAGGGAGAGGAGCATAGAAACTGGGGACGAAAAAAAGAGGGGACCCTGTGTGTGTCTGTGTGTCTGCGTGTGCACGCGCAAGCGCACGTGTGTATGCGCACGTGTGTGTGCGTGACCTTAGGCTCTTAGCTCCACTGGCACTCAAAGACCTTGAAATTTCTCTCTCAACACAACACAAGGCGGATTAGCCCCCTCCCCACTTACACACGCACGAACACACACACACACACTTTTGGGGCTTCAACGCTGTGATTCAATAGTGGTTATTCAGTTGGTACTTAAAGACAGCCCTCTGTGCTCACACAGCTCTGCTGGCATGTGCAAGTAGTGCACCAGTAGGAGTTTTTAAAATCTTTTTAAATTACTTTTGTAACACTTTTTGATTTTGCTATCCAAAAATTCTACATTGCTAAGTCATGCAACTATAGTCCCTTGGCAAAAAAAAAAAAAAATGCATTAAACAAGGCTTATAAATATGGCTCACTGTGTCCAATTTTAGCATTGCGGCAGTTTCTTTAGAGTGATGACCCATTTCAACCTGGTGCTGGCCTGAAATCTGCCCATGTGCCTTTTAAAAGGCCAGAGGGAGAAGTGAGGTGCAGAATGAAGGAGAGCAGGGGCAAGAAGGATATTGAGATGTTTGTCAAGATTGTTTATCAGGCGTTTTAAAAAGATTGTCCCAAAGGCACTTTCACTGAACAATGAATTCTCTGTTTCACTTTATCAAATTACAGGGCATAACAAACAAGAATCTGGATAAACTTTTATTAGATGTTGGAGAAACAGCTTCTCTAAAGACGATAAATGCTGCAGCATAGTCGTAAACCACTGACTGCCCAGTTTTTAAGGTCAAACGACACTGTTGGAATCAATGGAATATTACATGTATATGTTTTGACTTGAAGATGATACACCCTGTTTTACATGTATGAAGAGAGTAAAAGCTGGATCCTGTATTTTACTGAAAAATAAATAATCCAGGATTACTCCAGGGCAGCAGAGCTGAGGTGAAACGGTTAGACTTCACAGAGGTTCAGATTTCCCTGACAAAACAGCAAACTGCAGCTGTGTCCAGCCTTCGGCAAAGGCTGGTTCTCACTGCTGATTGATTCTGAAGTTGGTATAAAGTAGTGCTAGCAACCCACACAGATTACACATACCAACACACACCAGCACACACCAGCACACACAAACACACACACATACACACACAGAAAAAAAGGAATGGAAACTGTCTGCAGATGAAGCATTTTCTCGTAAATGTTTTAAATACTGACTACAAATAATTCACTCAGTTCCTTATCCTTATTAGCAATTAAGCTAATGCCTATGTGGATGTAAATGTTAGCCTGCATGGATTTCATGTGTGTACGCAGTTGGGGTGTGGTCGTAAGTACTGTGTGTATTGCATATACTGCAGCCAGCTTTGGGATCGCTAATTAATTCATTTGGCTGAGCTTAGCTGCAGATGAGCTCAACTGTTTAATAATAAAAAACTTAAGAGGAAATGTTTTCCTGTGTTTTTAATGTGAAAGACACATGATTTTGTTAACTGGGTAAGTCATTTAGGACCAGCTGGAAAGAGAGTTTATAGATTGAATGAATATGAAAAATTGACCCAAATTTATTTTCCAAATGTTGCAATACAGCCAAATGCAATATCCACATTTCAAGAACTATGATTCCTTTAATTTTCCTTTTTTTTAAATAAAGGTAAAATCCATCACAAAAATATTGTAAATAAAGCATCGTGGCGTTACAGGGATGCCCCAAACTGCAAATAATTTTTCCAGATGAAAGGAAAGATGCCTTGTTGTTACAGTAAAAATCACGTCAACATCATATCTGTATTTTTTCAGTTAAGTTAAATGCAAAATTTAAAATTCCTACTAAAATCACGAGTCATTGCATTCAGCTGTAGCCAGAATACTTTTTTATATAGCACTTTTTCTGCTGTGGTCTGGATGGAGACTTGGCATTAGCCATTATATAGCAGTGATAAACGGCTTTTAGGTCTGTGCCGATCAGCTATCAATCACCTTGATAGTATCTCTTGTAAAGATATTATTCTTCTCTAATAAAAGAAGCTGTAACACCGGTGAATCTTGTCTCTGTCGCTATACCATGGAAAACAAGTAAACTGCAGAGATAAAGGGTATGCTTGAAAATTTTTAGGACTTTGTGTCAAAGTAAGAGTGCAGTAACAACCCATAGATGAACATACTTATGCATGAACACACACAGCAAGATGTATTTTCAGTTATGTAAAAGACCCTAAAGCCCAGCAAGTTGGATTTATGAGCCACAGAACAGGAAAATGCCTCAGGCCGAGCTCGCCTCAGGCTCATTCATTTATTGCTCGTTCTCTCACTGTAATGCATATTCTTCCTCTTGCTCCACCTCTGTCCCACTTCAGTTTGTACTCAGCCTCGCTTTCACTCCCTCTGTCTCCCTGTCATGTGTCAGTAACCAGCTGTGACCCACAAAGGAAGGGAGACAGTGAAGCTGACACTTCCTCATATGCAAAACATCCCCTTCGCTTCCTTCTGTTTAAAGTGTGTATGTGTGTATTAAGCAGAATTTCCCCTTATGTGAATAATAAGGTCAGGTCATCCTGCCCTTAAAGTAGGCTAAAGTGTCACATGACATAAGAGAGAGTGGCATTCTTACCTTCAAATATTTATTAAAGATGTAAAATACTGTGCATAGTTCCACGAATGGGAGTGTGTTATTGCACACACACACACATATAAATCAATCAGTTGATGGCTTTAAGACCTCTGATATGTGCGCTAACAGTTTAATGATGTCTGTTACTGTGTGTGTGCCAAGGCTGAAAAATGGCCAACCTCGGTCACTCCCACTTCCTATGTTCATTTAGAAAAAAACAAGAAGCATGACTAGACTCCTGAGTGTGTGAATATATATGTTTGTTTGTGTTTGTTGGAGCTGAAGACGCTAAAGTGTTTCTGCATCTTCTCTGAAAAGAAAAGAGACACAGACTGAAAGGTGCTTTATAAAACAGAGGGTGTGTGTCAGGAGTTACATCATGAAGCATATATCAGTATGCGTTGATAAGCGTGTAAGTGTACTTTAGGATTATTATAGTGCTAATAATTGGAAACATGGCATGTGCATGTGAGTGTTGTTGACTCATGGAAAGTCAGCGAGTGCTTACAGCTGATGTAGAGATTTTTTTTTAGGTGTGTGTGTGTGTGTGTTAAGGGGTGAGTCGAGGACAGTGAATGCAAGAGGCAGCTGTTAGGTGACTTGCACATTGAGACATGATGACATAGCTCATGCTCTCTCTGTTTTCCTATTCTCTTTCTCATTCATTCTGGCTTTTTTTTTTGCTCCCCTCAAGCAGATACACTCCTCCCTCTCTTTACTGTCTATTCTCCTTCAATCATCTGTTTCTCTCTTCATCTTAATCCCTTTCCCTGGCTGATCTTTTCTCCCTCCTTAGATTTCACACGTTACACAAAGGGTTCGACTTTATCTGTCTGATTCATCCTCCTCTGCTGCGTACTCTTTCACTCCATCATTGATCTTTTTGTAATCTTTATTTTGAAGATTCTTATGAAGGCATCTCTGATCTAGCTCGATGCTACACTGCTGAGACATTTAGACCCATAGAGAGATTGAATGTTGTGCGTGGAGAAATACAGGACTTGCATTTAAACCTACAACACCACTACACCACAGCTGGCAGCATCACTGTCCTCAAGGAAGCCCAGAGTCTCACTTTAATTGGACATACTGACTGCAACCTGGATACAACCACACATACACACACACACACACACACACAGAATGCGAAGAGTGTGCCTGATTAGCGAAAAGAGGGTTATTGTTTTTCCATGTTTTAAATTTTTTGCCAGGAAACGGCGAAACAATGCTGACATTGTGAAGACTAATCACTTCCTGGAAATTCAGTGCTGCGATTGGCCAACAGCTGCAGATCAGCAGCAGGAGATTGGGTCACATTGTTTTGAGGCCTTAAAATGATAAATCTTGGTTCAGATGAACAGCCTCAGCATTACTGACAGTAAGCGAGCAGTCCTTTGGTGTACGATATTTTCTTTGGTTTAGTTGAAAGGAATTCAATACCTTGCCGAAGTGATTATTAGCAGCAGTTTAACCAACTCTCTCAGACAGGTTCAGAGTGGTTCTTGTGGACAGGAAACCATTGGCTTTCGAATTACAGAGCATTACTTCTAACAGCTAGAGTAAAAAACAATACATTAAATAGAAACTATATAAAGACTAGTTTAAAAGATAGAGGAAGTGAAAATGATGCTAATGACTTGCTCTTGAGCTGCAGAAATGGTTTTGCATCAGAAACGATGTAGTATGTGCAGTATTTCAAGATAGTTCAGAGTTTTAACTTTTGCCATTTGTCTTTATTAGGGAGCTATAGACAGATTTAAAAAAGAAAAAAAGAAAAAAATACTCCATGTCTTAGTTTCTCTTTCAATTAACTTGACTCTGTCTTCAAACCATGTCAGTGTGTTTTGGCTTTACAACCTCCTGACCTGTTTAAAGACAGGTCGAATGATGCTCAGCTTCAGTAAAGAGGCGTTTCCTGGCAATTACAATAAATGCTGATCACATTTAAATGAAATTAAACTGACTCATGACAAGCAAAAAAAAAAAAGAAAGAGGAGGAAACTAGCACTGTATATCTGACAAGAGATCAAACTGGTGACTGCATGGTTAAATGCGTGTTCAATAGACTGATGCAACTACTGCTTGACAGGGGTAAAGGTGACTCTGTGTGTGTGTGTCCTCGTGTCTAAAATAGATCTAGTCTCTAAACCGCCACTCGTCTGCATCAGCGTAAAGTGACCTGAGCTGCACATCTAGGCTGCTTGCTTGACTGCACTGTGTGTCTTTTCTCTATGTGTGTGTGTGTGTGTGTGTGTGTTTCATGTGCCCTCGCTTTTGTCTGTGCACTCACTTACTCTGCATATACTATTTTGTTGTGTTTGAGTGTGTGTGCTGCTCAGCTCATGGAAAGTGTGTGTACATGTGCACCCGAGTTCCTGTTTCTTTCTTTGCGTTCACCTTTCATTCAGTGTGTGTGTGTGTGTGTGTGTGTGTGTGTATGTGTGTGCTTTGGGGGTGTGGGGGTAGATCCCTGGTTTCATCGTAACCCGCATTCCAAAGATAAGATGTCATTCCTCAGTGGAATGTGGTTGGGGTGTATTATGATGTCAAAACCCCCCTTCTCCTAACAATAAATGTGTGTCTGCTGGAAAAGCTCCTAATCTGAGTGTGTTTGTGTTTGCATGTGTGTGTTGCATTGTCTTACAGGCTTTTCTACTCTGCGTGGCTATTATCTTTAAAATCTCTTCATTGTAAAAAAAAAATGTCCTTTAATCAAATTGTATCTCTTGTGCTGTTACATCCATCCTATTGGATATGCTTTTTTTAATAGGACATTATTGCCTTTATATTGATAGTTTATGGCAGAAGTGATGAAAACACACAAACCTGAGAAGCAAAAATACATGGTTGGTGTCTTAAACCTGGTACCAGTACATTTCTGTTAAAGTGAAAACTAACTGCTGAGCCTTGTGGCTGGTTGTCTCTTAGACAAATACTTAAAAAAAACACTGGTTATATGCAATAAAAGACCCTTAGAACAAAAAATAGTTGGTAATTAAGTATGGATCCATAGACTGCAGGAAAAAAACTCAGTTTCAAGCCATAGCTGTGTTTACCAGTGACTACCCTGACTTTCATGTGGAGGCACATATGGGAAGGAACTAGTAATAAAGCAATAACTTACTTTCTTTTTGAAATGAGTTTAACACTCATCATTTGTCTTTAAAAATATGACACTTCTATATTAAGAAAGTTGGAGAAAAAGTGATTGGTGCTCAAGATACAAAGAAAGCCAGAAACATTTTTGGGTTGAACAGGTTCATTTGTGTCTGGAAATAGAACAGAAGAACTGTGAGACAGAAAGAACCGAGTGTTTATATTGACGACATCTCTGTGTGTGACTGTTTTTGTTGCTTTGCTTCTCTCTCACTCACATTTTTGTGTTGCTCTGTATCTCCTCATGACCTTAACTAAAGCCTCTTGGGGGAGTGGGGGTGACAGAGACGGAGAGATGGAGCAAGGAGAGAGAGAAGAGATGGGATTTTTTTCCCCCCTCTGTTTTTCCTTTCTGTTCTATTTATAGCAGCAGAGCAGTCGAGTGTCATCTGCTGAGCCATAACTAGAGCAGAAATGAGTGGGGACTGTATGTGTGTCCAAGTGGATATATTTGTGTCAGAATCTGTTGTGTCTGTGTGTTCAGTCTACTTTCTACTCTCTACACGTTACTCACTTATAAAAGCTTAGACACAAGGAATGAATGAGACTCTGTTACTGTTCTAGCAAACTGCAGGAGACATTACTTAAAATAAAGGATTTAAGTGCTAAACTGTGCTTAATGAAACAATTAGTCTACTTGTTTCAGTCTCTCCAAAATCTGAAATCGTTTTCACGAGTCATAATAGTGCAATAAATTTTTTAGATGTCATTAGTATAGTGTTGGATGGAAGCTTTGATGCGTAATAAAAGTAATATTTCACCAGACATTAATGCTTTTAGTATAAAATCGCTTGGCTTAAGTTTCCAGCTCGTGTCCCTATTGAGCTGTGTTTGGCACATCTGGGCATCAATGACATGATGTATACCTAACTGCACAGGAAAACAGTGGTGTAGGTAATGATAGGGCTGCAGCACACTGTTTTACCTTTGATATGTCAGAAAATAGTGGAAAATGCCCTTTAAAATCTCTCACTCTTGAGGCGATATATTCAAATTGCATTAAATTAAACAAATTAAAGCAATAACACCTTCCACCAGTGAAGCTCGAACAAGTTCAGGTTCAGCTTTTTTGCCTAGAAAATTGCTGAAATTAGTTGATTGCTAATTATATGTGGACCAGTTAATCAATGAAACATGACTGATATGCAGCTCTACTGGATTATGCAGTGAGGATTTATTAATGCTTTCAAGGGGAAGCACACCATTAAGATTAAAATATGATGCTGATTTCGACAAGCTTTTACAAAATGCTAAAACTAACAGAACCTTTTTATTTAGAGAAATTTATTTTCCCAGCCGTTCAGTGCAGACAAGGGCCATCAGCTCAACAAAAATGCAGTTTTAAACCTTTTTTGCAGTGATGCTTGGTCAGCATATGTTGTAAGCATTTTTTCCAAATGACACTAGTTGCCAAAGCAGTTAACTTATTTTACATCTCCTCTGCATCTGTTGCATCCCATCAATGCTACGTAATTAGAAAGTTTCTAATCCTAACGGTTCCTTTCATGGTCAGCTAATGCAGCGAGAGTCTGCCTGACACCATGCTGAGTCAATGGGAACAGGATAAACACACATAAGATCACACACAAAATCACACACACGCACTGTGGTCAGTGAGGTAGGAAGCTCTCCCCACCAGATTAGAGTCATGAGGAGTCAATCCCTCATAAGCCACAGTGTTCATGATGTAATCACCGCAGAGCGAGAGGTCACATGGATGGTATGCAATGCTCAATGCCATTTGAATTGAACAGGAAAGCCCCTTCTGTTCTCTTAATGCTGTGGTCGGGTGCGAGGATGAACAGCTGCATGATTTGCAAGCGTCATCTGCCACAAATGATTTTAATGTGAAATAAACCCCAATCTTGTGAGAGAGACTACACAGTTTGCCAGCAGCGCTTCTGAGTATTACTTTTTGTTCTATTCTTGTAGTTCATGTACCAGTATGAGATGCTTTTTAATAGTTGTCTGTCACGTGTGTTCAGAGTGATGGTCCATAAGCTGTGTGGTTAAGCTTGAGGTCCCCAAGTCCAGTAAGGTGATGAGATTCAGGATGCAGAAAGCGTTTGCCAGATTCAGCTGATAGAAGGTTTTATGTTCCCTTGCTGTGGTGTTGCATTTATCTGAGAAATTAGTTCCTGGGAAGAGATAAGACGGGATGTGGGAATGTTGCTCAGTGGCTTTATCTCAGAATCAAAAGGTCAAATGCGAGATCCTTGCAGCAGAGGCTACATCCTGTTCAAGTGTCCTTATAAGGTAAATTCACAAGTTGGAGTGACTGTTGAAGCCTTACATGAACACTATTTGTTAAAATAGAGTAGAATCATGGATATGAAAATGTTTATAGTGAAGGTTTCAATCTATCCCCTAATTGAGAAGGTAGCTCTGCCAAATCTAGTAGGAGATGTTGACGGTTGACAGTTGAGTTAATAACTTGAATGTTTGCCCTTGAAAAGCAATGGGACACACCCACAGGTGTTTTCACTTAATACAGTGATGTGATA
Organism: Acanthurus lineatus; assembly: GCA_029814665.1. Taxonomy (NCBI): domain Eukaryota; kingdom Metazoa; phylum Chordata; class Actinopteri; order Acanthuriformes; family Acanthuridae; genus Acanthurus; species Acanthurus lineatus. Next base: position 10,348,885 of record JAPZDV010000015.1, read on the forward strand.
ATGACCAGACTGCTATTTCCAAATACTGAAAGAAGGTATCTTGGTTATACTGAGTATAAAAATCTCTTTAGAACAATGTGGCTTATCTGATAAACTGAAACAAAATCCTCTTTAGTCATTGCACTGCTGTCACATACAATCATACTGAGTACAGAGGAGTGAGAATGATTCTGTTTGACTTGATGTCTTTAGTCATGTGAGGGAGATGGTGGATTATTGACATAGTAGGAAATGCACAGGTGCAAATAATAAAATTTGTCTTTTTATCATTGTTGTTTTGGTCTCAGGGTGCTCATATTGTGCATATGGTTGACTGTTATTCGAATACAGTCGCCTTTGAGCCATCACCATTACAGTATTATCAGTAACACCTGTGCTTTTACTACCATGACAAGTCAAAGCTTGCTGTGAAAAGAGGCTTTCATTCGTTCTCTGATTCATCAATTATCAACTGATTAACATCAGCTGTGATGCCCCACTTAATATACACATAAAGAATTTAACTGTAATAGGCACAACTCATTGCATACAACAGCAAAAATCATTATATACTGTATATGAAAGCCCCACGTCCAAAATGTGGTTGTCAGAAAGAGAAAGTTTTGATGTTAAATTAGCTTGGTTGAGCTAAAGCTTGAATCAGCTGGGTCACAGACCAGTGTAATGCTGAATTTGGTGGCCACAATATTATTGTGTGTGGAGTATTATTAGAAATAATAAAAACGAGATTTCAGTGATAACTTGCTCCTGAGGTCATGCAGCTGAGCAATAATGAGCTGTTATAACTACAGTATCAATATTTTTGTTATTTTAGCAATAACACACATGGAGGCCTAACCGTGTCCCACCCTTCTTTCCTGCTAATACAACTTATAACAAAGCAGAGGTGACAGAGGGGTCAGGTCTGTTTATTTACTGTTGTCCGTCCTTTGTGTGCGTGAATGTGTGTGGGTGGTGTTGCGTTGTCTTTTCACTGTGTTATTGGTGATAAACAGCTCACCTCTGTCACCTAGTTGTTGACTCTGGCTTAATTACACCAAGAAAGAGGGCTAACTGAGCTGAGTGAGCGAGCGAGCAACACAGATGGAGGGGACAGGAAATCGCAAAAAAAGTGACAGAGAGAATAATGTAAGAGGAAGAAGAAATATGGACACAAGCATGTTAAGAAAGACAGAGAAGCAGAGGACAAAGATGCTCTTTTGTCTGACCTGTGTGGGCAGGGCTGGGCCTTTTTCACAGGGTTTGTTTGAGGGGTTTTTAGTTTATAGGTGTGTGTGTGCGTGTGTGCATCCTCATATGAAGGCCTTTGTTCATTCTCACTCCATCAATATTTGATTGGAAATATCTTTTGTTCCCAGCTGAGTCTGCACATGTGTTTGTGCACAGATTCTAGCAATAGGAGTGGCATTGAGTAAAACAGTCATGCATGTGTGTGTAGTTGTGTGTGCACAGATAGAAACATTTTATAGCAGCAACTACCGTAATGCATGTGAACTTTTTTAAACAATACATTTTCCATTGTCTAGTCTCTAAAATGTCAGACATGATGTCTTCATATTTTTAGATTTTTCTGCCAACCAGACAAAAACCCAAGAATTTTCAATATAAAATGGTATAGAACCAAGAAATGCAATAAATACTTCTATTTGAAAACCTGGAACTAACTGATTCCAGTTATTTTTTATTCTAGTTTTAGTTGGGTTGCTTGAAAAATGACTTAAAATTATCTAAATCATTTTATTTTCTTTTGATTTCACAAATTTTACATATGCATTTTCTCCTTTCTACACATTTTTCATTTCTCGTCTCACGTCTACATTGATTAAATCCAAATTAGGTGTTATAGTGGATCTGTAAACCACTGACTCCCTTTAGAGGTGAATTAGTGTCCATGAAAGGGACTTCATAGTATGATGACTCCAAAATTAGATTAAAAAAAAGCCATTATGGGCAGAAACTAAAGCATAGAGGAAAACATAGAATCAGAGAGAGAATTATTAGGTAGCTACATTAGCAAAGTCATAATGAACACAGTAAAGAGAGGAACACAGACAATAAAATAGCCCAGGAGATAAGTCATGACCAAAAGCTACAAACAAGAGAAAGATAATGACAAGAGACAAGGACACAGAGAGCCAGACAGTAAGGGCTGATGAAACACAACCCAGAAAGAGAGTGTGATATTCAGAGATAAATGCAGAGAGAGAGTGAGAGAGAGAGAGCGAGAGCGAGAGAGAGAGAGCGAGAGAGAGAGAGAGATAAAAAGTCAGATGCAGATGAAGTAAGAAGAAAGAGAGATAGACTGGCAGACAGACAGACAGAGGAAAGTCAGCAAGGGTGATGCAGACGGGGGGAGTGAGAGTGAGACAGAAAGCTAATGGGGAGCTTTAGAAGGTAATGGACTGTGGATCCCCTGTGGTCTGATGGTAGTCCCATTCAACCTGTGTACTTTAGGCATTGTCTGCTCCATTGTATATTCAATATCCAGATGCTCCCCAGCCCTGGGGCTTTTGCGCATGAGTGCAGAGCAGCTCACTCAGCTATCCATAGTAGTGCTGCAATTTAGCTTCTGCTCAAAGATAAACTATTTGAAATTTTAGGATGAATTCCTATGCTACAGTTAGCTTTCTTAGTTCTAGGAGTTTGTAAAAAGAAAAAAAAAAGATGAAGTAACAAAGGTTACTCAACTAACCGACATACTGACAACATCCTGATGTCATTATGCAAGTGCTTCATATTAAACATGCCTCACTGAGCCTTTTTGTCTTTTTTATGTATGTACTGTTTGTGTGTTTGATGTATGGGTGGACATGTGTGCATGCATGGCCATGTGGCTTTGTTTGCAGAGGAACTAGTTAGGGTGTCAATATATTTTTGGATGCTAACCAAGTACAGCTTATACTTTAATGTCATATCATGAATTCTTTAAGTGTTAAGGCTATACAGGCTTTTGATCTCTTATTGATTATCTAGAGTAGTCTCTTAGAGGAGATATTCCTATAGTTTTCAGGATTTTTCAAAGTTGTGACATTTTTTTCAAAAGTTTGATTAGCTCAGGAGGCATTCTGGTGTTTGTTGCTTATTGCTTTTTATTTATCTTTGTGTGACAGAGCAGGGGAAGCCGACAAAAAAAAGGTGACGCACAGTAAGAAAAAAAAAAGCTGGCTTAATTTTGCAGCATGGTTGCTTTAAGTTGCAGGTGGCACTGAACCACATGACAGTCTACAGCACATCCGCGCACTGCAGCGGCTGCTGGTGTGCACACACACACTTTGCATTGTGCTATTTCTGTTTGTTAAAAGTGTATTTCAGATGCAGTGAGCCATTAGCTATCTGCTACTTGAGTACACATCTATAAAGCTTTGCTATTCTTTTACACTGTTGTGTTTCCTATCAGCAGCTTGATCATATTGAACTATGGCTATGGTCTGTCTTTTAGCTACGTTAATTTGAAATAATTCTTTTAATTAAAATTCAATTGCAAAGGAGCTCCAGATAGCACATGTTTCCTTGGCCTAGTCAGGATGGGAATGATACTCTGTACTGGAATAGACACCGTATGTGCACACTGCTCTTCCAAGTTCATGCTCCTAACCTGTTAATGCTAGCAATATTACAGAAAAATCAGCATTGTTGACATTCTGGTATTTGAATACGGTTCCTCTAATCTGCCAATCATGGATGAACTATAACTTTGTTTTAATCTTACTAAAAATCATTTACAAAATACTTTAGAAATACTACAGGTCTTCTCTTGAGTTATTTTGCACATACGATTGGCTCTCAGGCTGTTACTGTTGTGAGATTATTTTGATTATTAGATAATCTGATGCTTGTGTTTGTTCCCCATTAATATTTTTGTGGTAGTTGCCCCTTTTTTCTGCTGACAAGATGCATATTTGCAAGTACTTAAAACTCAGTATAAGCTTGAACAGCATAAGAGGATCATTTTGTTTAATTTTACAATTCCCACATAATTATCGTTGCAATAGAGCTTGTTTTTGTTTTGGGGGTGTTAGGGAAACCTGAAGAGGCTAAGAACTGCTGGCATTTCCAGTAAGCATCCTCCAGTACATTTTAGCAAGGATTTCACTCTAAACTCTTTAGAAGGCCTCTTTTTTGGTGAAACAGCAGATCTGCTCTCACTGCCTTAGTGGGGAATGTCCTTAATTAGCCCAAACATTAGCTCTGTTTCAGCTCAGTAGCTTGAAGCAGGCGGAGGGGGAAGATGAGAAGAATTAGGTGCAAAGAGGGTGTGAGGGGAGGGTGCGGAGGTAGAAGAGAGAGAAGAGAAGGGAAAGCTGCCAAAAACTGCAATGAAATTGTTTCAGATGCTCAGTAAAAGCCCTATAACACCTGTATATACATATGCAATGTTGGTAGTCAGATAGTCAGTCTTTGACATTTGTAACACCGTTGCAATCAATGAAAAATTCACATGCATGTTTGTGTGGGGACACTTGCATGTCCCACACTACTGTTTAGCCCTCTTTCACCATAAATTACTGATAAATCCATCTGTGTGGTTTGGTTACATATTGAGCAATGGCTGATTGTGTCTGTTTGCAAATGTGTTGGTTAGAGAGTGCGAATGAGCATGTGACAGTTGCCCGTGGGTCCTCACCCAAGCTAGACAACATGACTGTAAATTCTGTCATCATCCACGCTGTCTCGACATGTTTGTGGTTATCTGATGTCTTTATCAAAGGTGAGCTGAAGTCTTCATTTTTCCCAGAATTCTCAGTACTGTTGGATTCTCACAGTAGATTCTTTTTTGAGAAGGACTTGTTTGTAAATCTATTTATAGCCCCTTTCCCTTTTTTTAAAAATGGGACTTTTGTCTTTCTCATCAGCCAAAACAGGTCCCACCAGCAAGTCTTTCTGCCTTGCAAAAAAGAAAACAAAATAAGCACGAGTTGCACTCTCCTCTTTTATCCCGTCTTTTATATAATGTGAATCAACGGAAAGCTCACACACATACACGCCTGCCTTGGCTAATGGGGTTTGGCAAAACTTAACTCAGATTGTTTGCCATTGGGGTGCCAACTCAGAAGTGTTTGATACTTCAAACGACAGATGTGGCAGTTGTGTATGAATGTGAAAGTGTTTCTGTGGGTGTGTTCATGAATGTTTTGTTATACAACTTAGATACAAACCTATTTGTTTACCTCTCGAAAAAAAATTGTTAAGTTTACTGCCAACTGATACTATATTTTTCAAACCATTGTCAATATTTGAGATTTAAGTTATTAGATAAGAATATATTTAAAGACAGCCAGTGGAAAACAGCGGGTGTAGATATTTGAAAAAACTCGGCCAGTAAGAACGGTTGTTCTAGCGCTTGTTTTACGACAAACTCTTAATTTCTTCGTACATGTACTCCTAAACCAATGCTGCATGATAAATTAATAAGTTAATCCAAAGAAAATTAATCAGTTAATTATTTAAAAGCTTTAATAACTTCAGTCATTTTTCAAGCATTAAAAGCAAGGCAAAATAAGTGTGAAGACTTGTGTTTTTCTTTGACTTATATTAAAACAAATGTAACATATTTGAGTCATAAACAGATTAACAACCTTAAGATGTCACTTGGTCCTTGAAAGTTGTGATCTCTTATTTTGACATTTCACTTTCATTTACATGCTTTATTTATCCCAACAAGTTGAGTCTTGAACACAAACAAAACTCCGCTTAAAGATGACTCATTAAACAGGTACATAAACCTGTCTCAGGAAGGTGGGGGTTCATGGGAAAACCTCAGAAATAGACTTGATGTTATATTTCAAGTTTTCATCAACAGACTAGTTTTCCCTCACCCGGCCCATTTCCTTCTCTTACCCTCTCCATATTTTTGGTCTGTCATTCCATTCATCCTCTAGACAACCGCAGCTTGACCCTGCTATTTTCTTAGTCTGGTGCACAATCATTCGCCCATCGCTTCATTCTCTGCTCTGGTTCTCTCTCCTGTCTGCTACTCTCCGTTTAACAGATTCTTTCTCTCCTCTCTGCTCTCCTTTTTTGTCTTGTGTTCCTTTCCTCAATCTTTCACCCCTCTTCCTGCTGTCTACTCTCTGTGTTGTGTTGTTTGTCTCTGAACTACTCTTCCTCCCTGCTATCGCTTTGCTCAATCCTCTCTCTTTTCTTTCTCTCTCTTTCTGTCTATAAATAGCAGTCTCGTGGGCTGGAGGTGTTAACAGCAGCAACAACAGCGGCGCATGATTCATATTTTAGCTCTGCCTTTTTATTTACCTTCGCTAGACCTCTCTCTTTCTCTCCTCTTCTCCTCTCCACACATGAAGGCATCTGGATCATATTCAGATTACTTTCACCCCTGTAAACTCTGTGTGAGTGTGCTGCCTGAAAAGAGGCCATGAACAATCTCAGCCACCATTCATCAAAGCACTCTCCTCTTTAAACTCCAACATAACCTCCAGTTGCTCATCTATACTTGCTTGGTGGTAAAATATAGAAGAAGGAAGCTTATTGTAAAGAAAACTGGACTTTTGAGCTTTAGGGAAGAAGATGCAAGATATTCTTGGCTAAATTTAGAGAGTGAAAAATAGAGACTTTTGTCAGCAGTGTTTATAGCTGAACAAAGTTTATTTGTTAAACTGTACTGACCAAAAACAAATACATATATATAAATATATATATATATATAAAGTATGCTACTGTTTTATGTATGTGTTAACCTCCTGCAACATAAATGTGTTTTGTGTGTGTGATTTTTTGGGTTTGTTTCTTCTCAGTTCTGCACTTGTAACACTGAACTTGGCTGCTTTAAAGTGTGATGAGAGTGTGGAAGATCAGTGAGAGACAATTTGCTGTAATGTTTCTAATTTTTATACATACATACATACAACATAAAAAAAATTAGGTGAAGTAAACAGGCAGCCGTTCTGTCCACTAGAGCAGCCATCTTTACATACAAGTACAAATACAAATACAAATACAAATATTGCAAGTAAGTCTTGTTTTCATTTATGTTTACATGCTACCAGTCATCTTCTTCCCTGTTTTTGTTGGCATCTTTTTGCATGTCTTGAATTGTTACTGCCACCTGTTGATCAGTAATTGTTGTTCTGTCCAAAGAGCCACTAGATGTCAAAATCTTTTTGGTCAATAAATGCCAGTAACAAATGACTGTCATGAGCAGTCAAGCAGCAAGTTGTAATTAAATATACTAATTTTTGGAATAAGTAGCAAAGCAGTTAATTAACCTGCTGTGAATGAGGGATTGTTTCAGTCCTACTTCAGTTAATTCATCATTTATTCTGCTTTTGCTCTAGATAAGTCTGAATTTGTTCGACTGACTTGGTCTTAGCCATTGAATTAACGTTTATAACAGCAGATGTAGACAAACACAGATGTCTGTCACAGTGGCTGCAAATACTAAAGGACATGCTCAAACATTTATGTTAATATACCTATATGCATTAAAAAACATGTGCAAACATAGAATATAATGAAAACACACACACAAACACACAGAAAGGCTCTCTTGATGTCTGAGGGGTCTGAGGTCAAATTTAGGGTCGGCATTTAGGTCACTCAGAGGTCTGTTGGGGGGACCTTATGAATGATGATGGATTAGTAGAGACAAAAAGGAGGAGAATAAGAAGAAAAAGAGACAAGGGAAATAAAGAGGGCAACTCACCCGACACATGAATCATATCTGATGTCCTGTGCTGACTTCACAGGATGTGAGCATGCAGTCTCATAGTCATTTCTGGTATGTGTGTGCGTGAGTGTTTGTGTGTGCATGCAAATCCCTCATCACTCACTTTTTTGTCACTCTTTGGCCTTTTGGTGAACTGATGAGGCAAGTGGTTCAGTTTTCAGTAAAAGAAGATGAAGTTTTGGTAAATTTAGGTTTGTGCTGCTGAGTTTGTCTGCTAGCTTCCGCCATTATTTAGAGGTTATGATTAAACAGATTATTTTGGTCAATTCCTTTTTTCCTCCTCCTTTCTCCATCTCATGAGATCAGCACCGCGGCAGCTTTTGGCAGCTACCCCGGTTTCTTGTTAAACTTCATACCTTCTGTATCTGCAGCAGTTACAGATGGTTCAAAATAAACAGTGGATGACTCCTCTTTTACAGTCAGACACGTGTGCCTGTCACACCCAGAGCAATCCAACAAAAAATGTTTTTGTAACAGGGTTGTTTATTGATATAAATCTAATAAATGTAGATAATAATAGTGTGCTGTACAGACAGTAGCAGCTGTAAGTGAACTATGTCAGGGCATCACAACACCAGTTTTACTAGCACATTATTAACACACCTTCAAATTTAATCTATAAAGTTAGAAATAGTTTCCCCGTGACAACATTTGACTGATCTAACTCTCTTGATTGGAAAGTTGAGCTTTGGACTGACCCTTAAGGTTAAGGGGTTTGATTCTCTCTGCAGTCTCAAAATAAGCTTCAGGAAGTAAAAAAAAAGTCATTAAAAATACTTGATAGTCCCATATTTTTAAATGTAAAACATTGTTTTCTCATGTGTGTTACTTTATACCTATAAAAGGACATGCTACTAGGTGAGGTCTTGCTTTCCCTGCTCTGCGGGTGAATCATGGCAGTGATGTTGTTAGATGGATGGAGGTTCAGTGAGCAGAGCAATCCTAGTTAAAAGTTTGCTTTCCTGTGCCCATGATACAGTTAAGTGCTGTTTGAAGAGAGTCCCGTTTATATGCTGCAGCAAAGGTCACACAATATTTTCACAACTGCCAGGGAAGCTTTTGACACAGCAACCGCATCAGAAAATAACCTGCAAAGAGAGCTTGTTTTTTCAGGTTTTTTTTATCAGAAAAATTAATGATTCACCACAGACTTCCAAGCACAACACTCACACACCCTGATGCGGCTGCATGTTTTGGCACAGCACCTAGTATGGACAGGTGTGGGAAGTCTTTTGAAGCTGCACTTTGGATGGATGCTATCACAGCACACACACACACACACACATACACCACTCTTCTCCTTTGGGCTTTGCACCTGAATGAATCTGAACGGCTGCCAGTGGTCACACAAAGTGCATGTGCCCCCCCGGAGGCTATTTGAACAGGAAGCCAGTTATGATGAAGCTGCCTTATTAAAAACCAGTAGGCATCAATGCAAACACGCCTGCTAGAGCAGCACATCCTCCAGCTCTGTGCCCATACTTGGGCCGTGTGTGCCTGCCCGGTGCCAGACTCCATGTTTGCATCACACTCCGTTTCCGTCTGACTCTCGAACTTTCTCACCCACTTTCTTCTTCCCTCCATGTTTTTTTGAACCCTCATAAACCTCCAGCAGCGTGATGTAACGTGTGTTTGTGTAAACGCACATGTGCTTTTGTGTGTTTTTTATCTTGGCCTGAAAGCCTAGTAGAGGCATTTTCTGTTGACATTGCTCACGCTTTTTTTTGTTCGTGTCCTCATTTCCCTCTTGCTGGACAGGTTTTCCAGATTTTTCTTCCTTTTTCTTTTGCCATTTTGGTCCCAGTGTTTGCATACTTTTGCCTGCATATGCACTGTATTGAATTGTGCCTTGTGCACAGTGTATTATTGATTATTCATATGTTTCGCACAGCAATAATATCGTCCTTCTGCACTTGTTGCCTCCATCACACACATGTCTTTGTAACAAATAGGCATTCAACGTTAGAAGGGCTGGATGAATGAGCCAAAAATCATGTCTGTGGTTTTTTAGGCATAATGGCAATATAAAATTTACATCTCTTCATAATCAGGCTAAACACTAATGTAAAATAATGGCAAGCAGCAGTCCTACTGGGATCTGTAGTTTGTATTTTTTAATTCAGTTTTGTAACTTAATATATCTTTTTTCCTACATAAACAACATTTGATATGGTTGTTAAAATGGGCAGGGAATGTCAAACTCCAGACTCACAAATACCTTTAGCTGTTCAATATAACTCGAGTCTGCATTTTTTCCCCTGCAGCAGCTGCTCAAACATGGCTAAGATTTGGTTGCCATCACTTAGTCACCTCATCTACTGGAAATTTAAACCAGTGATTTTCACAGTCCTACTTGTTTTACCTTCAGGCAGTCTCTGCTGTACTTTGAGGAATGTAATGCATGAAATAAAAGAGAAGAAGAATCTTGTTCAGTATCTCCTCTTCTTTGTCCCTACCCATATGTCATCATATGTTTTATTGTATGGATATATTAAGCAGCGATCGTGTTAACACAGACTTAGAAATCATTCTGTCATCGCTCATTGTTGTCATTGTTCCAGAGAAAGAACATTTTATACCTGCCTCGCATACACACATACTTATTCAGGTCTTAAGTAGGATAAAGACAAAGAAAGTTTTTGTTAAGGGTTGTGCGTTTGTGTGCAGTCTTGCCTTTGAGAGTTTGCATATAGTATATTTTTTTGAGCGAGAGTGTGTGCACATTGATCCCTATGCTTGTGTGTCTGTGTGCGCACAGGGACAGCAGATAGGTGCTCAGCTATTGTACAGGTTTTTGCAAAGATAATTGTAGCCAGATGTACTGCATGATTAATTGCAGGGTTTCCTTTCAGAGGCGACAGAGCTGTACATTATTGTAATTATCCAACTTCTCTCCCCATGAGTCTGCCAACCATTACATTAAAACAAGAGCAGCTGGAATAGCAAACTTGCTTGTTCCTTAAGCTTTGGGTCAGGACCTAAAATGGGTCACAGGTTGAACTCTGGTGGGTGCTAGAAACACTTGTGTTGAGGTAACTTTCACAGCTCTAGTTTTTAATGTGAAATGTGAAATGTTAGCAAGGTGCAGAATAGTTTGTGATTCTTGCAAGTCTCAGAGGAACATGAGAGAGAACAAATTACACAAATTTTAATGTGCTCAGTGAATGCTCAAACTTTCCTAATTGTATTCTAAAAAGAAAATGGACCTTTTTGAGTAATTGGTGCAGTAAAGGCAGCATATAATGTGAACAAACCCTTTTAACCAAAAAATTATTTTTGTTCCTTATTATATTTGAACAATGTTAGTCAGGCTTGAACAGATGTAAGAGTGACCATTACTTTCTGAATAAACCTTTTAACTTCTTCCTTTACAATATTGTCTTTGTTAAAAGTTTTAATCAGGCCTCCTGGTTATCTTGGTATAATAGCTGGCACAATTAAACGGCTGCTCCATTGTATCTGAATTGCTGAAGCAGTCTCATTAGCAAAGCCTTCATTGTCATCATCACACTTATAGGACTTATTATGAGGTAATACAATCTGCTTTTGTCATTATTGACAGCTCATTATCTGAGCTGTCTTCCCTCCCACTGTTTTCCATCCCTTCCCCATCTCAGCCCCCTCCTCATCAAATCTTCTAATATCACCTACCTCCTTTTCTTCAGCTCTTCTTCTCCCCACTTGTGCTCTTTTTCCCTCTCGTGATCAACCTTTTAACATCTGTTGCTCCACTACTTTCCTCTCACCTTCCTCTCCTTATTTCCTCTATATTCTATTCCCATCTGTCCTCCTCCTCCTAACCCCTCCTATTTTTTACCATCCTGACATATTTCCTCATTTCTCTCACTTTCATCCTTTCTTTCTGCTGCTCTGAAACTCCACCTCTGTCCTTCTGCTGCTCAGTTCTCTGGCCCTGTCTCTGACTCATCTATTCATAATAAAATGTTAAGCAAGACCTACGATAAAATTCTCGTTCAGAAAAACAAAATGAGGCATCGTCACTCCTGTCCTGTCCAACATGCCTGTGAAGCTGTGTTTTTCCTTAACAAAGGCAGAGTGTGTTTCTAGTTGATGTAAGTGTTAGGACTGACTCACTTCTTGTGACATTGACATCTCTGTCTCTCAGCGAGGCATTGCTGAGACAGACAGGCACCTCTGCAGTAACCCTACACTGTGTGTGTGTGTGTGTGTGTGTGAGGGTGAGGGTGCATGGGTGCATGATGTTCTCACAGTTATTGCATCATTGTGTCATATAATCCGGCCTCCATTTCTGCCTCCCTTGTCTTTTCCTCTCTCCTTTGTCTCCATCCAAATCTGCTGCAGTTTGCGCAGTTGGCCAACCTTTAGCTGTCAAGGAAACTACTATTGTTATTGAAAACATATTTTCCAGCTGGTGCAAACTCTTCAGGTTTCCTTGAAATTTTCTGTTAAATGTCACTACTCAGAAATGCAGGTTATTACTTACTTTGCAGGCGCGTTTCTGGCGTGAGAGATGAGGCACTGTATGGATCATTTCTACATTGCGTGTATTGTCCTAACAGGAAAGACTTCAGGGGACAAATATGCCCATTTCCTCTTCCTGTTGCCTCACTTCTGTCCTCGGTTTTTCTCCTACGCCCTATTCTTTGCTTTCCATCATGTTTTGTCAGCTATGTGTCAAAGTCTGAATAAACCAGATCATCATTTGTACATTTTTTTTTCTGTTTTCTTGGAATAATGTGTTTTCCTAGTCTTATTTTTGTATGTGGGTGTGGGAGGGGCATGTGTCTTCATTTAAAATGTTATGATGTTCACATATATTCTCAACATTCTTTAGTTTAAATGCATGTGCTTCAAATCATGTGAGAATGTATGAGAAAATCTAGGCTAATGCCTCGTAACAGTGTGCATTTTGGCAATAACGACTGCTCATCTGGAAAAAATTAACCCCAAAACCTGCATGTAACAGAACCACAGTCACTCATCAGACAGAGACACACACTGCATACATTTGATTGCTGGACGTATCTGGAGCACGTCCAGTTGTCTGTCACATATTACTTGAGTTTCTAATGCAGGGCTCTATTGGTAGCCTATATCTGTTTAGCTTCTCTGGTTACCCTGTCAGAGCTGGAGCCTAAATCAGTTCCTCTCCCTCTTCTCAACTAACCAGCTACATTGGAAATATAGGTCACTGAGAGGGGAAGAAAAGGGCAGAAATGATCTGGATGGGGAACACTGAAGGGGACATATATGGCAGAGGAAAAGGACTGTCGATGCAGAAGTTGGATGTTTTAATTTGTTTGTCCTGCACACTTTTTATTCTGCTTGCTCTTTCAAATTCTCCTCATTTTCCTCTCATTTCCAGCTCCCCCTCTGTCTCTTTCCCTCTCATCTCCTGACACGAGCTAATCCCCCTTTTATGTTTATTGTATAGACAGGACTTGTGGAGTGTTGTGTGTTCTGTGTTGTTTCCACACTTTGCGTATACGTTTTATTGTGTACGCATGCATGTGTGTTTGTGCGTGTGTGTGCATCCCTTCAGGGTTTTCGTTAATCTGTTGACAACCTCGGGGGCTTGTGGAGGAGTTAGAGACGAAACCACAACACGAGCATGAGCACACAGACACTCACAGACATCACTGACATGGTGCGTGTAATGTTCTTAGTGTCAGTGTGTGTTTGTGCCAAAGCAGTACTGTATGCATGTAAACAGACAGTTGGTTACTCTCACTAAGGTGGTTGTTAGACTGACAGAGCATAAATCAAAAGTGTTTAAATATTCAACACACACTTGCCTTCTCATACACTTGCTCTCTGTCTGTGACCTAAAAAAATCTTGTTTTATGAAAAATTCTCAGAATGATGCATGTTTCTGTTATAGAAACTAACTTAAATGTAATAAAAAGAAAGTATCGGGGCTTCCCCATGGCCTAGTTGTATACTGCTTATGCTATGTGCAGTATGTCCCAACCTACTTCCCCCACTGGGAACCACTTTTGTTATTTTAATATGTCAAAATAAAGATCAAGGTGCTTGAAGATATAATCTTGAAATATGAGGAGAGTAACAAAGAGAAAAGTTACAATATTAGTCATTTAATTCAAAGTCACCCTGTGGTGTATTCTTGTGAAAAGAGTTCTGTTTATGAAAATCAAAATTGTACTGAATTCACTGTTGATGCTTCACAGATTAATGAGGAAACTTTGTTCATCATAAAACATTTACAAAGGTAAGATAGTAGAGTAGCAGGGCAGCAGGGATGTTTTTTACTTTATGCACGTGTCTAAGATACCTACACAACAGACCCACCCCCCAAAAAACTGCAGGGTACCTTTCAATAAAGCATTGTTTCTCCATATAAGCTGCTTATGACTTTCTAGCTTAGTTAACATCCTGCCATTGTCAGTATTAAATGCTTGGCCAAATTTTCAGGTCGCTACTAATGAATGATTGAGACTCTGGGATTAATTATCTGTTAATGAAGAATATGCCTCACACAAGGAGTAATGCCTGTATTTAATCCACCAGTTTTGTTTTGATTAGAAAATAATTGGTATTTAACTGTCACTTCTAAAGTCTCCAGTGGTATAAAATCTTATTGACATTTCTTCATTGTTCCCAGTCTGTTCTGCCGCTTTTCCTTCTCTTCTTAATGAACAGTCGCATTTAGCAAATGTGCATGGAAATAACACCATTATTAAAAAATCATTCTGAAATTTCTTCCTCACACTAGTTGTTTTAGATTGAGCTAGCTGTTTACTGAGGTTTGGCATCCATATTGTTTACAGCAGTGTACTCAAACCACAGCGTGCTGCTACGTGATTGGATGCCCATGGCTGTTGCTCTTTAAAGTGACACTTGATAAGTGCTAAAGTTCAGCCTGGGCGTTAATAGTGGCGAGCTAGATTTAATGGAGTGTAAAGGGATAGTCCTTACAGATTATATAATAGTTTTTTTCTGGGACAGTCCTGTCTGGCCTGTCCTTCTGTTAGATCATCAGTTACTGTAACAGTGTCAGGACCTCGCTATAAGATGCCGTTTACACTCCGAGGATTCCGGGAAGACATAAGCACTCAAAAACACACACCAGATAGCAACATGCCGATGTAGGCATGTAATATTTCTAAGTAGTGAACTCAGTAGCATCTGTTTGTATTTTGGTAAGGTTTCAGACGGATTTATCCACAATCTGCCTACAGTATATAGGTTGTTTGTTCTTGCCTCAGAGTCATACGGACTTGGCACTGATTTTTTTCTACATTGAAACTCAGCAGTGGTGAAAAGAGTTAAAGGTCTGTCTCTGATGTGTTCGTTTATGATGTGTTAACAGAGAGGCGGGCGGATGTAAGCTATATCAAGACTGCAACCTATTGCACACTAATATACCAAACTCTCTCACTCATATAAAAAGATAGCTTGTACTCAAGAAGCCTTAAGTTGACACCCATTCTCGCTTGTAAATACATAACTACTTTATCTACATGCATGCCTCAATAACTGCATGAGGGCCATGGGGCCTCCTCTTAGAGAAGGGTCAAATCCTTAAAAGTTCAAAGATGTTTGGGTCCCTTCAAGGCAGACGGGTTAGCTGATATATGACAGCCATTAGGGTTGAATGTCTCATGTTTCAAATTAATCTTTGTAAAAGTTCAAAGAGCGTTTTACTACCTAATCAATCAAACAAGACACAGAGAAGTTGTACATTGTCTTGTATGTTTCAGAAAATGACTCAATCCTAGTATTTTTCCTTCCTAATTTTAACAGAACTTAACTTTATATTTTTAGTTTTGGCAGTATCCTGTGCTTTCATAGTCCTTTTTTATCCTGCATGTACAAACACATTCTGTGTAAAACTCAATTTCTTATCTTAACCTCTGAGCTGAAAGTCTAGAGTTTGTGTGGAGGATTTATAATTTTCACATTAAATCACCTTTACTTTGATTTTGGACTCCCTCAGACATAAAAACAAACATATGAGATTACGCCAATAATCGTTCTGGAATAATAATATAATAATGAAAATGACGCAAATAAAAAAAAAAAAATCTCAACATGACTAATGATATCCTTTGGGGCCTAAAAAAATGTGGATTCTTATTCTCCGTCCTGTTTTTGTGACAAAGGAGGTCATTGTTGGTTGCTAATCATTTTATTCAAAACCACAATCAATGAATGGTGCTTTAGTGGAGTCCTAAATATGGAGCAGGTTGGCTCAGCTGATTCAGGATTTGGGAATTAGATTGGTTTTGGATAATTAGCCGTACAGGATGTTTTTTGCAAGTTGAAGGTTACAGGTTCAGGGTCACGTTGAGTTCTGCCTGTTTCTCATTTTTAAGCCAATTTACATGTAAGAGATGATTATTTTAATAATTATTTGAATTGCCTTATTTGTCCTCCTGCTGTCTCTGTTAAGGTTTTGAAGACTTGTCATCATTTTACTCATTCAACACCAAATTTGGGATAATTCCTGTTAAATGTGATTCTTTGTGCGTGGCATTCTGCTCTGTTGAGGATTAACACTTTACAGGGGAAGGACTCAACACCAGAAGTTCCACTCATTATCCTCAGATTTCCTCTCATTATCCTTGGATCAAGACGACGGGATCAAGTGGCTAAAGTGTAGGGTGTGATGTGGGAGAGAGGGGCCTTTTTAATATTTTTTATTTGAAAGCGTCCTGCTTGTGTTCTCGGGGAGTCCCATGAATGGAAAAGAGTGAAGAGAGTAAAAGCGGTGAGAAAAGGAAATAAGAAGAAGAAAAAGACAAGGGAAAAAGGGAGATGAGAGGGGAGCAGCGAGGAGTCAGGGAAGAGGGCGGCAGATGAGGCGTGACCAGCAGAGCAGAGGGTAATGACTGCACTGGCACATGGTGTGTGTGTGCGTATATGTGTGTGTGTGTCAGTGATGCACAGCCAGGCACAGAGAGATGAGACAATAGGGTGCTCAGTGAGTGGCAGGCTGAGATGGCACCCATTGTTAATGCACGAGTACACAACACTCACACACATTGTGGTTGTTATTGAACCCGTCATGATGAATGGGTTTGTTTGTGGTGCCTCTTACAAATCAGACAAAAAAGAAAAAAACAATCAATATTCTTCTTGTGCAGAAGGTTGGTACCTAATCAAATTAATTTAAGCTTATTTTAATTACCATAAACAATTAAAAAAATTTAAATATGAATAATATACCCCCCAAGGACAAACATATGGAAAACAATAGTAAATGTATCTCATCACATTTTCCACAGCAAAAAAAAGATTTTTAAGACACAATTAGGTCATATTACAATACACCCATGGACACACACATGCTCACAGACACATGGACCTGGTTAGTGCAATATGTAGAGTGGTGATTGATGGGAAACCAAAAACCACCTAAGTAGGAGGAGAGTAGGAGGGATCGACAGGGAGACATAAAGATGAGTGGGGGAGTTAGAAAGAGAAAGAAAAAGGTAAAGCAAATATATGTGAAATGTGGGAGGAGGATATGTACAAGTGAGCTTAAATCTAAAGCCATTTTTGCATACCAACTCAAGACGGTGTGCGGAATCAGGTCTGGACAATGTGTGGCATTGCTCCCTTTCACATATGTGGCGCTCCATTAAGGATAGTCTGAAGTCTGTTCTCACATAGTCTCACATATTCATTATGCTCAGATGTGGGATGGATGGCACCTAGGTAGAGCGTGCAGGAGCCATAATTTGTTTTGTTTTTGTATTGACATCAGTACTAGATGTGTCTGGATGCATCCTGAATAGTAATGAAGGAGTGGAAAGCAAAATACAGACAAGCAGAGTATGAAGCAGCAGCATTTCATGCACTCAGATACCATGGGATAAGGAAGGCTTTAGCATAAGAAACAGCAGCAGCATAAGAATATCAATTTGCCCTGTTGTCTAGTCACACATGATCTTGATAGCAGTTGCAGTTACATGGATGTATGACTAGACAAAAGGCAGGTCAAAGTCTGTGTCAGTGACAGTGCACAGCTTGGCCGGCAGATGTCTGCCAAATTTAAGGTTAGCAGCACATTTGTAAATGGGCCTTTGGTGTTTCTTTAGTTTTTCCTTCCTTAAAATGTCTTTTTAAGTAATGAGATCAGTCTCCATCACTTGACTCCATCCCTCTCTGACTTATGGGAACTTATCCATCCTCTTTTCAGTCATTCTTATTTATAACAGATGCTCTTCCTCCCCCCATACCCACCTCTCTCTCTCTCTCTCTCTCTCTCTCTCTGTCTTTTGCTGGCTAACCATAACAAGCTGTGGTAGAGGTCTTGGAGAGGTTTTGGTTTGTGTACACAAGTGAAACACCTATATATGTGTGTGTCTTTTCATTCACATGTTTATGAGGTGTGTAGCTCTGTGTGTGCGCTCGCGCTGCAGGGGGTTTGTGGTTCTTTGCAGGAGAGTGTTTCCAGATTGTGGGGGGTCTGAGAGACGCTTTGGCTACTCACTAATGGAACACACTGGGCCTTTTTCCTTTTTTGCACTTTTTCTCTCTCTCTCTCTAACACACACACACACACTCATAGCCATGAGTCCCTGTCCTCCACTGCTGCTCCATAGGTCTTTACTGTACACAGAAACAAATCAGCTCTTTCACTCAACCGAGAGGCTTAATGCAATAAAGATTTGCAGGTCCAGATTTTTCTCTCGAGTTACAGACCAGCATTCTTCGAAATTTGGGTCAGGCCTCAAAGGTTGATCAGAGGAACACTGAAGTGGGTCAAGAACACACTCTGGAGAAACTGGGCTGAAAAGTTTGTACTTCAGTCAGGTTTCCAAAAAGGGTGTCATATTTATGGCAGAAAGTTTGCTGCCAGTTGTGTTGCAATGTTTTAAAATAATGATAATAAGAAATACATATTAGGTCAAAAAAAGTGTCCGATTCTCCTGCTCATACTTGCACTGTATTTTTCATGTACTCAGTTTATTTTTGGGTCCAGCTGCAGACCACAGACAAAGTCTGTGTGCTTTTCAGCAGCTGGATTTAAACAAAACAAGACGTAAAGTTTCTTTAACTCCAAAGTCTTTTACTTTTAGCACCACTCTGCACTCAGCAGAGCACTTTAGTACATTTATTTACTGTAAACTTGTTGAGCTGTTAAGATAAACTGCAGGTCACTTTGTAATGCCTCATGTTCCTCTAAAACGAAAGTCAGCCTTACTGTGTGTTTAGCCCCTTTAGACAAACAAATTGCTGTACTCTGCTGCTGACTGAGTGTTAAAAGCTAACAGCTATCTCGCTCTTCTCCTGCCAATTTCAATACTGCCCTCTTGATTTTACCAATGCAACATATTCATGAGGTCCTGCCAACAAGCAGTTTTTTGACTGAGGGGACAGATGGACAGGTACTGTGGGAACATTTAGTTTTTCCACTCCAAATTTGTAATTTAATCTTAAAAGTATGTTGCCTCAGCTGAACTTTAAATAACTATTTATATTTTTAGCTGAAAAAGATTCAATTAGGTTAATGTATTGATGGAAGCTTGAGGCCGGACTTTTTTAGGTATGAAAATAAGGTATAAAAAGCATCTTTGTTTTTGAAAAAAAGGAGCATCTTTGCTTCTGAATGCAATGACACACAGGCACATACATTTTTATGATCCTGGGATCCTGCAGGTATTTAGCCTGAGAAGCAGGAACCGGTTTTGTTGAGAATCCTGAAGAAGTATTGAGATCTTAAATCATATATTTGCCCTAATTAACACCTGGCTGCTGGAATCATAAACTCTTACTTGGCTGGTGAGACAGTAAAAGTTAACCCTTCTCTTATATATCAGTACCTTTAAAATGCTGCATTATAATGGAAAGTCTGAGAAACAGATAAACCCTTTGAGCACAGACAATCTTATGCAATTGTTTGTGCTATATTTAGACTTTTACTTTAGTGATACAGTTCAGTACAAATGTACCATATCAGACCGTTTATTGTCTGAATTTTCTGGCACTCGCTGTGTTGTCTTCTGTTGCAACCTCCATCCATCTGGTGCTGCGAGTGCCGAGCACTCGCCAGGGTGCAGCAGACCAGAGAAGGCCAGAGCAGATGATCATTGAGTGTTGAAGCGCAGTGGGATGTCCAGACTAGATGAGTTGATCAGAGGGTATCAGCTTTCAGCCTCTCTGCAGGAAGCTGCATAATGCTGTAACACTGCTGATTCTCTTTCTGCCCGCCTGCCTGACTGTCTATTGTAGGTAGATGTATGTACTGTATGTGTGTGTGTTCATGTGTGTCCTCAGTTGGCTGTTACAGAACAGATATAGAGCAGACAGACTTAGAGCTGTCAGTTGTGCAGAGATGTGTATGTGGCTTTTTTAAAGTCCTGAAATAGGTGTACATAGATAGCGAAAAAGCAAAGCTGGGCTCAGAGAGTGAGAAGTCCTTTTGTTGATAGTGTGTGTGTGTGTGTGTGTGTGTGTGTCAGATAAGAGGCTGCAGATTTGAGTGTATCGGCTTGTCTTGCTTAGGTGTGTGTTTGTGTGAGCATGTGTGTACAAGAGAGAGAGAAGGAGGCTTGTACAGAGAGTGAGAGGTTATTTTGGAGTCTGACAAACTGAAGTCTCATGATGTTTTGCAGCTCAACACAAAAAAAGATGGGATGGTGAGAAAGAAAACAACAAATCTGAGCAGGAAGACTTGTGCACTGCAGATCACATTAATTCATTAGATACACATCTTAAATCCATACAGGTTTTATATGCATTTACTTTAGATATACATTTACTGTCCCTTACAAATCCTCTCCTGTGTGTGTGTGAGAGAGTTGTGTACCCATTTATACACTAGAATGAAGAAGGAAACATTAATAATGTATTAGAAACCCCCTGTAGACTTGCTGTCTGCTCTCTCTGCTCACATCTATGGAGACACAAACACTCACACACACTCTCAGCAAGAGAGAGAGAAAAATATGAATAGAGTGGTGGAGGGAGAAGTAATCTTCTAGTGCCCTGAGGGAGGTGTCTAACAGTGATATTGGTGGTCAGGGTCCTTTCTAAGTGCTGCTGGGAAATGGAATGTTGTCTTCCAGTCAGTCAGGTGACCTGCAGCTATTGTAATGTGACGAGAGGGTCATATGATCATAATGTGAAAAAAAAGAGAGTGAGACAGTGGGAGGAGACTGGGTAAGCACAAACATGGATGTTTCTGTGTCTTAATGGGCCATCATCAGTGAAATGGCTGCTGAGGGATGAAGGGATAAGCTGTTACCACAACAAGCACACACACACACAAGCACAGAGATTCTACACACTTTAATGCACTTAAGTCGTGTTTCTGAGCAAAATACTCAGAACTGTAAGTCCCAGGAACTACTTTTCAAGGAACTTTAAGGATCCTTCCTTCCTGTTGTTGTCTGCATTCCCCTCACAGCCTAAAGACCTGTGAAGATTAGGCAAAATAGTCTGCTTACATCTGAAAAAGCACTTGCTGTTATTACACATTTTTTTTTGCACATGACAAAAGACTTTGACTTGGTTGTCCTTCTGTCCATCATGTGCTAATTCCATGTTTAGGTGTTGCAGAAAACACAGGAAAATTAAGGACAAACTTTTTTGCAGCTGCAGATTTTTCAAAAATAATGGCTGAAATAGCAATGCTAGTTCTTGACGAATCATAAATTTTCAGTACTTCAAACCCCACCACCAAAGTGCTGCCCCCAGGAGGGGCTTTTCGTGGGTAAAATGTGTCCTTAGAATTTAACTTAAACCCTGGTCACTGTGGTTGAAACACACTGAGTTCTTAATCTCTTGGAAAAGTTCCTGTGGTGGAAATGGGGATAAGAAACTCACTGAAGCTTTTTCTTCTCCATGTGAATGTATGTTGGTTTATTGTGTCAAGTCATGTGATATAGATGAGGCCTCAGGTTATACAGGATGACAACATGGGATCATCACCTCAGAAACTGTTTATCTTTATATCAGCTTTATATCTTTATATCTTTATATAAAAGGTTTTTTAATAGCCTTTTTCCTCGCTATAAAACACTGGGCTACTGTGACCTACCAGAATCTTCAATGCTGAATTGTTAAATGATTATGAGATTATCAAAGTAAGAATATTACCTGATAAATTTAATCTTTCCTGTGTCATTATAGCACTCTTGTAGCTCCATATGCTTAAACTTTGAGATTTGTTGATTCTCCAGCTTCAAACGCAATGAATGAATGATTGATATCTAGCTTGTGCTTCATCTTAGATGGCTCACACAAACACAGACTTCTTTTTTTAAGTTATTTTTTTTAGTATATGTCACATTTAAGTAGACACTAAATAAACAGATTTAAAACATTTCATTCGTGGACCTTAAAGATGTCAGGATATTTTGGTTTTATTTAAAGCAAAAATCAGAGGGTTGAATTGCAAGTAAGGTGCTGCTGATTGCACCTTATTTTAAAACAGGTTGCCATGGAGACAGTCCTGAGTAGGTGTCTAACCTCCAACATCTGATCTTGTGTCACCTTAAAAATACTGTTGCTTCTTTTAAGTGAACTGAAAAATAAAGCTCTCATTTCTCGTTGGTCCTCGCTGTGGTCTCTCGCTCAATAAGTATGTCATTTAATATTAAACAAACACACACAGCCCTGCTGCTCGTTCTGTGTTTATCTGTAGACGTTACATCCATTCACTTGCCTGTAATTTCATCCTCTAAAAGGGTCACGGACATTATGAAATGTGCTCAACATGTGTCCTGAATTTCTCTCAAAGCACATATTTCTGTTTGTTTCAGGTTAAATGTAACATCTCTTTTCATATTTGTTTTAATCTCTTGTTTTATATCTAGTGCAGCCTACGTGTAACCGCAGGTTATTCTGTGATGACATGAACAGCATAATCATTTAGAGTTATGGAGCAAGTTAAACCCATATTTGGGCTTAAATTCACTGAGCACTGAGCTTTTGTCACCTTATTTTATCATTGTCAGACAGCTCTGATTTTGTTTATTTTTGGGGCTGTGATGTGCTGAATGTGTCAGCTATGGTTAGACACAGAGCTGGTGAAGAAACTGGAAACCCATCCAGCCTGAGCAAATACACACATGCATGCACTCTCTCTAAATCTGGCCAACATCAAATTCTGCAACATAGCTGGTGGTTTCAGTAAAAGCAAATAGGTAATATCTACAGCAAAAATCACTTTTTAAATTTGAACTCATTTTGACATTTCAAATTTTTTGTTAACAAACACACAGGCTCAACACAGCTGAACGCATGGCACTTTTTACACACATCCGCACACTCACATTCTTTACAGCTCCTGACCTGCCGACCCGACATGCTGGTCTTTGCATCCGTGTTTATGGAAGTATCAGTGGTGGAGCTGGAATGCCCATTAAACTGTTTGTACGTAGGGCTGCAAGAGGCCAGCTTACCACAGGATGGAAGAATGTAGATTGTAATTTTAGCTTGTCTTGGTCAAACTCTCACTGGGTGGCTACAGCCACTAACTAATAAAGTCTTAGTCAGAGTTTGGTGTGACTGTTATAAACTGTGACTCATCCAAATACCAAAAATATAATGGAAACAAGCAGTGGGAGCTGGTACCTGATCATTTTGATGTATGCTTCAAGAAAGAACTCAGAGTTGTTTATTGGTGAGAAGCCAGTGAGGGATCTGGTCTTTACTCACACCCAGGGCGACAAGATCAAAGGGGATGAAATGATGAAGCAGAAGAAGCAGTTGGTGACTCCTCGCCTGCATCCAAAATCAGTGCATTATTCTTCCATTGCCCATGACAGTTAGAAAAAAGAAAAAAAAACATATTGGCTGTGGCTCTTTTTTATTATTGTCCTGTTATGGAATGTTTTGAGAGCATACACTAACTTTACACCCAGACCTTGGACATTAAAATATAATGCTGCTATACATGTATATGTTAAAGTAAGGGCTGATAACAGACAGGGAGAAACATGGACTTCTGCATCCTTCTCATGAGTTAACATGAGTTAGAGTGACAAGGGTGCCAGTAATGGTGAAAATATGTATAAGCATACAGGCTGCCTTACTACACCTAGTTTATATCCTGTGTGTAAAGTCAGATCGGTTTATTTTTAAATCACTTTTGAAATTCAGTTTGTCACAAATTACCTCTCTGAAAAACAAAGCGTGCTCTGTACCGATAAAAAAAGAAGACACGTCAAAACACAGGCTCACACTCACTCTAATGGATGTCTGTGGCTTCTGTGAGCTCAGATGAAAGGACGCTCCAGTGTTTTATCCATATCCATACCCCTGTCTAGTGCCCTATCCAGTGCTTGGTTTCGTATTTCATCTGCATTTGTATTCCAGAGGCATGTTTTCGATGGTGCATCAGTGCTAGATGTAAACAGTGCTTGCATCAGGCTGTCAAACCTTAGCTAGACCTTTATGTTTTTTAGGCATTTATTAAAACTTGTTTTTTTTCCTCAATTAGTTTTCCACTCCACCCCTCAAACTCTCTTCCCACTTAATCTGATTGCAATCACACTTAGCATAATATTGTCGTTCTATTAATAGAACATGTTATGATGGTAAAGTGCTTCCTCCCTCTCAATTTCAGTCGAAGAATGTTTCCTCATTTTTTATGTACATATGACTAATTTTCCTCTCTCCTGTCCTGCGTGCAGGATCGCAAGCTGTCCAAGTCTGAGCGTCAGCGCTTCAAAGAGGAGGCCGGGATGTTGAAGGGTCTCCAGCATCCTAACATTGTCCGCTTCTACGACTCCTGGGAGGGGCCGTGCAAAGGAAAGAAATGTATTGTTCTGGTCACGGAGCTCATGACATCTGGAACGCTCAAGACGTGAGTACATGGGAGAAAATGTATTCACCAAGATTAGAACTCAGTGGAAAAAAACTGTAGTAAGCCACCTAAAAAGTGTAGCGTGATTTCTGTAGCTGCTCAAAATTTAAACTTGCAGATCAGACGAGTGAACAGGAACCTGTAGGTGTGAGTGGAAAGTGTGAAACATTGCAAAAACAAACTGCCAAGTTCAAAAAATTAACATAAAAAATGAGCTGGCTAATAACTTGGCCAATAACTTACCAGCATGGAAAAGAACCGCTTTTACTGCCTGTGCAATATTGTTTATGTTTTATCAAATGCACTGCAAAGCATATGTATGAACAAATGCACATTAACACAACCTCCCCCTGTATTTTCCTTTTGCTTCCAAAGAGGGCTGTTGTTAAAGATGGTGACTCACCACCAGCTCATTGTTAAAATGTAAAAACTACGCAACCACAAACACCAGTCTCAAACCAATATGCAGTTTTCCCTTCATTTTCAACTGTTTGAATGGCCTTTCGCTGCAGGGTCATAAGCACCTCGCATCCCAGCAGGGTTTCAGTGCTAAGCGCAGCTCTTAGTGGGTCATCCAGTGTGCCTGACTCATTACATGTGCAGTATGTTCCTACGTGTGTGTGTTATGTGCAGTATTTATGTGACCGACTGAGCGCCTGTCTGCGTTCGTATGTGATTCATGTTCTAGAACAAGGTGTTCCCTTCCGATTTTAACATCAAACAGAAAAAATAAGTTGGTCAAGCTCATGGATTATGGGGAGACTCTTAAATATGTGTGTAAAAAAACTACATATGTGGTTACCATCCACATATCAAGGGCATCTGTCAGCCCCCCCCCTTCCAAAATTGTATAGTGAATTGATACGTCCGTGGCTGTCATTGTCCAAGCTATGACCAGTCTGTATAGATTTAATGTGTGGCTGGGAGCTCCGACACAATAAAGGGCTAAATGTGGGGCGTCAGGAGCACAGCGTGCCCTGTGCGGTGCATCATGGGACATTGGCCCACCTGCCAGCTGCTGCTTCTGCTGCAGATTCCTCTCATTCCTGACATAGAGACAGACAGAGGGTGAGACCAAATGAGGCGTGTGGGGTGGCAGACAGAAGGGAGAGGAGGATGGATGACCAGACTGATATCCAGTTAGTTTTAGATAGCATGAAAGAAAGAGGACGCAGAAAGTCAAACTGTCTGATGAACTGACAGTGAAACAGCTGAAGAGACAGATAAACACACAAACAGCCTGATCAATAGGTGAATAAATAACCACATTTCCAGTTTAAATGGAGTTTGAAAGAGTGACTGACAAATCTATGAACCAACTGTTACCACAGAGTATTAACTCACCTGCAAGGCCAACAAAGACAGTAGCGCCCTCCACTGGAAGACTGAAAAAGCTTCAGTAACTTGGTAACAAATGCAGGACCTCAAGAAGTGCCTTTGATCCTGCATCTATCTAGCTTTTTGCACTCACTGCGCTAAAATTAGGTAACTTGAAGAAACGCTTACTTCTGTTCTCCAACACTTTTTCACTAGTGTGTAAAAGAAGAGGGAGGCAGGGTTATAAATTACAGAAATGTTTTATAGGAATTGTATACAAAATTGTGCCCGAACAGCAGGTTTGATAGTGGGAATATATTACTCTGATCATCAGTCATTAGGAAAAAAAATACTTAATACACTTAACAACATTTTAAAATAAGTTACCAGTTCATTTGTAGGCATTTTTTTTTACCCAAAATAATCACCTCAATAATTTGTCAACTAATCAAAACTTTCACTCTGTAGCTCTTAAAAACAGGAAACACATTCTCACATTCATATGTTTCTAAGCGTGTGTAATTCACTCATGTACATATATGAACAGGATCAAGGCTGCTGAGGGATTTGGCTGTCATCCAGATGAAGCCTTAGTAAGGAGAGGGGACTGCTGTACGCTGAGGTGGTGGAAAAAGAAAGAGAGATGATGAGAGGGAGGACTGATAGGAAAAGGGGAAATGAAGAGGATGGAAATACCGACCGACACTGGGTTCAGATTATAAGAGGCCCCTTATCTATGCAAGTCCACGTGTGTGTGCGAAAGAGAGGGAAAAGTGCACATACCCATGTGTGTCTATGAATGCCTCTATGTTCATGCATGAATCTGTACATGTACTTTGCACTCTCTGTATACATAGATATCAGCATATTTCTCTATCTGTGTATTTGTATGTGTTGAAAAGAGAGCTTGGTCGAGTGAGAGATGCTTTGTGCAGTGTCACTCCGACATCACATGCCACAGGGTTTAACTTTTCTGTCAGCACTGCTCTGACTTCACAAAGGGAGAGAGTTAAAGCAGAGGAGACAGGCGAGAGAGATGAGGGTGGGTAGGTAAAGGAAAGGAAAGTACAGAGGGAGGAAGAGAAGAGAGTGCTTCTTAAGAGATACGTGAGCGTTGAGTGTGATGGAAGGGGGTGGACGTGAGGGAAAGGAGAAGAGAGTGCTTTCCTTTAAACACTTAATTTACGCAGATGTGCATTTTGAGGTTTGTTGTTTTAAAAAGTCCCTGAAAGATTATTTTAAGTCTTTCAAGTTATGTTTAAGTCTGTTAATATGTGAGGGTAAACTCACAATGAAAGTATGTGAAGCCAACCAGAAATTTTGGTCTAAAAAAATTCTCTGTAAAACCCCTAGAAGACCACAAAAAATGATGAGAATCTTCATAATTACACACCCTTCATATCAACAGGGGAGAAACTTAACTGTTTAATTTAAGAGGTGAAGAAACGTTATATATTTCTCTATGCATTTTACAACGACAAACCTAATCAGCTCCTATAATCATAAGATGCTATGATATGAGCTCTGTATAACTAGCCATTAAAAAAAGAGTAATAAGAGGACATGGACTTTTAAAAATTGTCATTGTAATAGGCTTTTTGTATTGTTTCCTCAGAATTTGTAGAGCAATCAGTAAGTTAATTACTTGAAAAAATAATCTGCTGCTCAGTTCATAATGAAAGTCATCGTTAGTTAGGGTTAGTGTAATCATACTCTTGACAACTACATTCCTTTCAATGATTGAGCCGACTTTGATTTTGAATTAAGTTGATGCTATAGTTCATTTACTTGATTACAGTATCTGAATAAGTGTACTCTGTTTTCACTGCTGGATAATGTAGCGTGCACTGATGAAAACACAAAGCGTCATAATCTTAACACTGAAGCACACTGAGGCTTGGAACAGAGTAGTCTAAAATGCTCTGTCCATTTTCTGAAATGCCCCTTGATAGTTGTGACAGAAACGCGTAAGGCTTCACCAAGTTGATTTAAGCTGTGCTCATAACATTGACTCAAAATTCTAAATCAGAAATTTGAGTGCATTAGCTGCACGTGTCCCAGGGCTTTGAGTGTTTTTCTACACTTCAACATGTGTGCAGCAGTGAGCCCTCAAACTAAAATGAGTCTTTCTTCCTTTCTCGCTTACTAGAGAGCAGAAATGTATTTAAGTTAACGAATATAGGTGAAGGGTGAAAAGCTGCCTTTTTTCATATAGAGACTTCTATAAATTTCAAAAATAAAAACATGACATTTGGCTCAGCTCTGGATTTGTAATTGCTGCCGGTGAGAGCAGCTGTTGACAGGCAGATCTGTGTAAAAGCAAAGGCTGCCAGTGATGTTGAAGTCGGGCTTCCTGATGCTGCGCTGTGCCGTCTGGACTTGGAATGCACCGACATTCTTTGCAGGCTCACTGTGCTGTTCAGTCAGCTGCCAGTTATTTACCAGGACCATGTGAAGATTTATTTTGAGCTCGGACATTGATTTAATTGCTGATCAAGGGGGAGATCGCTTTTAGCTCTACAAAACAAAACAGCTCAAATCTAATTATTCTACCTGCCGTGACGCAGCGGAATTTGCACATAGCAGTAGCTTTAAACAAATCTAAAAGCTGATGAGTCTTGGGATGCTTGATCTCTGTGAATTCTGTTCATCGTCCATATGATCGGAGGATGACTAAGCAGTGCATCTGCTTACCCCATCTGTTCTTCACTCAATCCTTGAATTTAGTTAAATAGCTGAGAAGAGCTGGGCAAAAAAGCCACTAGGTGAATCTTAAAAAGTAAATAAGAAATTGAAACACTGATTTCACTTTAGCTGATTAAGAATGACAGTCAAATGATTTTTATGACTTCTTTGAGCTCTTGGGGAGATGTTTTGACAGACGCATTTCATCTTATTAAATCAATACAAACAAGACGTTGCTTAGCTGGAAGTAAAAAAGATGTTCAGTCTGAAAATACTTTTGTTCAGCTAACTGAAATAAAACAGTAGAATTTCTGTCCTTGTCTCCCTGTAGTCCTGCGGGCTTTCCCCTAGTTTCCTCACACATTCCAAAGACATGAAGACCAGGTGGAGTTGAAGCTCCAGATCACCTTCAGATCTGGATGTGCGTTAGCTGTGTGATGGACTGGCGACCTGTCAAAGGGGTTTCCACCAAGTGTATGCTGGGATATGTTCCAGGACCTCATAGCTCAAAGACAACAGACAGCTCCCATGTAGAGACCACACGAAAAAACCACGCGAAAGTCCCTGTTGTTGTTCAGTAGCATGACCACAGTAGTTACATCTGAAGTTGCTGAAAATTTGACATTTACATGAGGTTGCAATTGGATGATTTTGCTTCATGTGGTGTGAAAATGAGTACAACAAAATGATAAAAAATGAAATGACTGCTTGGTTGAAACTCCTTTTAATCAGGTCAAATATAATAGCAAAAATCAGTCTTAAACTTGTTCGTAGTTCAGCTAAAAAATGACAGAACTTACTAGTACTGGCTGTTCATTGACTAAAATGTCTCACGTGCAGACACCAGAATGTAAGTGTGGGTTTTTGTGTGCACACTGGTGTTTGTGTGGCTATTCATGATGCATCTCTTTAAGCTGGAATTGTCTGGCAGTAATCCACTTTGGTTGTGTAAGCTCTTATCTTTAATTGAAACATTATCCATGTTTCTGTCACTTTTATCCAGCTATCATCTGTCCTCTCTGTGCTTTACTTTGGAATTATTCATTTTTCTGTTGTTGGTTGTCAGTGCACTGCAATAATATGAATCTGTTATTGTAGAATTCATTCAGAAGAGTTCAGAGTAACACGAGTGACCTTTGACCTCAATTAAATGCTGCAACATATCAGATATGAGAAGTACAGGTTTTTTCTTTGTGTGTGTTTAAACTAGTTGGCAGATATTTATAGGATAAAAGCCTTTAGAAACAGGATACATATGTGCTGTAAAGCTGTTGTGTGGTCGAACCTGCTGCTCCCTGTTTATTTTGCTATGCTTTAACTTGCTTTCATTGAATGACATGCTCTCTTATGTGTGATATCTTCTTCCTGCAGCTACCTGAAGCGTTTCAAGGTGATGAAAATCAAGGTTCTGCGTTCCTGGTGCAGACAGATCCTCAAAGGCCTTCACTTCCTGCACACCAGAGCCCCTCCCATCATCCACAGGGACCTGAAATGTGATAACATCTTCATCACAGGGCCCACAGGCTCCGTAAAGATAGGGGACCTGGGTTTAGCCACACTGAAGAGGGCCTCCTTTGCCAAGAGTGTCATAGGTAAGACAATGCATGCATGCATGCAGCTACTGAAGACGCAAATTCTTCAACTCTTGCAATCACACATACCGATCTGTTAGTCAGACTCAAAGTCATGCATCAGATTGAAATGTTTAGACTCATGAAGGTGGAGAAAGAGAAACAACGGTATCATTTATTTGAGTTTGCCATAACAATAACTGCGTTACACACACACACACACACACTTCTGCTCTCTTTTGCACACACTGTTTAATGTAAGCAAAGATATTAAAATGAACACATTCTGCACCATTACGCGCACTCACTGTAGATTCATTTTACTGCTTCTAAAATGTCTGGTTGTAAAAAGCAAACCACAGGTATTTGAAAAAGTGAAATGCAGTCAGCCTGCTCATAAGCTAGGATTAAGATGTCTGAAGATGTGATGGCTACACACACACTGAAGATACATCACAACACACAACCTGCATACTATACGCACTTAATACACACAAATTCAAGTGGGGTAAAGAGTGTCTGCTGTGCTCCGTATAATAACTTGGCTGCCATTTAGTAGGCTAGCTGTGTAGTTACCACAAGTATTCTGGTATTCGCACATACTCTCACACATACATAACTGTGCATATCCGCATACGCTTGAGAATGATATGCTTTGCAAATGTCACAGCTGCTTTGTAGTAATTCTGCAGACCTCAAGTATTTGGACACTTGCAGAAATCCCCAAACACACGCACAACAGGGCCATTATGTGGCTCTGCAAGATTTGAGACGTCTGCTCACCATAACCATTTTAGTATGTGTTACTGGACCGACTGAGCCAGTTTGTTTCTCTTACTATAATGTTTATTAAAGCTCATAAAACCTGAGCAGTGGTGAAATACTGTTTTGTGCACAAAGACTGAAAAAGCGAAAAGTTTCTTCTGGAGCAAAGATGATATGTGGGATTAAACTGTAGCACCACAGTGTTTCTCAGAGGGGTAACAGTGGTGCAGCGGTTAGTACTGGTTGTTCCAGTAGATTTCTGGGGTTGAACCCGGCTTTCCTTTGCAGTACTTTGTGTATGCCCCTTGCAACCCTGCAAAAGATATAAATTTATAGATTATCAAAAGGAATACTGCAGCCTGGAAAAAAATGTTGAGTTTAATCTGATGAGCAAGAGACTGAAACTCCCAGCACTATGTAACTGTTCATTTTAATTTTTTTTTTTATCAGGAACTCCTGAGTTCATGGCTCCGGAGATGTACGAGGAGAAGTATGACGAATCTGTGGACGTGTATGCCTTTGGGATGTGTATGCTGGAGATGGCTACTTCAGAGTACCCCTACTCTGAATGTCAAAACGCTGCCCAGATCTACAAACGGGTCACTAGTGTAAGTCTGCATTTCCTGGACCATGTGGCTGTGGGAGACAGAGAGAAACTATTTCTTCAGAGTGCCTTAGTTGTGAATGATTGAAGACTGTGCAGTGGCATTCGTGTGTGCTATCTGACAGTCCCTAATCTCCATCCAGTTCTCTCTGCCACTCCCCCCCACCCCCACCTTCGTGTTTACGAACTGTATTAATAAGTTTGGCATGAGCTGCAGGACATTCAGTCTTATGACTCTGTTTTTTGCGCTGATTAGTCTCTCTGACTTATTCTCCTTCACTTCTTACCTCCCTCTCTTGCTCTGTTATGCAAAAGCAGAGAAAAAAAGGAAAACAGCATGCACATGTAATGAGAGCTATATAACTCATCTCCCTCTGCCTCAGGCCACAAACTTATCAATTACCCCTTGCAGCACTGTGGAGAGACATTTTTTGGCTGCGTTTTTTCTCCACCACTAGAGGGCAATACCAGTGATATCACTTCGAAACAAATTTAACATCAAAGACTGTTGTTATGTTGGCCTTGAGCACTAAAAACCTGAAGCTTTTTAGAGAAATTTAAATTTAAATAAATAAGAGAGCAAGGAAACGATATGAAGAAAGGCAGAAAAAAAAGTCAAGTTCTTACACAGCTTGAAATGAGGATAATAAAATAACAGACAAAAACACTTTCAAAATTTAGATGACAGTTGGCTGTCCAAAAAAAAACCACCACACAGATGCAGAGGACAACAGATGCAATCAGAGGCTGTTTTAAGTTGAGTGCTGCTGAGGTCATCACCCCAACACACACACACACACTCACAAACACACACACAAACAGAGACAGATGAGAGCTGGCTCACTTCTGTCCTCGTGGGACTCAGTTCAGCTTTGTGCAGGCTGACAGTGATGGTTAATGGACCAGAGGAATTTACTAGAAATCTCTCCCTCTCTGCCTGCCTCTATCCTCCTCTAGTCCCTCCATTATCACTCAGCTCTTTCTCATCTGTCTGTCTTATCATATCTTTTATTTCAGCTCAATTTAAGCCTTATTGGACCCACAAAATCTCTTTTTTTATGTTCTAGAGGCATCATCACAAACAGATGGGCACAATTTTACCTTCTCAGTTAAATAAAATTCTTTGTAAAAACATTTATTTCAAACTAAGGAAGAATTACAACCATTAACCAAAATGTTTGGCTTGTATCACTACAGAAAAGCTTATGAAGTAGTGGAACATTCCCCTTAGCTGAAAAAGGGCTTTTGTTACCTCTTGTTTCAGACACACAACTGCAGCAGTGAAAGGTTTTTTAATGTGTGTACTAGAAATAAAAAAGTCACACCATCAGATCAGACACTGAAGAGCATATGATCAAAAATTTTCAGAATTTGTCCCTATTTTATTTTCATCTAATACGTCTTAATGTATATTCAGTTTCAGCTTAAATTTTCAGCTCAGTAATGGAAGAGATAACATTCTCTCAGAGGCCACTCACACTATCTGACAAGCAAATTCAAATTGAGGGGATTTGGATTAAGAACGCCCCCCTGCCTCGAACCACCACTGCGAGAGAGCAGAACCTGTCCTCTGCCTGTCTCCTGTCATCTTTCTGTCTCTTAATATCTCAGTTTCTTTACAGGAAGCTTCATGCACAGAATGTGAATTCATTTAAATCTATATTTCAGTCCATGTGTCTGTCGGGGCGACTGTCTCTCTTGCCCTTATATTTTTCTCTTCCTTTCTGAATCCCCAAGTCCCCAAGTTTGATTGAAGGATGTCTGATGTTCATTATGTCCTCAGTCTTTGGAGTCACGGCTTTTTTTCGTATGTAAGCAGTAATCTCATTTTCTGAAAGTGAGAGGGAATTATGCTTCGTTTCCGTCACTCAGCAAAAACATGTAGTCAAACAACCCACAGCGGTTGTCTTTATTTGTTATTGTCACACATGCACACTCAATCTTGTGACAGCCCCAGGGTGCCATAGTCACCTGCTTCCTTTCATTCCTCTGCCTAATCCTTCCTTACAGCTCTCCACCCGCCATTTCTCCCTTTGTCAGTCCTCACAAAGTTAGAAACACTGGGAGCCCTTGATGTCTTCAAACTGCAGAACTATAGAAAAATAAATAATTGTCTGTGCAAAACAGCTTTTTATGATTTCTGGAAGATAATGCAATCACCAGAAGCAAAAAACAACATTAGGCTACAAATAAACCAAACAATATCCCAAGACTTTACTATCACCATCTGCACTATACACTTATTATCACTTTATCAGCCAAAATGTTTGAAAGTTTGACATCAAGTAGTCAAGTAGTGATATTTTGAGAAATCAAACTATATCGGAAACCATTGGTTACTTTGCTCAATATTATAGGATGCGCCTTGAGTTACTTTTGATGTGTTTCATAAAGGGTTTAAGGCCCTTTTTGTATGACTGTTTGGCAGCGTAGTTTATGGCTCATCTCATAATACCTTGACATATAATGTTGTTGACGCACTGTACCTCATGGAACATTCCTTACCTCCAATCAGCCTTGTTAAAACTGAAGTCGTGCTTTCTCCTTCTCTCTCTCTCTTCATCCTGCCTCCCTCTGTCACACTTAATACCATTACTTTCTCCATTAGTCCTAACTTTGTTTGGCCCTGGAATCTCAAAATGAGTGTGTGTATACGTGTGTGAGCGAGAGAGAGAGAGATGTTGGGTGTTATATAATGGTGAACTGGGTCTGGAGGAAGAGAGCAGGAGGAGGTGGTCATTTGCCGGCACAAACAGGTTGAGATAAACAGGCAGTCAGTCTTTTTGTTAGTCAGTCAGTCAAAAGTGTTCCCAAGACATCTGTCAGTCAAACAAGTCTTTGGTCAGCTTGTCTCAGTACTTTCCAGGTGAGTTATTTGCCCTTTCTCGCAAGTTTTTTATGGCTTCAATCTGCAGTCACCTTTGTAAGTTTGTTCATTGGCACATTATATATATTAGACATGATTTTGGGAAAGAAAATCTGCTAGAAAAAGTTTTGATCTGTCTTAATAGCTTGAATGTTTTGCTGAGAAAGAAGAGCTTGTCTACAGAACAAGTGTCTAAGTATTTCTATGATTGTCCAGAGAATTTGTTGACATGACATAAAGTGTAACATCCTCCCCACAAGTGTATGACACATTTTGCTTTTTAATGTCACTGTTATTTGCATCATTTTTTGTTATTTAAATATTGAGTATAAGTATTCTACGTATGTAAATGGATTTTGTAGGTTAGTCTTTCAAATTGATTTTAGATTTCAGACCTTTGTTTGATGTCATTTGTCCTATTTTCTATTTCCGTAGTGTGAACACTGATTTTGTTGTGTGTTACATGCAGAGGTCAAAAAACTAGCAACTAAACATAAATCTGTTTTCTGTGACAAAATGTTATGGTTTAATGTTTAATGTTTAATGTATGGTAAATCTCTCCTGTACATGAATGTTTGTGTGTTTTTCTTTTCACACAAACTCAAGCAAGTTTTTTTACCCTTTTTTGTGTGTGTGTGTGTGTGTGTGTGTGTGCGTGTGTTTGTGTGCGCAAGTGCATGCATGCGTGCGTGTGTGCATGTGTGTGGTTGACTGATTTCTCTAAAAGATTCCTCATCTTCGCTGGTCTTCTTTCTGTTTGTGCAGGGAGTGAAGCCTGGCAGTTTTGACAAGGTAGCCATTCCTGAGGTGAAGGAAATTATAGAGGGCTGCATCAGAACGAACAAGGATGAGAGGTGAGACACACACACACACACACACTCACACACAAAACCACACACACAGCCTATTTAAGCTAAACCCAGAATTGTGGATATTTTGTGATATTTTTGGAGGTTATTTTGACTCGTTATCATACCCTTGTGAGATTTAAAGCTAGTGTTTTACAGTCTCTTACTTCATGAAACAATCACAATATCACCACTTCATCTAGTTATGTTTGATGGCAACCACTGCCGGGTGTAGTGGTGAGTATCTGTGTGACTTCATCTAATCCTGTTTCGATTCACAGCCTCTTGGTCAGAAATAAGAACTCCTCTATTCTCTCAAAGCCGTGCCAGAACATTCACTTTGTCCATCTGTTTACTGCTTTAGAAACTTAACCGTAGCTAAACTTTATCCCTCTTTTGCACTTTGTTTATTTTGCGCACATAATCTCTCTCCTTATTATCTAATTTTCCTCTGTCTCCTAGCAAAGAACAGTCTTCTGATTGTTTTTTTCTTTTCAAAGAACCAATAAAAGGTACCAGCTCACAAACTAAATGGCACAATGTGAAGTATATGTGGAAGGCAGTCCTGGGACTAAATGTCAACATGCTGTGATGACTATCAGATAAATTATGTGCCATGTCTGTCCTGTTAGCTCATTAGCTGGAAACCAGCTCATAAGGCACTGCTGGCCTTGAATAAAATAGCACCAAGTAATATCAGGATTTAAATCCTCTCTCCCATATATATTTTTTTGTCTCTAATTCTTTTAGGTATGCTATAAAGATCCTGCTGAACCATGCGTTCTTCCAGGAGGACACTGGGGTCAGGGTTGAACTGGCAGAGGAGGATGATGGAGAAATGATTGCTATTAAACTCTGGCTCAGGATAGAAGACATCAAGAAGCTCAAAGGTAAGGAATCATTTTGTTTTTTCCGTCAAACTGAAATCTTTCATATATGGAAGAAATAGGAATAATTTATTCTCAAACTTTTTCCCCCTTCAAGCCATTGTAAGAGACAAAAATAACATAGAACTATAATCAACTAAATATTAACAAGTTAAAGCCCTTTTATTGGTAATTAAGCATTTAACATTTTATTAAGACCTTTGAATTTAGTACATGCGGGGAAATAGATGGGCAGCTACCTGATCAGCCATTTGTCACTTGTTTTTAGGCAAATACAAAGACAACGAAGCCATCGAGTTCTCCTTTGACCTGAACAAGGATGTCCCTGAAGATGTGGCCCAGGAAATGGTATGTACAACAATGAATGGTAGAGGTGGTCTTTGGTTTTGATAAATGTACAAAATGACAAATTGAATGGTTTGAGTTTCTTAAATGAATCTGTATGACTTCACCCAACTCCTCAGGTTGAGTCCGGATATGTTGCTGAGGGCGACCATAAGACCATGGCCAAAGCTATCAAGGACCGTGTGTCTTTGATCCGGAGGAAGAGAGAACAGAGGCAGCTGGTGCGAGAAGAACAGGAGAAGAGAAAACTGGAGACTGAACTACAGCAACACCAACACCAACAGCAACAACAACAGCAACAACAACAGCAACAGCAACAGCAACAGCAACAGCAACAACAACAACAACAACAACAACAACAACAACAACAACAGCAGAAAGAGACACCCAAACCAACACACACACAGGTTTGTAGGCTGTTTAGCATTCGTCCAACAATTGTTATTTTTGACAGTTAATCAGTTTGTGAAGATTGCGATCAACAACTCACTCAATGTAATTCCACCTGGCAGACAGTCTTCTCCAGTTGTAGAGTTTCTTATTTGAATGTGGACCACGTAGAGGCTTAACATGTCTGACTTAAAAATGGGAGATTTTTCTGTTTCACAGTTTGTTCTTACTGTTTGTTTGCCTGCAGGCAGAGGCAGAGGAGACTGAAGCAGAGCAGCAGCAGCAGCTTCACTATCAGCAGACCGGCATCTCACACACATGTAAGACAAACTACAAATAGGTAATACAGTGGATATTGTAGAGCGCTGCATCATCACACTTGGCAATGTTTCTGTGTTCCCCTTTATATTTTTCAGTCCGCTTTACAAACACATTTATGAAAACAGAGGTCATCATTTAAAAAGAATATCTTTTTTTGTGACTTTAACTAATTTTTTTCCATGATTATGGATTACATTTGATTCATATAGTCTAAATCATGGGATGTAGACTGTGAATATAAACCTGCCTTTGGTTGGCATTCTCCTCCCTTCTGCCATTTATGTGTTTTCAGAATCCCTTCAACAACAACAGCAACAACAACAACAACAACAACAACAACAACAACAACAACAACTTCCAAGCTAGCAACCAACACACAAAACAAACAGCATGTTACCTTAACCCTAACTGGGTTTCTAATCATACTAATTTAAACATGCTAGCAGCTGTTGCAGAGATTTTATCATTTTAATACAAGGGCTCACCTCTCCACAAAGCTGCATTCTGGGCTCAGCGCCACCTAAGACGATTGTGATTGATCTAAAGATAAACAATCAGATCTTCTTTTTTTTCCTCAGAGCAGAATGTTAATGGGTGTCGCCTGACCTTTCTCCATAGCTGACACAGTACTGTGCATGTAGGGCTTGGTGTGTGTGACTCAATTCATAAAAACCATTCTTATCTTCCAAAGTAATTAGATATGATGAGATAAAATTGCCATTAGATACAATGACCAAAACTTTTGTTCCAGCTAATCCATCACTTAAACATATCTAACTATATTTGCTGGGAAGGAACCCATCATCATCATCATAATCACCACCATGAGCCCAGAGGATTGTTGCAGTTTCATATTGTCACTGTCTTCCTGTAAACCAGGAGCAGCCATTGTTGTGTTAGCTTTCGAATGTGGCGCTCAGTTTACAGCCTTCCTGTTATAAACTGCTAACACACGAGTATATTAATTCTTCCTTCCTGCGATTGTATCCCATTGAAGTTTCTGTGCCCTTTATAAACAACCTGTGCTCCCCTGTGGCAATACAGTTTTTCAAACCAGCAGGGGACCGAAGTTTGTCTTTGTAAATAATAGGTAGATTGGGAGCTTCTGTTTAAGTCGTTACCATGAGATGGAGTTGGTTCGACTGTAGATGTGGTGGAAAAAGGAAAGACTGGACTAAAACTTACCCTCCTCTTTCTGTCTTTGTCTCCCTCAGCTGAAGGAGGCTTGGACAGCGGCCAGGGATCCTCGGTCTTCTCTTCGGACTCCCCCCACCTGGGTCAGCTGACTATGTCATACAGCGGCCCCCACTCCTCCCAGCCCCCTTCCCAGCCCCAAACCCCCTACCCCTCCACCCCCTCAGCTACCCCTCAGCAGCAGCAGCAGCACCCAGGCTACACCCAGCCGCAGCAGCCGATGGTGAGTGGTGATGTCATCCATGGCGCGCGTGTGTAGGTTGAGGACAAAGTCATGTTGTGCACATCTGTGGGCGGAGCTGGGCTCACAGATTTGCGGGGAATAACTCATCAGTTTTGAAGTGAGCATGCATTTGGGTTTGTGAGTGATTTGGGTGAAGTTTGTTGTGTTTGTGAGTTGGCTGGGAATTGCTGTGGTTTGTTGAACTAAATACACAAGAGTTTGTTTGTTGATGACATTTCATTTGGAAATGATCACCTTCAGCCTACAGGAGATGAGTTCTAGGGGATATTTAGTTGAGTCAGACAGTCATTCAGTTAGTAACACACTTTGATATCTGTTTGTCAGTCCATTCTAAGTCACTCATTTTCTGTTGTATTTTGCTGTAGAGGCCTCTGAGTCACTCTCTCCTCATTCTACCAGATGTCATACACCTCTTCTTCCCTTATTTCGCCATTTTCTCAGATAATTAGCTTCTTTTTTTCTCCCCTCAATTCTCCTCATTCTGTATTCTAGTCATTGCATCAGTTGCTGTTCTTTATATTGCATTTGATATTTTATTTCTTTGTTTTCATATTTTCAGACTTGAATTATGCATTGATAGTTTGGCATATTTGTTTAAAAAATCATCAACTTGGTTCATGCAGAAGTGCTCATATTCAGGAAAGAATGCGTAGTCAGTTGGATTAAGAGTCAACAAATAAAAAAACGAGGCACTGAGTAGTGTTTAAGTAAAAGAATACTATATTTTTAAGTTATACTGTGTGACTTCCAGTATACCAGCTCTGGATTTGATAGATTAGTTGTCCAGTTGGATAATCGTTCAGTTTGTAGATTGATTAAATACTTTGATGTTTTGGTTTGTTTTTGGGTTTGTTTTGGAAGTAACAAGGCATTTCTTTATAGGCTTATTTCCTGTTTTGCTGACTCTGAAAAACTACCAAACTCATTGTCTCGTTGTCTCCCTTTATTTCATTTTATGTTTATGTTTATTTTTATTTTGTTTTAAATTGACCTCACCTCTGTCCATTTCTTTTATCATTTTTCTTTTAGTCTATCATTCATTTTTCTTCAATGTATTTGTTTAGAAGCTGATTTATATATTTTGGTTTATTGTTCTTTTTGAGTTGTTATGCATTATTAACACTATGATAGAGAATATGTTCAGAGTTCCCTGCTTTCATAGATTTGTTGATGAAAAGGTTAACCCGACAAATTCATCGCTGAACTGATCTTCCCTTTACAGATGGAGTTTTTCTTGGAATCCTTTAGAATTTAGGAACTAAAATCTTCCTCTTTATCTATTAATTTCTATTTATGAAAATCCCATCAAGTATTTTTTTCCATGTTAACTTACTTTGTCTTACTGCCAATATTTATTTGATGATTTTTCCATTGTGTAATTGAGTTTGTTTTTTGTATTTTTCTCTGAATCAATGAGTTTTCATATGCGTGTCCTTTTGTTCTGTTTTTAATTACTTCTGTTTTGTGTTTTTAATTTGTTTTTGTTTGTGTTTCATGTCCGTCACACCTTCTTCCATCACCCCTCCTCCCCCCGGCCTGCAGCCTGCGTCGCGCCGTTGTCGAAGTCGTAGCATGTCCGTGTGCGTTCCCCCCTCCTCCTATTCCTTTTCCCATGCTCCTCCACCCCTGGCTGTCTCTCAAAGGCAGCCTTCCACTCCTCCTCCAGACCCGTCCTCCTACACCACCACCTCCCCCTGCATGCCTCTCTCAGCTGAGAGGGACACCTTTGCTGGGCGCCTCTCCAAAGCCCTAGAGACAGTCCTGCCCCTTCACTCCTCTTTGCCCAGGGCCAGGCAGCGGAGGGCCAGTCTACCTGCCCTGTTCTCCACCCCTGTAGGTTCACCATCTTAATCCCCAGGGGCTACACTGGTGGTGGTGAGAACCAGAGAGTTGGGGGGGAGACAGAAAAAAGGCAGATATGGGCCACACAGCTGTCTGAAAGTAGATTCAATATTTTTTCTGTAATTACACAAGAATGTCCACTGTCATCATACGTGGAAACCAGTGATAAAGTCAATTCTTTATTTAAATTCCAGTAATTTGTTCCAACTGCTAAATGACACATTGATTGAAATAGCTTGTATTACCAATGCTGAGGCAGCACCGTGTTTTGACACAGCTTTGTACAACCCAGCTGAACAAGAAGTGCATAAACAGCCACATGGCGCCAGAAAATTTGATTTGTTTATTGATCAACTGAAAATGCAAGATGTGAGGCACAAAAAAAAATCTTAAACTAGTTTAGGCACTGCTGCAGTAGTCTTAGCCTTCTTTGTATACTGATATGTATATGGTGTCTGTCCTCTTCCTCAGTGCCACATTAATAAGATCTTCTATAGTGAAAGCTGAGCCAACTATGTAGCATTTAGGCTTAAACTTGGTGGGCTGAGCCAACGCTGTACCCTCTCCTGAAATCTAATTGGACACTACTAAATTGGTTAAAAAAAAATGCACCTTTATTAAAAATGTAAGTCAATTTAAGTGGAACATTTATCCTGAGTAACTGAGTTAGTGTGACTTCGGTGTTTGTTAAAAGTTAGAATTTGCTTTCAGACCCTTGTGTGAGTTTGTCCTTCTACCCATTCAACTCTCTGTAACTCTCTCCTTCTCCCTCTGTTAGACCACCATGTGTTCAATTTAAATTCAGATTGACTGACTTTACTCTATGATACACATTTAATATCAGGTG
The DNA here is from genome assembly GCA_029814665.1 of Acanthurus lineatus. NCBI lineage: Eukaryota > Metazoa > Chordata > Actinopteri > Acanthuriformes > Acanthuridae > Acanthurus > Acanthurus lineatus. The sequence continues at coordinate 10,390,057 of JAPZDV010000015.1, forward strand.
CATCTGCATCAGGAAAACTTCTCATTTGACCACCAAAACTTTTAAAAGTGTCATTTTCATGGCAAGGTTTCAGGAGGTACCACGCTGACATTTTGGAATTGAAAAAGCTTACTAGGCCTTTTCATGAGGGTATTTTTGAGCATTGAATGCCCTCACTATACAGCTCAGAGAGATGATGGGTGTTCCTGAGTGCAGATGCCTTAGGATATTATTAAGCTTAGCTCCAGCATTTGGCCTCTCTTCTCTTTGTATTTACTACCCCACTGTATATCTCACCGTGTCTCCCACTTTATTGCCTTGTCTTTGGGTTGTCTTCTTCTCTTTCTGCTGCTTGTGCAATATGTCACTTGGTCCATCTGTCTGTTTTACTGCAGCTTTGCATCTTTGTATAACCTTTTGACTTCATTGCATTACTCATTACTTTATAGCTGTTAGGTGTATTCTGTCCTATCTAAATCTCATCCTTTTGTTTCTTGTGTGAAAAAAATATATATGTTCCTTTTATTTTTTTCTTGGTATTGCCTTGAAATGATGCTCTTTAACTCACTGTTTTCTCCATTTCATGTGGACCTATTCTGTGGTTCTCTCTCAATTTCTGAGTCTCATTTTTAAATCCATTGTATCTCATTGTCACAGCAGCATTCAATGCCACATCCCTACAGTGGAGGAGCTGGAGGAGGAGGAGGAGGAGGAGGGAGCATCCCTCTCTCAACCCTCCCAGACCCCACCAATATTTTCTTCCCCTCGATCCCTGAGCGGCCTATTTCTTTCTCGCCTCCTCCCACTGGGCCTCCTAAGTCTTACAACACCCAGAGACGCAAAAGCACGTCCATTCTCGAGGCGCACACTCGACACTTTCAGCCTGCCTACACTCGTTATGGGAGCAGCCTGCATCCCTTTTCTGGGATGGAGGGAGTTGAGAGCCCCTCTCTCTTCATGGTAAATCCTGGCTTTGCAGCAGCTGCTCAAAGACTTGGTGTTGGAGAACCGCTGCACCTTCCGGGACAATCTGACTCTAGCATATATGGCTATAAAGACATGAGAGCAGAGCATGAAGAAGCAGTGAGGAGATTAAGTCTAAATCAAGCTGCCTTATTGGACCATTATGAAGCGCTGGCATATGGAGGATACCCAATGACTGCACACCAGCTTGGCCACTTGAATTTCCATCAGCAGAGGCAAGCAGCAGCCAGTTTGGGTTTCGATACAGTCCCTTCAGCTCAACCAGGCTTCTTACATCCTCACTTCATGCAACGAATGAGTACACACAGCCCAATCCCTCCACCCTTACCTCCCCTGAGTGCCTCCACTGGAGGCTCTGTTTCCTCTTTATCTTCTAATGGATGCTATCCGTCATCACAGCATGCATCTCCCTCAGCTTTCCCTATTTCTGCACCTCCAGTAATGGCTGATGCTCCACCATCAAGTGGAAGTGCATTTGAGTTCCATTTAGCCGCAGCCGCTGCAGCTGCTGCAGGAGACCCTAGCCTCCTTGCATCCAGACTTTTCCGGGCGCGAAGGAGCTCCATGGACCTCCCTCTGGAGGAAAGCACTGGAACTGGATCAGGTGGTTCAGGCACGTACAGCCGTCTGCAGCCAGTGACAGAAGAGCTGTACTCCTATGTTAGTCCCGAGCTCCCTTTGCCTCCAGGAAGTCTCCTTCTTCACCACGCAGGTTTAACCACAAAAGACAGAAGCCCAGAACCTTCTAGTGACTCCTTGGCTTCCTCTGACGCTGGGGAGTTCCAGTCACCTCCTCCTCCACCTCTCCTCCCTCCATATGACTCCTCAGCTGCTCAGTCCATCCCTCACTCATCCTCCGCTGCGCTCTATGATTTATCCAGTGGAGGGTTTACCATAGATCCTCAAGGACATCCACCCTCCATGCAGAGCTTTTTGCCTCCCACCCCATCCTCTGATCTTCCACTTGGAGGGGCATCATCAACTCAGCTGGAGTCTCTGATCCAGAGTGCCTGGGCCCGGCATGGTGGGGTGATCCCAGCCCAACCAGATATGACATACCATGAGTCATTGCTGGCCATGCAGGCTGCTAACCCCACTCTGGTACTGAGTTAAGACCCTAAAAACACCCATAACCTCTGGGTCAGTTACTAGTTCAAATTACATATCTTGCCTTTTTAGCAAAGACACATTCAGCTGCTTATAAATATGTGCCCCGAAATGACATTCTGTTTTTTTTTTCCTTTTTGGCAAAAATAAGGAGAGAATAATAAGAAAAAAAATCAAACAAAATGAATCATTTGATTAAAAGCAGCTGAATTAACTTATAATAGTAATTTGACCCAGAGGCTGTTAAACCATTCCCTGTTTTGTTTTTACCTCACCGACCCAGAAGCTGAAGCTTACTTGTCATTATTTCATTATGTAGTTGTTTGTTGTTAATTTTATCCCCTTCAGTCGCATCAACACTAAAGAGTGAATCTCATGCTCTACCTTCAAAATGTCTCCTTTTATTCATTCACAAACAGTGTTTGCTTACAGAAGAACTTGTACAAAAATATGAGCATCACCCAGCAGTATTCAAAGGATTTATAGACAGGGGCTCAATCCAGAGCACAACTGGGTGCAATGAAAACATTGAAAACATTGAAAACATTGGATTTTCAACATTATAGTCAGTGATTTTAGACAAATAACTTTTAAAAAGCAACATTCAGAAGGTAGTCTTAGAGACAAGCTCTGGTGTACAAGCTTTACAAGAAAACAGTCTAAGCCCCCTTCCTTTCTGTGTTTATGTTGTCTTTTTGAGTTATTTGTCAGTATGAGTAAGTAATATTTTGTCTGTATGTTCATATATGAATGTATATGAGAAATGTGTGTTTGTAAGAGTATACTGTATGTATGGTATACTTAAATTTTTTTGCTCATACAAATTCAAAGTCCAGTCGATCTTAAAACATCAAACAACCGCCTCAAACAGAAAGCATCAAATATGTTAAAACTTCTGCACATTATGAACCAAAAAACTGTGTTAAAGTTCTATGAAACCATGAGACTTTGTGATTTGTATGGACAAACACACAGAAACATACAACAAAACCAAGGGGGCTTACACAACCTGAGCAATGTAACCATGCAGATAGACATTTAATTTGTATATTTTAGATTCTTTTTGTGGTTTTGTTTTGTAATTGTTTAAGGTTTTGTCTTTAAGTCGGTTTTTTATTGAAGCATATTGTGCTGTCATTTCCTGCCAAGACTGGAAATCACTTTCAAGGTTCAAAGGTCACAGTTCAAATTCATTAAACCCTTAGAATGCTGATATTGTCAGTGTCTCTTTTACTTTCTTTATTACTTTGAACCACTTATGATCACTCGTCTATCTTTTTGTTTCTTTTAATCTTTGTTATCTGACATTTCCTCTGTGTTTTTCTTTCATGTTTTATCTCCTAAGTTTTCTCTCTGTCTAAAAATTTTTATCTGTTAGATATGTGTGCAGTGAAATTCTTTATTGTGTTTATGTGAATGCCTTTGATGTTAGAAACAGGTAGGTAGCCGTGCTTCTGGTGCAACTTACTTGTGTAAGCTCCCACCATGTTTTATGAGGGTGGGCTTCAAGGCAAGTAGAAAGTTGCATACAGCCTTCTAAGGGTTCAGTTATAGAAAGTTATGCTGTGTTGTAGGTTATTCAAAGAAACTAGGAATGAAAGATAGAGCCTTCTTTGTCTTGATGCTCACTAGAAATGCACTAGGATCGAAAATCAAATATGCGATTTATTGGAAAATTTAACTTAGAAAAAGAAGAACTGCCATATCTCAAAACATGTCTAAATCTTTGAGAATCTTTTTAAATTTCTTTTTAAATCCTGCATTAAAGCCCAACAAAAGTGGAGTTTAGGATGAGTCGTTCAGTGTCAGGATAAAATTAAAAAATCCTAATCTCACAGTATTTTTCGTGTTTGTTAGGGAAAAGAGCGGTTAGTTGTATAAATCTTCAAATTTAAGTTCAGTCGTTGGGTTTAGTGTTTGGTGTCAGTATTGCAGCTTGGACTCATGCTTCATATCACTACCAATCACTTAGGGTCTGACCTGCATGTGAAGAAAACCCCTGTACTTACACCCTGCCTAACCCCAGTACTGTGCCTGTACTGTTGTACCTGCTACACTACGAGCTGTGTATATGTGTATATGCATACAGTAGGTGTTGGTGTGCATATATGTGTGGCCATAATAGATGGATGTGTGTATGTGTTGTCTGCGTGCATGTTTGCATACACAAGAAGAAAATCTAGAACTGATCGCTAGTGAGCCGCAGAATTACCTTGTGTTTGCACTCATGCACAGTTTCTGGACCACATGCTTCAAACACGTTCTAACATTATTTTTGTTTTTCTCTCCTCTTGCTGCCAATCTCCTGGTTTCTCACCTCTACCCTCCATCCTTTTATATCCCAAAACATTGCATCTCTTCCTCTCTGTCCATCTTCCTGTCTCTCTCTCTAAATCTGTTTCTCAGCAGCAGCAGGTTCAGGCCTCCACCCCCCAGCCGGCTCCAGGAACCCCTCTGGTCCCCTCCACCACCACCCAGTCAGCTCCTCCCGGGACCTCCCAACAGGTAAGACAACCAGAATAACTAAATATTGGTGGAGCGCAATTCAGGACAGAAGAACCTTTAGAAACAACACTATAAAACATGATGAGTAACACTCACTTGGTGCATCACTGATGACAAAAAAATTTTATTTTCTAGTTTTTATCAAAAGATGTGTTGTGTCTTGTTCCAGATGACAGCTTACATTAGTAACAGAAGCCTTAATTCGATTTTTAATTATGCTCCACAGTTAGCCAAGATAATCATTTATGCATTACACACACATTAGCAGGGGAGGAACAATGAAAACTTTTTTAGCTGCACTGCTCTGCGGAGTTTTTAGTATTTCACCCTTCTCTCATTTTATCACTTTCCACTTTTAATACCACAGCATCTTGATGTCCAAACCCAGTTAAGATAAAATTCAAAAATAACTCCACCCTTTATTCGTGCTTATTCATGCTTATTCGGTAATAGCTCTTTTCTCTTTGAAGTCGTTGCCTTTGCTCCGAGGTAACCACTCCCACAGAGCTGGCATTCTGCCTGCAGTAATATCACAGTCTCTCTGAAGAGCTGTGTTTGCCCCCAGCACACACTGCTGGTATGAACTAATTGTAGCCCTGAACTGATTTGATTGAGTGTGAAATTGGATGTTAATCAGAGATCAAATGTTTTTGCCCAGAAAAAGATGGAATATATTAACTTTTTATTATTTGAACAAGCAAAACAGCCTCTCCGCCATAATTAAACTCAGAGGAGCAATATTCAAATCCTTTATATTGCATTCACATTTTAAAGTTTGCTAGCAGTCATTTTGCAAGAGTGCTGTCACATGGTTTATAGCTTACTATGGAACTTTAGAGAGAGATTGTTATCTGTGTGAACAACCAACCAGGAAATTAACGATAAAGTGGATTATATATAGCTCAACTTTATGAGATAAATTCCCAGCTCGTATTTACAATATAATTTTGGTTTCTCATGACCAGGATTTAAGTTTATCCAGGTTATTATAAGCAGAGCATGACTGGAAACTAAAAAAAGTATCAAACCAAAAGGCATATTTGTGTGTATGTAAATGTTTACTTTTATATATTTAGTGAATTCCTCTTTTTTCCTCTTCCCACTGCTCTCTCACACTCCTCCTTTCTCCCTCTCCATGCCCACCTCGTTTCATCCAATCAGAGCATCACATCAGTTCAAAGCCCAACACACACATCTCTGCCGCAAGCGTCCGCACAGGTACGTAAAGTAC
>JAPZDV010000015.1:10396081-10492583 GCA_029814665.1 Acanthurus lineatus
GGCAGCACTAATTAAAAAAATCTTTGTAACACAAAACTTCATGAACGCATTCCTGATGTCCACAAGCTGATTAACTCTGAAGACAAATGCTGGATTCAATTCAAGATTGCTGCACACGTCTGCATTCATCTTTACCGACATTCACTCCTGTATATATACATTCGCTAACCATGCCCAGTTGAAGATTTGCATACACATGCTGAAATCAAAGCTGAAGCCAAATAAAATATACATTGACTCACCTCACAGGCTTCACTAATACACCTCAGGGGATTTTTAAGTTTCAAATAACTCTCTGTTAGAAGTAGTTTCCCATACTCTCTACTGTAGATGAATTCATATGTTGAAGCTGTCAAAAATAAGTGACAAACACACACACTGGTAACAAAAAGATATGTCAGTCTAAGGTCATTTTTGTAAATTTTTCTCAGACTTTTAAATTCAGTTGTTTGCCCAGTCAACTGACTTTCAAACAGTTATTTAATCAGCTAGTGTGTCACATATGAAATAAGTAAGTCAGTAAGTAAGTCCTGTTGATAGTAAATCAGTGAGTTGACTGTTCAATGTCTTTTTGTTTCATGTGTTATTATTGCATGTTTTGCTGGTCTTGAATTGCTTTTTTTTTTTACTATAAACTCGGTTTCTTTGTCAGCTCAGTCTGTCTCTTCTGTGTTTTTTTTCCCTTCTCTGGCTCACTCATTGGCATGCTGCCTGTGCTCATCACTTGGTTGGTTTCTGCGTCTTTTTCTTGTTATTTCATGTTTGGTCGTATGTCAATATTTTTATTGTATAAAATGGATGTGTTTATGTCTTTGTGTATTAGTTTTGTGACATCAGTCCGTCTCCCAGTATAGAACATCTTTTTTTTCTGTATCAAGCCGCTCAGCTAGCTCTAGTTCAGGTACCACTGTATGCAGCATTGTATGCTGATATACTGTATGTAGGTTCCCCTGTGTGTCTGTCCTGATGCAAAAGTGTGTTTTTTTAGGTGTGCATCTTAGTAAGCAGTTGTATATCCACTTTATTTGGTGGTCGTATCTGTTTAACACACCTCATGTTTTCGTGTTTTTTTGGATATAGCTCTGTTTAGTCTTTTGTTTATGCCTTTAGCCTTGTAGTTCTCCCACTAACCATGTGATTCAAAGCATGGATTGCAAATACAAGAGAAAAATGGCTTTCTGGACCAGATGTGATATGCAAAAGCGTCTTAAAGTAGCCTTGTGTCTCAGTGTTTGCAGTTGCCCCTCTATGCTGTACAAAAAATGTGCCTGCTCTTCTCCTGCCTGTAAAACCACCCTTCACCTTGTCTATATGGATCGAAGTTGTCAGTGGTTGCATGATCTTGTAGTCATGTGTGTTTTTGCACAGTCGTCCTGTCACAGAGTTTACTGTTTGTCAGGTGTTGTCACCAAAGGCTTGTTAAAGTGTTAAAGTTGTCTTGCTCGGAAAGCTATGTTGAAGGTTTCAGAGTCAAACATGTCAGTAATGGGTGAGTGAGCTAGTTGGCTCTTTCTCCTTTCCTCAAACTCTCAAGCTAACAGCTTGCTATGTTGTGATTATATTTTGAGTTGACAGTTAAACTAAAGACCAGCGTTAGCTCACTGCTCCATTACCAAGGCAATTGACTGTAAACCAGTCTTTCATCATATGTGATGAACTTGCGGGTTTATCTACTTCCCCATCCTTCTGCCTCCCTCTCCTGACCTTTTTCTTCCTGCCGCCCTCTGCCTTATCTACATTCTTCTTTCTCCCTTCTTTTTTCTTCCTGCCTCCTCCTCTTCCTCTTTCTGGCCCCTCCTCCCCTTCTCAGCCCAGTGTAACTGCGTCTACCGTTTCCTTGGTGAACGTGCCCTCTCCGTCACAGCCCCTCCCTGTCACCATGCCGACAGTGGTGGTGGCATCCTCTCCCTCTCCTCTGCCAATCCCTGTTGGGGTGGTGCCTACTATTGTTTCCCCTCCTCCTCCTCCTGTGCCCTCACCTGTGCCCCAGCCTTTGGCCACCGTGGTGCCAATCATCAGTGTAGTCACCGCCCCGCCTGATTCTCCCATGGAAGTCCCTCCCCAGGTACTGGACAGTCAAACCCACCAAGTGGATGTCTTGTCCGTGTTCACTGTGCTCGCATTTGCCCAAGCTGAATGCTGAAGGCTGTCCTTGAAATCATTTTCAAGAACCTCTGAGTTTCAGTTTTTTTAGAGTGTGAGATATGTATTTGAAAGGCAGGATGGGAAGGAAGCTTTTACAGGCTTTGAGGAAACTCATTTTCATACATATATCTTAGAACTGTTTAATTTCAAAAGCTGACCTTGATTTGTGTTGGCTATTTCATTTTTAGATAGTTAATTTTAGATCTTTGTTATGAGATTGAGTTGAATGTGTTGTTGGAGATTCAGTTTGAATGCAGTCAATTTTTTTTCAGTTTCATTGCAGTTCTTTCTTTGCTTCTTTTGTTCAGTGCTCTAGTGTTAGTTATTGTTTGGTCCAAAACTGCTGTATATAGTACAGTACAGTCTCGTTCTGTTTTTCTCTTACTTTTGTCTCACTTTGCTAATATTTCCTGCCTTCCTGCTGTGTTTTCTAAATTTCCCTGGTGGTGATAGCTATCACATGGTTTGTTTGTACATATGCCTTTTGACATGCCTGTGTGTGTTTCAGTCTGCTTCTCAGTCTTCAGAGCTGTCCCAGTCCCAGCTACAGCCACCTCAAGTTCTCTCGTCTATAGAGAGGTAAACACACACACACACACACACACACACACACACAATTACAGAACTGATGCAACATTCCTGTCACTCACTCACTCACACAGAGTTCGTATTCACTTCCTTTCTTTGAATTAAATGTGGCCTCTGTGTCTCCTCTCTCCCCCAAAGTGGCCACTCTGAGACCTCAGGTCTGAGTGACGGCAACGAGGGAGGAGGGGGGCGCCATGAAGGCCGCTCCACAAAACGACATCAGAGACGTTCCGTGCGAAGTCGCTCACGCCATGAGAAGCTCTCCAAGGCCAAACTCAATGTTCTCAATGTAATAACATTACCTATAAATCCTATTAAGTCATAATTAAACAACAAATCTTCTTTTACACTGAACCACTGTGGGTACTTATTGGTTGTTAGAGAATTATAAGTTATAATAAATGCAATGAAGCATCTAATCGGGATCTTCATGGGTTTGCAGTCTGTGTCCTGCTTCTTCTTCATCTCCTTCTTAATTTTATATCTTTTTCTGTGTATTTCTTTGTGATTGTGTGCAAATTTGTGTGTGTGTGTGTGTGTGTGTGTAGATCTCTAACAGAGGAGATCGGGTAGCAGAGTGTCAGCTGGAAACCCACAACAGGAAGATGGTGACTTTCAGGTTTGACCTGGATGGAGACAACCCTGAGGAAATTGCCCAGATCATGGTACACACCTGCAGTCACTTGCTGTACTCCTCCACTCTTTTGATTATTTTGCTCTGCCTTCATCCACATTAACACCTCTGTATAAAAGCAGGAGTATAATCTACTCTTTGTCATCCAAAACCAGTAAATTACATTCAATTTCTACTGTTAAGCTTTTGTTTTAAATGAAGATTTGAACACAAGGTAAATTTACATCTCTGTGGCCAACATACTGACTCAAGTAAAACAATTTTAATTTCATTTTTTTCCCCCTCTGTCTGCGTGTGTGAGTGCAGGTCCAGAGTGAGTTTATCTTGGAGAGTGAGAGGGAATCGTTCATCGAGCAGGTCAGAGAGGTGATAGAAAACGCTGATGAGAAGGGTCTCGAGAGAGACACAAACAGCCAGGTAAATATAACACTAAGTCTTAACTTTTTTTTCTCTTTCTGTTTTTTCTTCTTCTTCTTCTTTGTGGTTTTTTAATGGAGTGTGGAAGAGTTGCCGGGGCGTAGTTTTAATAGCTGTTGTTTTTGGATAGAATGTTAATAAGGATGTTTTTTTTTCTAGTGTCATCTTTATTGCTTTAATGTAGTGCGTGTGTATACATTGTTGTCTTATTAATCCACAGATGCCAGGTGATAAGGAGCAACAGATTCCTGCTATATCTGTCCCCATGCCAGGTAAAACACCAAATTAAAATACCCTTCAAATAACGACAGGCACCAGCTTAAGTGCTTGCGGGAAACAGAGTGGCACAGAGAACTGTTAGAGCTGACTTTAAGCATCCGTGTTCTTGAGCACAGCACTGAATTCCTACTAAATCTAAAGACAGGAGTAGTTGGCATTTTGTTTTCTCAGAGATTATCAAATAACAAATATAATGATGCTCTGTATTGACATTCATCCCTTTCCAGACATCCCTCCTAGTGCAACTGCACAAGTGGTTCACTCAGCAGGTCGGAGGTTCATCGTCAGCCCCGTACCTGAAGCCAGGCTCAAAGAGCCAGTGTTTCCCAGCTCACCCTCTCCTGCCCCTGCACCTCCAGCTGAAACAGGTAAGAGCTGTTTGCTTAGTCTTTAGTGTATGTGGCCTTTAAAGTTCACCTTACAGTTCAGCTGTATTCCAAAAAGCAATTCTGAATTGCAATTCTGTAATATTTTTGGATTACATAATTAAAATTGATGCAGCAGAACCAGAGAATTCATCTTTTTTAGTCAACATTGATTATTTATGACCTGCCCTTTTAGAAATGAAACCTAATTTCAATTTTCAAGTCAGTGAAAGTAAGTAGAGTTGGATCAGGGACTATATCCAAGCAAACAGAGCAGATAATTAAACTGTTTTTCCTTTTTCCAGTTCCTCCAGCTTCAGCTCCAGCTGCATCTCAGACTCCAGGCCAAGGTCTGGCCTTGTCCCAGTCTGCTGGAGCGATCAGCTTACAGCAAGCCTTCTCTGAGCTCAGACAGAACCAGAATCAGTTTGATACTGGTCCCAGCACCGCCCCAGCTTCCATCCAGTCCACCCATCCTCCACTGCAGCCCGCGGCGCCTTCTGTCCCCTCGCAGGCCAGCACAGTAACTCTCCCGGTGGATGCTACGGCTGGACTTGTCCCCTCTAATTTAAACCAGGCACAGGAGCAGGTCTTGGAGCCCTCTCTACCTCCCCCTTCCTCCTCCTCAGCCCCTCCCTCTTTACCCACGGTCTGTCTCAGTCCTCCTTGTTCTTCCTCCCCTCCTCCCACTGTGGTGAATCAGTCCATCCTTCAGTCACAGGTGCTTTCACAGCCGGGGATGCAGGCTGTGTCCCAACCCCAGGGACAGGTGCAGGTCCAGGGGCAAGCACAAATTCAGCCCCAGGCTTTCACACAGCCTCAGTCTCAAACTGTTCCTCCTGTCATTGCTACTTCAGTACCTTCCACTCAACCACAGGCGAGCATCCCCCCAACGATGCTCACCTCCCCTCCTCCAGCCCAGACTGCTGCCTTTGTACCCTCCCCTCCCTCCTCCACTTTTGCAGCCAGCGAAGTTTCCTCTGATCGTCAATCGGTCTCTTCTCCCCCCTGCTCCTCCCCTTCCCTCTCTTCCACTGTCATCCCAACTACTGCCATCCCCGGCCCCCAGCTCGCTCCCTCTGCCGCCTCCTATCCCACTTCCCCTCCCTCCTCCACCTCCTCTTCTGCTGTGGGGCTCCAGCCGGTGACCACCAATGTTCCTTCAGTCCAGCCAACCTTGGTCCACTCCCAGCCCCAGACAGCAGCGCTGCCAGGGCAGACGCACACACACTGTGGGGACTGCGATGCAAGGTGAGAGGGGGTCATTATTTCTTTGTTTAGCTCCTTTACTTATTAGGACTTTGTATTAATTGCAGGACATTCATTCATATCATTTCTCAGGAGTGAGACATCCACTGAGTCCCAGGGCAAACCGGATGACATCCAAGCCCTGGAGAAAAAGCTGCGGTCTCTCTTCATGGACCTTGGTGGAGGGGTGCCACCCTCCCAGGGAGACATTTTACCTGCTGACCCTGCCTCTGGAACCTCTGCGGCAGGTACCTCATCCCCAATGGGCCCCTGCTCTACCTCCAGCATGTCTATCACCACGCCTGGCTCCAGCCAGCCTGCCAATCCTCCCCAGCCCCCCTCCAGCCTTGCACTGGGGTCACCGGCCCCAATCCAGGGACCTGGAACACCTGTCTCCACCCCTGCACAGATTGGTAGGTAGATGGATGTTTTTGTGTGTTTCTGCATATGTGCTTTTGTCAGTCTGTATTTTAAAAATGTTGCTTACTGACTTTCATTTTCTACAGTCGTCCCTGCTTCATCCTTCGGCCAGACTACTCCATCCAAAGCCCCCTTATCCAGGGTACCGGTGAGTGATCCAGATTAGCTGCAGACAGCAATTCTAGTTTTTTAGATCTACAATCTGCAATCAAAAGATTTCTAAAATTGTTTATGTTGTGCATGAACAGAGGGCTGCACAGTTATGTGCATGTAATAGGTGTTTTTTGTCAGTGAAAACAGTCATTGCTCCTCATCCCTGCTAATCACGGGATTTAGCTTCTTGCAACTTCTCTCTGTTCACCAAAAGGAAGTTTAGTCTCCAGGAAGTGTCCGTAGACCAATCTTTGTTTTGAGGGAACCATAGTTTCAGGGCCATGAGGAAATCAGTGGTCACCAGAGGTCACAAAAACATGTGTAACTCTGGTGCTAATAATAATCACAGAATATAACTTGGAATTTTCACAAAAGCTTCTGCTTAAAAAAAAAGAGCTTGTTGCATCCTGTTCATGCTCAAGAGGGACAGTCTCAGAAATGTATATTTAATGTAAATAAAGGTAACTTTGTGGTCAGATAGCAGACAAAAGTTTGTTTTCTAAGTGATGTACTCTTTACGTTTAAGAAGTTAAACTTCAAAGAGGGTGATTTAGTCTCGAGAAATATTCTGTGTTCAAAGATATTTATTCTCACTTTCCTCATCTGGCATGTAATTTTCTTTAACTGTCCTCACAATGAATATTATTCTTATAACCTCCTCTATAAATCCTTTCTCTTTCATTTCTCCTTCTCTGTTTCTTTCTGATCACATTTCTGTCTCTGGGATTAGGCCAGTTCTCCTCCTTCAGAACTCCTGCCATCTTTCCCTGGACCTTGTCTAATACAGGTGTTATTTTGCTTATATTTGGATTGTCCAGTGCAACGCGATACAGTTTTTACACTGAGTCTGTCTTGCTTATGATAACAGCTCCATGTTGTGTCTGTGTATGCACTGTGCTCCTGCTGTGAAGGGACGCTTTTAATTCGAAAGAATTTTGAACACAAGAATAAATGACAGTAGAACTCAACAAGGGAGAAGGACAAAACATCAAATAGATGCATTGAACCGCAAAGAAGTGTCTCTACTTTTAGTTTAAATGAAGAATAATGATAGAGGAAGAAAGTAGGATCAGAGAGAAGCTGGTGAAGAGACCTGGAAACACAATTATACAGACAAGGACAAAGGTGGGAGGCAGACAGTCTGAGGACGGGGTGCTTCAGCGTAGAGAAGACACTGGACCCACTTTATTTTCCAGACAGTTTTGTTTCTGCTATGAAAGCTGCCGTCCAAAAATAGACCTCCTATTTAACCACTGAGAAAGAGATATGACTGGTAGGATGAGAAATCTGACCTGCCAAGTTGCCGACATTCGCTTCTTGTTTCTTATGTAACTCTCACGGGTCAGTTTGTCCTGTTTGATTAAATCCTGCCTTAGTCAAAGCTCATACTGCATTTTATTTTAATGTTTCCTTTTTTAAAGTTTAGTTAAAATGCTCAAGAGATTGAAATATTAAAATATTTTGTCTGCTCTCCATGTTGCCTAACCTGTGTTTGTCTGTGTGATGGCACAAAAAGGTTTTAGCACTTAATAACAAAAAGTTAGATTTTCAAACTGGAATGTCCTGATTTCTACAGTTCTTGTTTGGATTTGATGAAATTTGAACTATATATGTTGTTACTAATTAGGTGAAGAAAAGCAGCTTATGTGTGTGCTTGTTTAGTCAAGGTTTGTTGGATCATGAGAAAACACGCAGAGCTTAGTGTAGCTACCAGGGCTTGACACTTCGGTTTAAATCACTACAATAGATAAATATAATTAAATTTCATTCAACTATTCAAATTAGCAACTTTTCTGTGAAGTAAAACTTAAACTTGGATAAAGTAATTATGCTACTCCTTCATCAGCAATATACTTGGAATCATTAATTCAACAGCATAAATTTTTAAAATGTTAAAATCTCAAAGTCATTAAAGGATGCTGAATTATGGTAGAAAACAATATTTAAATGTGGTCAGCCCTAGTTGCCATACATGCTTGCTTTTGGCTAAGTTGTGCTTGTACTTCTAATCACCTCCAGTCTTTTGTGTGTTTGCTCATTTTTGTGTGTTTGTCTTGTTGCTTTCCAGTCCCAGCAGCCTCTGGAGGACCTGGATGCTCAGCTGAGGAGAGCACTGAGCCCAGAGACTGTTCCCGTCAGCACGCACACACAGGTAAACACACGCACACACACTTGTTTGTATATTAATCTGATAACTCGCACTGTAAATTAGGTTGGAATTCAGTGACCCTCAATACAAATCTCTTTTCTCTCCATGCAAACTCCAGGGCTCTCACAGTGCAACGCCATCAATGGGACACAGTATGTATATAAATAAATTTGTTCATCCATGCATCTATATCAATTTCTCTGCTTATGTAATATTTTCAATATCTGTCCTTCAGTTCCCTTCTCTTTGGACGAAGAAGCTGCGTCTACTCGTGGTCCTGGAATTAAACTGGGGAGATTTCAGGTGAGCTTTCCTCACAGTACAGAGTACAAATGGACTCACAAATACCTGATACAGCTTGTCAAAGTGCATTGGTTGCTTTTATGGGACAATTATATTAAAAAATTGGGTGTGATGTTTAAGGCTAAAGAGTCTGGGAATTTTTTGGTTCAGATTCCTTGAAAGTGCTAGAATTCTACTCTGAATAGCTGTATAAAACAGCTAAGAGAGAGAAACAGCTAAGCAATACTGTGTCTCTGTTAAATTCCCCCACCCACCTTTTTTTTTTCTTTTACTGATTAGGTCTCACTGGCTACTGAGGATCCGCCTGTCAAACACCTGGCCTGCACTGAATCTTCTTCCACCACCTCCTCCTCCTCCTCCTCTTCCTCCTCGTCCTCCTCCAGCCTGTCCAGCCCAGAGAATACACTGCACAAGGACTCCTCGACTCCTCTGAGAGGGGGAGGTGGAGGACAAGGAGGAGATGTTGTTGACGGACCCCCACAAAGGACTCTGGGAGGATCCCACCAGCCCTCCCCCCTCGCTTCACCCTGTCCCTCTCCAAGGCCCACAACTACCATCGGACGCTTCCAGGTATTTCCTGTTTCCTGTTTTGTAACTTTCATTAAATTGAGTTAGGGGTTTCTTTGCTGCATGAGCTTTACAAACTGCCCCCCTCCTTTGTTTTTCCAACCCTCCATTCTCTTATTTCATTAAATATTGTGCTCTTTTCAGGTTACCACCAACCCTGAGGCCCGTGTTGGTAGATTCTCAGTCAGTCGTGCCCAGGAGCAGAGCCTGGAGCCCAAGCCAACCCCCCCACCCGCTGCCCAGGCTGCTAATGGACCCAGTGATCCCGGGCAGACTTTGAGTCCAGACCCCGCCCATAAAGCCTCGCTGCCAAGTTTAAACAACAACTCCTTCAATAACTCCTACATCAGCAGTGACAACGACTCTGAATTTGAGGATGAAGACTTCAAACGGGAAGTCAACCGTCTCAGAGAAAAGCAAGTTATCCTTTTCTTTCACCCCTTTTTTTGTACCTGTAATTATTGAGGTTAACTGCTTTGAAAAACTTGATTTTGCTCTTGTTTTCTTTTCCCTCTGTGCTCCCAAAAATAGTAGACTTCTCTTCTCTTCCTCATTTGTCACTCTCAAGATTGCGGTCAAGAACTCACTTTCCTTCATTACCTCTTTTTTCTTCTTTGAAAGGGGATGTTCAGTGCTTCCTCAGTAACTAGTTCCTTCTCCTCTCTTCTTGCTTCCTCACCCTTACGATCACTTTCTTTCTTTTTGCCTATTCCTCATATTTTTCATTCCCTCTTTCTAACACCAGGCACATGCGTGAGATTCAGGCCCTCCACTCCCGCCAAAAGGAGGAAATAGAAAGCCTCTTTACCAGGCTTGGAAAGGTAACCTACCTTGCTTACATCAATGCTGACAATATGAACGTCAAGTCATGCACAGAACATAGCGAGCAACCATTCTGCCTCTGGTCTTGGTGAAGGTTCCTCCAGCTGCAGTGCTCCCTCCAGTTATAGCCTTGACTGGCAGAAGGAGACGGCCCACCAAAAGTAAATCCTCCAAATCGTCCAGAACAAGCTCCACGCACGGCAGCAAGAGTCCGTTACAGCCAGGTAGGCTCTTGTTTAAACATTTCTATTAAAGAGTTAGTTCACTCAAAGTCCAAAGACACACATATTTTTACTTACTTCTCACAGTAACTAGCCATGCAGTGGTTGGTTTGATTTGTCCAAGATATAAGAAATCCATCTCTAAGATTTCTCCCTCATGCTCAAATCAGTAACCTGACACATTAGATTCTTTGTTACACAAAACTTTTAAAAAATTACTGACAGGTAATTAGGCAAATAATTTGTCTATAACAGTCTGTCATGGGCCAACTTCAACCAATGAGGTACATGAAGCATATAATGTAGCAGGAGAGTGCAACCAGCAGAGCTAGTTGATAAATCTAATTATAGAAGCTAGGCAGGAGAAAAGTGAAAACATCTTTTCCATCAAGACATGTCCCCATGCTTTAATACTGTAGCAGTATTGATGCTAACCTTTAGGAGCTGCCATTGCTGCTCTAAAACTAGCTCTAGGACACTAATTAGTGCATAGCTTGAAGCAGGACTTGAAGCAGGATCTCGCAAAGCATTTAACATGATGTCACCGTATTTGCAGAGAATTCAGCCCCACAGAGCTGCTTGCATGGCATAGTCCATTTACCTCACCAAAACTTGGACAAATTAAGCCAAATGCACCACCTGAGAAAAGTGAAAAAATATGTTCATATTTTTTGTAAGTTGGTCGAACTGACCATAAAACCTGCACCTGTGAACACTCTATCATATTCTTGAAGTCCACTACGCTGCAGGATGGTCAAAAACTCTTACCCTAACAATTACACCGTCTCTGTGTTTACGCATCCGTGTGCACATATGTGTGTGTGTTTATCTGCTTGGTTTTATGTGCATGTGGGTGTACGCTGGAGCAGGCTCAGAGCTTGAACATTTCTGACTGCTTTCCCTGTCTGTCTCTCTCTGTGTGGTTGTGTGTGTCGGGGTGTCTGTGTAAATGTCTGGGGGTGACGGGTGTCTCATCTGTCCATTATCTTTGTGTGTCTGTGTGTGTTTGTGTGTGCGTCCGTGGTCTCTGCGGTGTATCGTTCCTGCCCTGTCCTCTTCCTGCCTATGCCTTGTGCTATTTCCAGGCAGCACTTTATCCGCCCAGAGCGTCCCAACCATGTACCCTGGCCAGCTGGCTCTGTTAGCCCCAGGAGGATTAGCTGATTCGGGCAGCAGCTCTCTGCTCCAGCCCCTCAAACCCTCTCCCTCCAGCAACAACCTGTGTTCGGCCTACACCAGCGAGGGGGCGCTCTCCGTGCCCAGCCTGTGTGCTCCCACCCCAGGTAGGCATGCCACTGTGAATCCCGGCCTTCAGCAGACCTCACGAGCCCCCTCACAACACATGAAATACTTTGCATACAGACAGACACAAATGCATGCAGTTG
This sequence comes from Acanthurus lineatus, assembly GCA_029814665.1. NCBI lineage: Eukaryota > Metazoa > Chordata > Actinopteri > Acanthuriformes > Acanthuridae > Acanthurus > Acanthurus lineatus. The sequence continues at coordinate 10,407,778 of JAPZDV010000015.1, forward strand.
GTTTGTCTTCACTCCCCCACAATGAGACACTTCTCACATCTTTTTCTGTCTTTCTCTATCTGTGTCTCTCTGTGTGTAAACAGTGCGATGGCTAACTGTTACATTCTTCCTGTGTATTCTTTCACCTGTGTCTCTTTCCTTCCCTCTCACCTGATACTATCATATCTCCCTCTTGTCTGTCTGTCTCTGTCATTTTTCTGTCCTCTTTCTCTTTGCTGCTCTCCACTCCTCTCATTTTCTCTCTCTTTATCTTCTTCACCTCTCCCTCTCTCTACATCTCTTCTCTCCTCCTTTTTCCTTTCCTCCTCCCTCTCTTCAGGCTGTGTAAAGTTCAGCTGGGGTTCGGAGCGTTTGGCCTTCAAGCCTGGCGGCAGGAGGACGCGCTTTCTGAGTACGCCCTGCTTGGCTCTTTGTGTGTAACGCTTTATTTCTTTGCTCTTCTCTTTTTACCCGTCATCTTTACTTAATTTGGCTCTTACTGTTTTACCCCTTTATTTGTCAAGTCTCGGTCGTCCTGTCTTCCTGTGGGTTTCTTTCCTTGGAGGAAGAACCTCTGCTTCTAATATCGCTGACATCCTGCGGGAAACTGGGGTCTCTAAAACACAGCTTTTAGCTTTTTAGTAAAAATATGAATTAACTTGTTCACTTTAATTTTTCACACATTTGCACCTTTCTCTCTGAAGTAGTTGGTTTTTAAATATATTTCTCAAGGAACCAACCAGAATAAATTTTTAGCTTAAATCAAGGCTTTTGAATTACATCTGTTGCCCTCTGCAGATAAAAATAGTAGTTAGCTGGTTTTTACTGTTTATTTTAACGTTTATTATGTGAATACATTAAAAGACATCTTAACCTCTACCTTAACTTTACCTGATGCTTTTTAAATTGCAGAAGAAAAAGGTAAAAAGTAGAGATAAAAGTTTACTGCAGGACACAGACAGTTAGCACAATCACAGATAGTCTTCAGTACAGATAGTCTCACAATCATCTTTACTTACTTTTTAATCTTCCTCTTTCCATTATCTACATCTTTTTCTCAGTGTTTTTTTATTTTTTCTTTTCTTTGACACTCTTTCTTGACAAAGAAGCTGTGTCTTAACATCGCATTCAGTGCCAACCCTGTGCACTTTAAGCTGCTTGAATTTACAGCATTTTCAAAAATAATAAAGTAAAAAATATCATCACAGTTGGTAAAATAATGAGTGTTTATTGTAGAATGAACAGCTGTGATTTTGTAACATCAAAACTTCCTCACATTCACAAGAGGCTGGAAAAAATATTGATAAAGAATTACATATCTCTTTCCTTAATCTTGCAACACTCTGTTGCCACAAAACAATAATTTTATCAAAAAATGCAGGCGCTCTAAACAGATTCCACCGGCAGTCTGACCTACCAGAGTCACTACTACATGACTCACTGTGGTTGTGCTTATCAGGATATTGGATTTGGAAAGAGGGTTAATACCAAGAATGACTATTACTTAAAAAATGTAGGAACTGTAAAAGGTATGAAATAAAAAAAGAGATTTGAATTCATAAAAATTTCAAGGATCATGACTCTAATTTCATAGCTGTTATTTCTGCTGTAAAACCAGATATGACTGAATGAACACAAGTTGGGCAAGAGGCACAAGAGTCTTCCTGACTGCAGCTAAAACGCACAACGATTGTGCTAGTAAATTTATTATGTCATACTTATACATTTTAACCCTGTAGATAATGCTTTGTGGCATCTTGGTAACATGCTAAATAAGCTTTAGATCCATGATAACTGGTATTGTAAGCAGCCAGCAACATCACAAGCGAACAACTTAACAGCCATTTCATCTCTAGTACCAATAAGTTGGAGATAGATAAAGCATTTTTGTTTGTGTGTTGGTCTGAATTTTAAATCCTGGCTGCTCCCATTTCTAACCTTTGCCTTTGTGATCACAAGCAGACTAACAAGGAAAGACAAGTTGAGACCATAAGACTTGAGATTCTGCCATACAGTTTTGTTTTAATGGGGAAAATTTATTCTTCATTTTAGTTATACTTCATTTAAGCACAGGTCTGTTCAAATACTGTGCGTCCCTCCTAATTTATTTCTATTTTTTGTGATTCCGAAGTTGATTTTCTCAAATTATATTAAATCATAATATGTAGTGTTGGTTAAATGTTTTGTGCTCAATGAAGGGATGTTTATGAATGCATCTGATCCCTCTGCAGCTCAAACCCTTTCTCTCCCCTCCCTAGTTCTTTCCCTCACTCCCTTTCCTCACCCCTCCTCTTTCTCTCACCTGTTTCCCTATCACTGCACAGCCAGGAGGGGAGAGAGACAGACCTGGGTCTTATTGATCATAAAGTATTGTCCTTAAACACGTAACTTAGGAAGAAAAGTGAAGCAACATTGGCATAAAACCTGTATGTATTTATTCTTTGACATTTGCTTGAAAATAAGCAAAATTTGTGTTAGTATCCCCTTTATTATTGCTGACTGAATCGAAGATGTGTGTGGTGATTTATATATCTGGAAAAAGGGTTCTTTGCTATATATGAATCCTAATTTGGACCCAGTTCTGGTTTGGCCCTGTGAGCTGTAGAGAGGACTCAGAACCAGGGGTTGGTTACCCAAAAGCATCTTTAAGCCAAAGTGCACAGCCACACCTTTGAAGTGCTGCGCAAGGTCTCGGTTTAGTTTACCACTAAACTCGAGTGTTATCTTCGAGAGCCTTGGTTACAAAATATTTATATTGCAGCTTTAACTGGTCTGTTGCTACCACAGCAACTGTCAGCCAAGTGTGCTCAAAGTTGCAGCCTGCACGTTCCCAGAAGGCTGCCTTCTTATGTTGGCCTCGTCAGGAAAGTTATTTATTCATTTAGTTATTTATTTGTATAAAGATGGCAACTTTGTTGTAACAGCATAGAGTGCAGAATACACAGGAAAAAACAAGAAACTGCACATAACTTTGTCTCTTCTAACTTTACTTTTCAAGGTTTTAATCCTACTGGAAGATGTTGTTGGGCAACTTAACCCCAAAGTGTTGTTTTTTAACTACTGGAAACTCAAATAATCATACTCGGATGCATTGTGCTTGGTTGTTGGGTGTTGTGGGCGGGGTTTAACTCTGACTCTCTCCCAATCCTCCAATCGTTGTCTTCCGGCCGCACAGGGAAGATGGTGAAAAAAGTCTGCCCCTGCAACCAGCTCTGTAGTAACTATCTCTCTTTTTGGTCTTTCCTCCCTCCATCCATCCCCTCCTCCATCCTCGCACTCGCTCCCCCACGCTTCCTTCTTAGATACAAAGTTTGTGGATTCTTACCAGATCTGAGATCAGTTCAATTCTGTTATTTCAGCTCTTGTGATTCATAGAAATGATATATCTTTAATTTTGATTTATTAAGAGTCTAATAAACTCAGTTTAAGGGCTGAAATGACTGAAGTGACCTGCCATCACAGACTCAAACTGACATGGCATGCACACAAACTAATGTTCAAACACACACACACACACTAACACAACTGAACAGCTGTTAGCAATCCGCCCCCTCCTCCCTTTTCCTCTCCCTCCCTCGTCATGGCTCTTGGTCTTGACTACATTGCCCAGAATCCCATGCTGCTGCAGTCAGTCATGACTCAGCGTCTTCTCATTCTTATTTTCCTCCATTTTATTTAGCATGACATGACAATTTTTGTCAGACCAACTGTGGGATTAGCGTGTACCAGCTAATCTCTGCATATTATGTCTTTTCTCATGTAATGTCTGATATGATTGAATCATATAAATATCTCACAGCCATGTTGAGTCTCTCAGCGTGGCTTTGGGATTCCCTGTTCTACATATGAAAGTCATGAATAGTGGTTGGAATTTAAGGTACAGTAAAGGAATGATAACAAAGCAAAAAAAACTTTTAAATCCTGGTATTGGCTTTTAATGACCTGAATATGTTAAAAAAAATACTTTTGCACCTGGATATTCTCAGGGTCTGTGTCTGCAATATTTGGGCTCCAGACTGAATTTAAGTATAACCTTTTATTGTGAAATTCTGTGAATATATCAGAACAAGCAGAGGGTGTAGCAAGAAAATGAGTTGTTTTATTACTGACAACTTATTCAGTTCCCCAGTGGCCTGGTAGAGAAACACTATCATGTGATTTGTAGAAATAAACGCTAAATGTTGAGAAGAGGCTACATGTGATAACAGTGTAGCTCTTTAACGCATACACCCTGACCACTTTGCAGTGTGTGCTTTTTTTCTTTTGCAGTGACTTGCATTGACTGCTCTGATGAGTTTGATGCTTAGGGCTGGCTGAAAGCAAACCTTCAGCTTTTGCAGAGTTTGAGTGCCATCTAGTGGTCAAAACACTGAATCAGAGTTAGATTAGTACAGTACAGAGCAACTGTGATCAACAGCACTGCTTCTCTCTTGTAGGAGCATCTTATGGATGAATGCTGCTGGGAATGGCAGCTTTTCAGGTTGCCCAGTGCATCTCTAACCTAAAGCAATGGCACTCTAATCTAAATTGATTATATAGTAGACAAATTGTTAAACAGGTGTAGTAACTGTCCATCTGTTTTCTGTTTTTAAACTTTGTATGAGGGGTAATTGATAAATTTATACTCTAAGGTTCCCATAGTCTCACACTCCTCTCTGTCATTATTGTTTTCATCACCTCAACCAAACAATATAATTCTATGATCATGTCGACATGCTGAACTACCTTAAAACCTGCCTCTGTCACCATGTAACAGCCCTTTTTAACGGTCAAGACAGGATATGCATCCTTATTCATTCAGGTAGCATTTATCATCGTATGTTGAACTTGGAACAGTTGCTCACATCCTTTTCTCTTCTCTTCCTGCTCCCTCCCTGCCTCCCTCCACAGGGACTAACAGCACCAATGCTGTGGGCGGTTCAGGTGGTTTGAGTCAGAGCCAGGGGGGTTCCCAGTGTCTGCCAACCAGCATGTCAGCCCCCCACCAGAGGAAGGGAACCTTCACTGATGACCTCCATAAACTGGTGGACAACTGGGCCAGAGATGCCATGAACCTCTCACAGGTTTACTGCCGTTTTTATGGTTTATTTTACGGAGCAGATGTTGTTTCGACACGATAAAAAGTTCCTTTAGCAATGACTCACTGGTTCCCCTATTTAGTTTACCAGATAAGAAGACAAGGAGAGAAAAAGAATCTGAACTCTGAATGGTAGTTTCTTAGCCAACGGTGCTAAAACCCAGGAAAAAAAAAAGAGAAAACAAACCTCCTGACTTTTGACTGTTGATATGTTTGTCCTGAATCCGTTTGGTATTTTATGTCTGTTTATATTAACCAGAGCTTTAGCTAAGAAAAGAAAGGGAATGTACAGCAAGTAAATCTGAGAAGTTTTGTTTTAATATTTTTAGTTTAATTGGATGATATTACTTTAAGGTTTAAGGTCAAAGACAGCAAATGCTATATTTTGAGTTAAGCTCTGGGAAAATCCAGTAGTAGTTGAAGTTGCACAGCGTAATTCGCTCCAGGCTGCTTTTAAAAATGTGAAGCATTATGTTAAAATTAGGGCTTTGAATCCTCTCACAGTCCCATTTCTTTGTCTTTATTAATTGATCCCTGAGGTGCAGGAAATAACTGTTGAAGTCTGTGTTTAATAATGAATTGAGGTGAGTGAACCAAAACTAAATATTAAACTTTATTTCAGGGGAAGAGAAGTGCCAAACAGCTGCAGCAGGCCCCAGCACAGGGACACAGCTATGAGGTGCGTTTGAAAACACATCTCATTCAAACTTCTTGAGCAGTTGTTTGTTTGTCAGGAATGAAAAAGACTAAACACAACTTTTGATCACTTACATCAGAATAAAACATGTCGTATTGATCCCTGTCAAACTATATATTGTTGCCCACAGGTGTGCATTTTTCTGTCTCTACATCGGCAACAGCAGAGGCTACATGGTCATCTTTTTTAAAAGTTGAAGGACCGTAGCCTACATTAATTTGAGCTGTAGTAGGTTTTTAGTACAGTCATGCTGTAGGCAGCTGCAGAGGAGTGTTCTGACACATTACACAGTCACTGAGACAGATGTGATGAGCTATTTAGTGATGTAATGAAGAAAATACAGTAAACTGATGTAACAGATTATGATTCACACACTGACTGCACACAGTATACAGACAATATACAGTGCTATTAAGTACTGTATACTCACATACATGGCTGAGACCCACTGACCATCCATTGGTTCTGTGCTGTATTAATAATAAAAAGACTTTAAACCAGAAATAAATTTGTGAAATATCCGTGTCTAAAGGTGATCCAGTCAGCCAGTCTGGGCAGGAAGTACTCTGCTCCCAGCCAGCTGTGTTCCAGCAGCATCGGAGGTTCAGCCCACCTTTCTACAAACCCCACCACCGCTACCTCTCTGGCCGTCCGCAAGGGCTCCCTGTGCCACCCCCCTGCCCCCTCCACTCCACCTCAGCCACAGCCTCCTCAGTTCATCCATTACACCCCCACCGCCGCCTACAGTGCACAATGGTCTGGTCCGGCTCATGGCCTGTCGACCCCACACCAGGCCCCAGCACAGCCTGGCCCTCTGCTGGTCAGCACCTCCCAGCCCCTTGGCCCTTACCCCGCCACAGTGGGCGGACAGGGCCAGATTCCCGGGCAGGGGCCTCTCCAGGCTTTCCATCTGACCAACGCTCTGCAGAAGTCAGTAAGCAACCCAGGAGGACCCAACCTGAGGACCACGTAGGGCTGGGGGTGAGGGCTGGATGCAATCACGGCCCGACTGGACTGGACTGGTGTGGAACAGAGTGTTATGCGCTTGATCGGCCGGGGAGGATGGTAGAACCAGAGGAGCGAGGAGAGCGAGGACAGAATGACGGGAGCTGATGCTGAAGAGGAAAGGAGAATCAGGAACGTGATGTGGCCATCTGCACAGTTTGTGTGATGCACCTCACTGTCACAGACACAAATGCAGTCACACAATCTCCCGTCCTGCTGTGTTTGGCTGCGTTTGACTTGTGACAGCCAGCCAAACGCTCAAGGATAAAGGAAAAGACTTGTGAGTGCAATGTTAAAAGGCCAAAGAGGTTTTGACAGGGTGCAGGACTGGTGGTGATAGCTGTTTCTGTGTGAGGTGTTGAATCGGCACGTATGGCTGGGTCACATTTGTTCCATTTCCTGTTCTAAATTGAGTAAATAAGCAAGAAATTCACACCATCACTCTTGTGAGACAGGGGAAGGGAAGGAATGTGGCGGCCATCTTAGTCCTTGTGTACACACAGCACCTCCTGATAGCTTCTAATGCTAAAAAAGAAATGACAGTGGCACTCAGAAAGAGGTAACTGGATACAGAGGGGAGCATGGCTGACCATCACATCACGGTTGTGTTTCTAAGTGCATAGTTTTAACATCAAATAGTGCATAAGAGGCTGTATTGCTCTGAAATCAAGCAGTGGAAGCGTTTCTGCCAGCAGTTAGCAACATTTTGCATCCCTTAAAGTCATTCATATCAGCAAAAGCTGCGACCATTAGCAGATAAAAGCTTTAAGAGCAGAATACAAAGATGTGCAATGCTGCATCTGAGTTTTTCTGAGGTTTTCTCCAGTACTGAGAATTCGGAAGTTTTTCTTGATCATTAAAAGCACAAAAAAATCCAAAACAAATCAAATGCACATTAAGAAGCTGAATGCTAGAAGCTGAGCTGACGTCAAGCCTGCTTTAGCAAAGATGCAGTCCAGCACTTGGTGGAGTTTTGAAATGATGACAGCTACTCCTCTGCTCCCCTCTGTGTCCATGTTCCTCAGCCTTGTTTGTTTGTCCACCATTCAAACAGGTGGAGAGAGATGGAGGAGAGAAAGCAGATGAAGAGGGAGAGCAGAAAGAGACTGTGTGTGTGTTAAATAACAATCAAACACCTCATCTGTTTCGTGCTCACTTTCGGAAACATACTGGCTGTGTGCAGCATTGCTAAAGTACTGAATGGACACGACAGATGCTTCTGCACACCAACCACCTCTTCACCATCACGACTCCACCTCTTCCTCCATCCCTCTCTCCGCCTCTCTGTTGCCATTTTAAGCAATAACTGCAGAAACCTTTTAGAGACTAAAAAGCCCAAACATGAGCGAACTCAGCGTGAAAAAGTGGCCTTGTTATCAGAATAATATTGAGTCCCTGTACAGTTTGCGTCTCTGTTTATTTTTTAGAATGTCAGCTATGATGATTCCATTTTGTTGTTAATTTTGGTTTTTGTTTTGTTTTGTTTTGCTTGCTGCCCCCAGCTAGCAATCTGACACACACACACACACAATGCATGAGACATTCATATAAACACACACCCGCACACACACAGTCATGCACAGTCATGTAAATACATGCACATTGTTGGAGGCGTAGCAGCGTAGCAGCCGTTTAACACACAGATTCACAGATTAATGCCTCAGTTCTCTTCGACATCATTAGGTTGGTTTCAACATTTGTGTTGAAACGATTGCAATGTACATTATTGTCATGATTAATGTTGTTAATGATTATTATTCTATTTAAAAAGAAACAAAAACAAGAACGTGTTCTGTCAATGGACCTGTTATACGCACACATCGGTGTACGATGTGGAAACACTGTGATTATTGTTGTTTATTATTAGCAAATGTTGTTGGACAACATTAGTTTTAGGGTGAAATGTCACAAATAAAAAAAAAAAAAACAAAAGCATACAGAGAATGGCTTTGGGGTCCTTTCACTTTCAATTCACTGCTTTTAGCAAACGAATTCTCACCAAAATGTGAACAATCGTCCCAACTTTCAGTTACAGAGGACAAGATTTAAAACCGATGCCTTACCGACAACCAATCAGCTGCAGTTCCAGTTTATCTTTATAACTGATTGAATTGAAAGTCGAAACCGACCTCCAAGGCCAATTATAAAGACAAACTTGGGTGAACGGCAGGATAGTTGATATTTAGATAATAAAGTAATGCTAGCTATTTTTTTCTTATTACAGTACTTATCTATCAGACACTTTAAATAGTCCTCCTCTTCCCTTTTCTCCCCTGGTTTTGTTAGATGAATGTGAATGTATAAACCAATGGTGTCCATTTTAATGTACTTGAAAAGAAAATGTCTTTTATCTTTGCTTTCTGTCGCTTCCCCCCAACCCCCCCCTCCTAGAGCCTCCTGTGAATACTGGAGGCACATACAGTACTAGTGCCTTGCATCTTTCCTGTTTCTTGTTTCGTTGGGGTGTTGAGGACTTGGGTTAAAGTAAGCACACTTAACAGCATGTGTGGAGAGTTTTGGGGTGTCGCTTTGAGGTCAGTGGTGACGATTGGACCTGGTTTTAAGTGGAGCGGGAACATAGTAGATGAATAATTAAAGGAGTTGCAGTAAAAAATGTCTGTTGTTAGCTGGTACAGTGTGCGCTACAGCAGGTTTTGTGGTTAATTCTCTTTGATTTTAACTAACAGAGTGTGTTTCCTCCCCCGAATAAAGCATTTAGGCATGGATCAAAACAGTGAAAATCATAACTATTAACCATTAAAATGTAGCTCTTTGAATTGAGTGTGTCTGAGGCCCAGTTACATCACCAACATGACAGATTGAGACAACAAGAGTTTATCAGTGCCATTTTTTTCAGGGTTTTTAAATGTAGATATTAGGGAAGGAAAAGAGGGGAGGATTTTTTTTCCAGTTTATGGGAGGAAGTTGAAGATTGTATTTGAAGCTTGGACCACTCTGTACTTTAGAAGCACTGGCCCAGGATTCAGTCAGCAAAGGACTCAAACCAAAACAAATGGCAATGCTGTGGCCTCTGCATTGAAAAACAAAGTCTCTTGCCATGGTTTCTAGTACAGTATTTTATTATCCAGTATATGTGAGTGCAGGTGTTTGCCACAAAGAAACAGTGTTTTTGTTTACTAACTTTACTATAAAAGGCACATTTACCATAAACTTCACATAGATTTGCAGTGAAAATGCCACAACAGTGGATAGGCCAACTTCAGACTGAGCCGACTTGCAAGTGAGTTTAAGCAACATGTCTTCTGACCTAAAACCAAAACCGTCCAAATTTTGGCACAAAATTGTAATTTTTTTAAGAAACCAGTCATTAGTAAAAAATCTGGTTGAGTTTTTAAGGCCTTTAAGTGTCAAAAGCAGCTACAAATTCTCCAAAGCTGCACAGCTACTGTAGGAGCCATCCTGCCCTTCAGTTGTAACCCACTTTCAATTTCTTATCTAAATAGGAAAGATGCTGGTTATAGAATTGCTGCTATTGGGCAAAAAAAACATGTCTGCGAAAGGTATGAATATTGTCTCATCCACTAGTTTCTGAGGCTGCACTGTTGGAGTTAAATAGGTTTTATTCTCGTAATTCACCATGTAAATCAAACATTTTAAAAGAATAAATGTCTGGGCATCACAGTGTGCTAGAGGTGGTGCTGGTGGTGGTGGTGGTGATTGTTCTGCTGTTGCTGATGGTGGTTACAGTGATAAGTGACAGTGATAACTGAGTTAAGGCGGATAACTCAAGGCCTTCAACACCGTGTCCTCTTTTCTCTTTTCATTTGTCAGTGCGAATGAAACATATCTGGTACAAACTTTTAACATTAACGTCACATCCTTTTTTTTTTTTTTGCTGTCTGTTGGTGTTCTTGATTCACACAAAAACATGAGAAGGTTACTTTGTAAAGTTTGTACAAAAAAAGCATTGCTTTTGCCTGTTTTTGGGGATATTCTTCATTTTTCATGAATAATAATGCAACATTTTTACTACTAAGCAAGTTTGGTTGAAGCTGTGAATAATCATTGAGCCACTTTGCTTTAGTTCTGGTTATGAGCGTACTGTTGATCTTGAGCTGTTAAAAGAAGTCAAACCTTTAATGATACCACCAAGTCAGTGCCATTTGGCTTTTTGTCAGTGGAAACATCAGAGGTAAAGAATTTAATAAAAGAAAAGTGAGTTTTTTTGCCTGCTTTTGCTTACCGGTTTGGTTGATTTTCACTTGGAAATTGCTCGAGCCTCTAATGATTTCCACAGTAAAAGTGTTATGATACTTTGCTGTGACTTTACGACATCAGTACAATAAAAGGAATGCCTGCTGCAATGCATAGATATTTAAAATAACAGTATACTATCAGGTTATAAGGTTACAAGCGGGTTTGACAGTTAAATCTGTGGTGCAGGACTCCTACATTAAGAGTTAGATATCAATGGTGCATTTATTGTGAAGGTTTTTTCGAGTTGTAGTGGAGGACTCTTACTGTGAAAGGCTCTCTTATTGTGAAGTTTTAAAGGTTTAAAATGGAAAGGTAGGCTCTTTTTTTCTGGTCACACACACACACACAAACACATACACACAGTGTAGCAATAGTTTATTTGAACTCACATTAGATTCAGTTTCTGTTCTCACAGTTTTTGCCTGTTTGGACTCAGTAACCTTTAATGCTTTTTACTGTAGAAGTGCCCACATGTGAAGAAAAGATGCCTTTCATTGCGCCAACAGATAAAAACACAAACACACACACACACTCACACATAATTTTTAGTGCATCTCCTTGCTGTTTCATGTAGCTTGCTCCTGTGGAATGATGTCGAGTCTCGAGCACAGCAACAGTTTCCTCTGCAGACTGTTACTGAACATGTTGATTGTGTTTCCGGTCTCTCTGATCCTCTCACGCTTTGTTTTTTTACATTTTTTTTCTCACTAGTTTTTATCAGCTGTTTCAGTGTCTCCGGGGACACCTAACTTAAATTCAGTGGTTTATTTTTTCTGTATTGTGTTTGACATTGTACAAAGTGGTTGGATTTAAAAAAAAACACATGGATGAATGAATGAGAGGAAAAAACAAAATGAATACATGTAGGGAGTCATCGGCAGCCTTTAAAGGTATGTTTTGCACTAAGTATAGAGTGTTCAAGCTTCATATTAAAAAAAACTGCGCTTTGCGCTACAATACAATGAAATTTGTTACTTTATTTGTAAAAACTTAATAAATAAAAGTTGTTTAAATGAAATGCAATGCCTGGACTATAAATTGGTACGAAAATAGAAATGAAATGAAATGTTTGTTTATATTTGAATATCTGCGGTATTTTGTTTCTTTAACAGGCCTCTGGGTCAGAGTGAACCAGAACAGATTTATTTTGTTAAAACCTTTAAAATGACACATGTTCCTGAGTATATTTTAAATAGTATATTCCGTATTATGAAAATATTTATCATTTCAAAAGTTTAACTTGAAATTAGCACAATAGCTGTTTTAGGAGGATATTACAAGTTTAGCTTTGTGAACCAAATGTTTAAGTTTAACATTTTAATCACATTATTTCAATTTTTCACACTGAAATAAATTTGTTAGCATCTCTTTTTGACCTGATTTAATATCAGAAAAATAATAATTCTCCTTAATGTTAAGAAAAAAAAATAAGACACTACTTCAGTTTACATGTTTTTGTTGCAGTACCTGTCTTCTCCACACGACTGCAGCACTTATCTTTAGAACGTCTACAGCCTGCAGGTTTTTCTGTATGTGCTGGCCTCCTTTTTGTTATCCAGACCATATTAAACAGCTCTTTGCTACGAGGCCAATCAGGAAGCAACTCGTTGTGAGGTGTGAATCTGTGCATACTATCTGTCACCATGGATACAATGAAAACAGCATGGTCAGGTCAGAGAAAAAGAGGCCCGAGGAAGGAAGGGAGGAAGGAAAATGGGACTTACCGGTACATTAAAACAATAAATTTCCATTGGGTAGTTTTCCTGCTGTGATATGAATACTGCACTGCAAAAAAAGATGGACACTTTAGACCGAGGATTTTAATTGGCATTAGGCTTTGTCAAACTTGGAAGGAGATATTACGTCAAATTATCTAAATGCTCCAAAAAATTCATTTTCCCTGAGTTTTTTAACTTTTCTTTCCAGTTTAAAAACTGCGGGAAGATATTAAGAACTTGTCTGGCATGTAATAAACTTGATGAGCCTTAATATGAAATGTATCCTTAAAATTCTTCATTCTTTACAGTGTTGGGCTTGATTTTCAACCGACTGCAAACTGCAGCAAAGCACAGAGTTTACAGATGAACTGACATTAGATGTAGAGGTGCCAGTTCTCAAGTGTTTTCATGCTTAGTTTACATTTTTAAATCAAATTTACATTATAATCTCATATTCGTATCATATTAAATGCTATTATGTTATAATAAATTCATCTTACAGTAAAAATCAGTGATGATGGAGAAAAAATGTGACAACCATGAGGTGAAATCAAACCCACAACTTCACACACACACACAAACTGTTCACACTGTGATCTACAACTTCTCACATCTCCTCTATAACACATATTAAGCTTGTGTTTCAGCCAAATGAGCACATTTAATTATATGTAAGAGTACTTTTCCAAGAGGCAGATGCAAGGTGACAAAAAAAAAAATCACCCACCACATGCTGGTACATTTTCACAGTGCCTACAAGCGATAATAGTATGATGCTTGTCTGATTCATGTATGAATATTTCTTTTATTGCTTTCCAATCTTGCAGGAAACCACCTCCATTTTGTCTGAGTGGTGAGTGAATTTTGGGAATAACCCTTCATTGTGACCTTAGGACAAGAATGATCTTATTTCAACCAGTAAAACATGTAAACACAGTCAGTTCAAGCACCATTTAGCACTTAATGAAGCATTTAGGACAAGAAAACTCAGCCCTTGTCCTTAGCAGATGAAAATAAAACCATTATTTTTACTTAAATATCACTTAAGGAGATGTGAGATTAATGTAGAAACCACATGGACATGGGATTCAAATAAGTAACTGAGCATATTTAGCATTTTTTTAAAGTCGAAATGAGAACAGAGATTGAAAACAGGATGTAAATTAAAAAATAAAATCAGTTTAAATAGGATTTTTTGTGTACGTACAATACATGCCGCCTCCGTCTATCCGTGCTATTGTCGTGACTAATTAGCAGACTTACAAGTGAGTGGCCCTTTTTTTTTTCTATGGCGGGTTGAAATGAAAGGACGCTCTGAGAGAGAAGGCGAGAGAGAGGGGAGGGGGGGAGAGAAAAAGATAAGTGGATGGGTCTTCAGATGTCATGTGTGTGGGTGAGGGTACAAATGCACAGACTGCAGACAGAACAGCCTGTTCTGTGATTCACCGTATGTAAATGTTTAGAATAAGCCGTAGATGTATAAATGTATATTTGCATAGAAAACATCTTGCCTTTACATTTAAAATATTAAGAAAAAGATAGAAAAGTATATGTTATTAATTTCTTCTTTTGCGCCATAGTTATATTTACGTTGTATTTTAGTCTCAATAAGTCATTTTTCATAGTAAGAATGGCAACTCTGGCTAAGTGAAAACCTGGATAAGTGGATAAGTAAAAACTTGCTGGCAACGCTCAGGTAAGTCTGATATCAACTGAGACAATAACATTTAATTTTCTCATGTAAAATTCCCAAAGTGGACACCAAAAGTACTGCTGTAGTTCTAATAATGACCACCAGGTGTGTAATACTGTGTTGCATTGCCAGCCTCTCATCTTGACCCAAATTCAAACTGCTGCAAACAGTGGTTGATGTTACTTTGGCTATCGAGCAAACATCAGCTAACCACTAGCAAATACAAAGAATGATCTGCAGTGCAATACAGCGAAATAAAGACTGGTGTTGATTATAAATGTGTTTTAGTTTGTTGGCTGGTATACATAAAGAAATATCTAACACAGACCTATCTGAAACCCATGTGAACCACAGATTCCACAGATAATACGTCAGCCTGGGCACCACTACACCAACACTTTTTACACACTGTGCCATCAGGTCAAACTCTAGAAACCCTGCTTCATCTTTAGACAGCACAAACCACTAAACCAGCCTCAGCTAGAGTCAAAAGTTTTCAGACTTTCTCACAATATCAGATAAACGTGCAAACAGAAGAAACAGCAGATTAAAAGACTTCCTCGTCAGCAGGGTGAACAGTAAGCCAAACACATACTGAGAATTCTTTGTTATGGGAACTTCATCTTTGAGATGGTGATTATGAAAAATGCAAACTTTTAGTCAAAATGTGACAATATAACAATGAAAAATCACTGTTTAGCCATATTACACAAACATAAAATAGTCCAACAGTCTGCTGGGTCACTCAGTGTATCTGAAATATCTCAGCTGTCAGCTTGATTGTCAGCTAAACAGAAACTGCATGAGACTAAATAATACTAATATTATCATAACATGGTGACATCCACTACTTTGGTATCATGTGTCTAAACTGGTTTTTATGGACCAACCACAAATTTTTCTAATACATGTAAACACAGAAAAAATACTTATTACATAAGCTTTTCAGCTGAGTAAGAGTTTCCATACAGGCCAAATGAAGGACTTTGTGTGTGTGTGTGTGCATGTGTGTGTGTTTACTAAACAAAAAGTGGCCCCTACATATCTTGTCACTGCAAACACACCATTAGGATTCAGAATCGTGTGTGTGTCTTGTCTACTTGTGGTTTTGAAATCATCATTTGCCTGCAAAAATCCCATTTTCTGCTCTAATTTGGGTTTATCTACTAAAATTCCACATATACACCAAAATATAAGGAAAATTATGAATAAATAAATGTCATCAACTATATGAAATCTGCAAAATCCAAAATAATTGGATGCCACACATGATAACTTTGACTTTAACTCCCAAAACAACTTTAAATTACAGGTTTGATTTGTTTATTTCTCACTAGCACAAACTTCGTTGGTACATGGATGTGTTTTCCTTCTGGTTTTTGCCCTCCGTCTTCATCTTCTTCTTAATCATTTACTCATTAATAGATTTCCAGCTACCTTCAGCTGCCCTTGAACGAAGCATTTAACCTTTAGCTGCAGCCGAATGGTGACCAGTGTGGACTGCAACACTAATGAAGTGGAACGCTGACTAATGATCAGGGTAAATACAGGTCAGTACTCACATTGCTAAGTTTCTCAGACAAGTTATGGAGTTTCCGAGAAATCATTACTGACTGTTGTTTTCACTTTTTCAAAATGACTCTGATGTGTTGAATTGAGGTCATTATATGCTGTTCTGCTTTGATCACAAAAGAGGAAATAAGAAGAAAAAACTTTTAGAAGTTCTGAAGGGAGCTAGATGTCCATTGTGCATCTTGGGGAGTAGAAATATTCTTTTATTTTAAGATTCAATGTACATATAGTGAAAATATTTGTTTAATAACGGTGTGAGATCATTACAAATTAGTTCCCACATATACATAAGACATAAACATCTCTTTGTTTCAACATGAAACACAGAAAAGGAAGAATAATCACCCGAATGTCTGCACCATTGGATTCATTTTAAGTACAATCCTGTCCTCCCCCCTTGCAGTAGCGATGATGTTGCAACCTTGCTGTGTTTAGTGTAATCATGTATCTGTGTAAGCAGAGGCTGCAGGTTTGCACTGGGCAATGTGGGCTCCTGGACTGAGTCATTACAGGTTCCTGTCACTGTTTCCTTTGGCTGGAGAGCAGCTTTTCTCCCCTCATCTGTTTACACAGCCCAGATTGACATGGCACCAAGTTTAAACCAGTGCGCCAGTTTGCCTGCCGACAGAATGTGCGTGCATGTGTATTTCAGTACATTTCTGTTAAAAGTGTGTGTCCACCTCGGTTTTAAGTGCTTTTTCTGTCCCCTGTGGTCTCGACCATGTGTGTTTGTGTCCTCCCTAATGGGACTTTGCGTGTGTTTAAATGGACTGAAGGAGATGGAGTGTAGCTGAACACAAACAAACACTGTGTATCTCTATACAGATCATCAGGTCACCAGTTCTCCCCTGATATAGACACACTGTCCTGCCAAAGAGCCCTCGAGCAAGGCACCAAACCTCTTCCTGCCCCCTTATGTTGAAAAAGATGTAAGTTAGAGTATCTGTTGCTTTAATGTCTTCAATAGAAATTAGTTTAAAAGCACAAAATTGTGCTTTCCAGCTCTTGAAAATGCAGTTATAGTGTTTGCAAAGCTCTATAAGCTGTAGTTTTCTTTTCTTTCTAACAGAGGGAACTTCTTTTACAGATCTACAACCCTTTTACCATAGCAACCGTAACCAGGAAGGGGAAGCCCATCTGAAAAGTGAGTTTTTAGAGGGTGAGAGAGGTGTGTGTGTGTGTGTGTAGGAGAGGAAATGAATAGCAATAGCAGGGAGCTAACATGTTTCACACTTAAAAGGAAGCACGCAAGATTTATTTTTTTATGACCTCAAGCTCCCACGTTTGATTGTCCAGTGATATAACACTGAATAAAATTGTCATTATATAATATTTTAAATATGATCATGCACAGGGTTGTACACTTTTATAGTGTGCTTTGTGGTTTTTTGAGCCTACAGCTTCCTTTGTAAAATCAACTTCAAAGTGTGCTGTAAAAGTGCAGTTTGCCAGGCTTAAACCTTAAGAGAAAGAGGTTGTGAAAGAGAAACAGAAAAGCTGCGTCTCTACCTCTAATCTGCAGAAACAAATGAGCATCAGGTCTTCAAATGAACTGTCTTTTCCATTTTTGGGGGCCAATCTTTAACTATTACTCTTCCCTCAGGAGTAAAGCAAAATATGTTCCCTACCAAAATAGTACACTCCCAACAATTAGTCTTAATTAACCTTTAAAGACCTAAACAACTGCCAGAAACAAAAAATTGCTGCCATTTTTAATGTTTAATAACTTTTGAATGGCTCATGCAATCATCTTGCTTTAAAAAGTCACATAGACTTCCTCAGTTTCTCAGTCGCATCACATATATCTTGTTTGCTTGGGATAATATTTCAAAAAAATGGCTGCAAATCACCCAGGGTTTGTGTTAGGGTTAAGTTTGTCCATTCTCAAATGAAGCAAATGTAAAATTAGGACTTAAAAATGGTCAAAAGTTCTCTAAAATCAAATGATGTCTGATACTTGATGCTGACTGCCAGAATAGGTTAATAATTACAAAAATAAATTATGACCGTCAAGTTTCATCAGATCCGTAAAGGGTTAAAGAATCTGAAAGAAAAGCTGGTTGTAGTAGCAAACAATTATTGAGTAAATTACAGGATAAAGAGCCGAATGACGCATGATCAAGATGATGGAGTTTTTACTTCCTGTTCAGGTTAATCCTGTATTTCCTGCTATTGCATAGACAGACATTATCCAATCATAAGTGCACGCACACACCCACATACACAAACACACACATACACATCAACAGCACACAGCATTTATACCCAGGTTGCTCTTCAAGTCACAAGGTTGAAAGCGTCCCCTTAAACAGACACTCCGTAAAAACTAAGGTCACTTATTTACTGCAGGGTTTTTGATAATTACATGTGGTTGATCAAACACACACACACTGACACACACACACACACACACACACACAGTGTTTCAGTCATTCAAAAGTTCTGTGCCCAAAAGGAAAGTGTTTTTGTGATCACGTCTAATGTATCTGTGCATGCCAAAATAATGTGTGTTTGCCAGCTGTGTGTGTGTGTGTGTGAGTGTGTGCACAGAAACATCGGTAACACTCTGTTTATATACTGTTAAGTGATTAGTGAACTGTGGGGCAAGCTGTATTTTTCCAGGTGCTTGAGTGTGCGTGTGAGCATGAATGCATGTGCATGTGTGTGTTTTGTTGTTTTATGGTCCTGAGAACTTTAAAGATACAATCTGGCCCTGACCTGTAGACTTTGCTATTATAAACCTGTTCCTTATTACAGTAGGAGGAACATTGTATTGTGTGGGTGTGCGTGCGTGTGTGTGTGTGTGTGTGAAAGAGAGAGAGAGAGAGAGAGAGAGAGAGAGAGAGAGAGAGAGAGAGATGTACTATCAGTGGCAGAGGAGTACAGATGCATATTTATGCGGTGACAGCAGACAGAGTGCAGTTTGTCTAATCTGACACAGTGTGCTCTGTGGGCAGTGTAACGATCTGTACATTAGATACTGTGTGCAGTCGATGCAAGTTGGCTCTGAAGTGAGAACACACACAGAGCCACACATTAAAAAAAACACACACGCACACACACACACACACAGAAGCCTGTGTAGCTGCTGAGTGGCCTCCTCTGCCCGGCAGTAAAAGCACTCAGTGTGAAGTCCAGTGTTGTGAGAGTGTGGGCTGCTGTTGTATTGGTTTGGCTGTGAATTATTTCACTATGAATTAAACATGATGGGAGTCCAATCTGCTGACAACAAAGACGCCTAATGTTTTCAACCTGCTGACAAAGCTGCCTTAAATCTGCACTAACAAGTAGCAAGTTCTGTTTTTCTTTCTTTCTCTCTCTCTTTCTTCCTTCCTCAGTCAGTCAACCTTCTTGGTCCCGACTGAAACATCTCGACAGCTATGGATGAATCACCATGAAACTTACTACAATTATTCATGCAATCTTTGAAAGCAAGTGTTGTAATTTTAGGGATCCCCTGGTCTTTATTTAACTTTCTTTTAGTTGTTTTTTTATTTATTTTTTTTTCTTGAATAGATTACATCAATAAAATAGCAGTGTCATTGTCAGCAGATAGCTAATTTTCACTTGATCTGAAACTGAATATAGCAGCGTTTATCCAACTTCTACCTGTTAAAGTGAGCACATGTCTGCACATATACAGAGACACATATCATCCCTCATTGTGGAGACTTAGAATATTGTAGCTTTTATTTAAATATCATTTGGTTATTAACTACATGCTTTTATAATATACAACACTGAGATCCTTTCACATCTTGATTTGGCTCCTGCCCATATTTCCACCTTTATTTATTAACTCACAGTGAGTGATGATGACAGGGAAGCTTATAATCCTACACACCTGCTACAAGTTTCATGGTACTACATGTTTCCTCTTAGTTCACATACATCACAGACCATCTCACTCACTAAAATAATCTGCTGGTATTTAAACTGAAGCGGTATTCATGCATATTATTATTCAAAGTTTTGTTGCTCTGCCACTGAAAGTAGCACTAAGTAGAAATAGTCATGAAAAGTGCACGCTGAGCAAAAATATGCGCCAGTACTTTGGTGAAAGTAGTTTCCATCTCTGGCATTAGGTATTATATGTTCGGTATTATATGTTTAGAAGAAAAGATAGCAGCAGTAGAATTGAAGTACTGAGTATTATCGGTCAACTAAGAGCTATCAAGTATTGAAATTTAGTTGCAAAGTTTATTTCTTTTTTCTTCGCTTTCTGTCTGTCTAACTTTGTATTATCATATAGGTCCATCTTTTGTGCAAACACACACTAAACCCCAAACACTTTCCATCAGATGCGTCGCACCCGCAAACCCTGCAAACACAAAGCCTGGTGCACGCGCGCGCACGCACGCACTCCTCCGTCTCTCTCTCTCTCTCTCAGCGTCACCCCGCTCACTTCCTCTCTCTCACTCTGACGCTCGCGCAGTCCAGAGAGCCGCGCTGACAGCTCGAGGCTCACGCGCACCTCGGTCAAACGTTGATATATCTGCGCTGAGGAGCGGACAGCCTGGATCACCGCCGTGTGAACTCCCATCTTTCACCGGTAAACGGGAGTTATTCTGGGCTTTTTTACGGTATTCTGACACAGACATCACTTGCTGTTAAATTGGGCGAGGAAGACTTCTGATAAAAGTGAGTATAGCGTTTAAAAATCGATCAACTAGACTTGAGAATATAACTACTTTCCTCTTGTCAGTTTTTAGGATAGAATTGTCAACAAAACTTAAAGCTATTATCAAAAACAGGAGCCCGTTATTTCCCAAACCCTTAAAATAAATAATATTTTTTTCTTTTATTTTATTCTATATTAACTATGATTTGTATCTAAGGGAAACTTCTTTCCTATTTTTATCATTCTCCTCCAGGATATATGCACAGTGCATTGAAAGAGTTGTATTGCCCTCAGCTGCACGAGGCAGACTTGAGGACTTGCTGTCAGGGTAGTAGAGCTTTTAAAAACACAGACATCAATGATTTGCGCAGCAGGACGTCCAACTTGTGGTCTGGTTTCAGCCAGAGGCTGCTGGAGCAGACAAACCTGCTGCAAGACACAGGCTCACTTTTGCACTTGCAGGGTGGTAATTTCCCCGATGTGCTACCACTCTGCAGAGTCGTGTGGCGCGCGCGCGCGTGTGTGTGTCAGTCGAAGCAGATTATGGGTGTTAATTTTCAGCAGTGGAGTCCTTGATATCTTCTTACAATGTAAACTGTCTGCTGTGAGAGGAGTTGGAGGAGGAGGAGGAGGAGGAGGCTTTGCACTCAGAGAAATCAGGATTTTAAGTGAGTAGGAGCTCCCTGGTTTCATCCCCTGGACTGCTCATGAAAATCTTGCCAGAGGCAGAATAAAAAAAAAACCTCTCAAGCTCCCGTAATCACAGTCCATTTAGCTGCAGTTTAAATGCCCTTCAGCAAGGCATTTTACCACCCTGAAGAGTTGCAGGACAGATTTTGTTAAAAACAGGCGACAAGACTTGAAGCACCAGGTTTGTACGAGGTACGGCCATGGTATCATTCTTTAAGGTTGACTTCTTTTGCATTGCTGTAGATTCAAATAGAAAGTTAAAAATCTGTTTCATGTTGTGAGATCAAGTGAATTTATGTCAACAGCACTTTGGTCAATGCAAATGTGTTTTACTTAAAAATTATAAATCAACACCATATTTAAAATGACATAAATAACATTGTAGGGCCTGTAGCAACCAAGCAACAACAAGTCCGGGTTTATATCGCACAGCTACAAATATAATTTTCAGGAAGTATAGCCCCAATCACTGGAGAGTCATTACTAGCCAAGCAGCACATTACAGTTTTTCTCCAAACAGAGTATGATTATTCTGATTATGACCTCAACTTCACCATGGCCCACATACTGAAACCCCACCGACAGTGGGCTACATGTGAAAATAGAAGTTTAAACCATGCAGAGCTTGAATTTAACCTTGTTTTCATGCATGCTCTGCAAGGTATAAAACACTTCCTGGAACTGTTAACTAACACTTTAATGCTGTAAACTTTATTGATGTCATTATAAAGCTGTAGAGCAAAGAGAGCAAAGAGCAAAAGTGTTGTTTTGGGTAAGACAGTGATATAGGTCATGAGGAAGCCATGGCTTTACCCTGTTTGGCCCTGTACCTGTCTGATGTATGTGTCATTCTATCTGTGTGTGTGTGTTAGTGTGTGCATGTGTGTGGGCCAGTGAGTAGGGGCATTTGAGTTCGTGCTACTATCAAATTTCTGTCCGAACCACTTCACTGTAATTTGATTAGAATACTGTGTCTTGTTAGCCGGACAGTAAGTGGAGACGTCTGTCTGTCTGTGAGTTTTCCACATCAGACTGATTTAGTCCTGTTTAGTTTTAATACAAAAGTTAATAAGCAGGTGACAGTCGCTCATATTTTTATATATTTCTAATTTTTTGAAGAGGTTTACCTATATTTAACAGAGCTTTGTAGACAACAAATCCAGGGACAGATGAGTGGTATGACATGGATTGAATGGTGGATATTGAGATCGTACAGCACATTTATTAATCACATTAGCCTTGTATGCTATATTTTATTAACATGTAAAGTGCTATGAAGTGCTGAGTAGCTTGAGAGCTGTTATATATTAATGCACTGCGCAATTAATCACGATAGGTTTTGTTCTTTGCAAAATGTGGTAATATCCGTGAAAATTGGTGCAGCCTGTGTGTTGCTTCCTGTCTATTGACTTCACTGTCTCAATGTCAGATATGTAGAGATGTTGGTGTGCATTTTTCTGATTGTTGATTGACATTTTCCACAAAATATACAGAGAAAATGTAATAGGCCTTTTAAAAGTTGAATTATTGACTTATCATAGTTAAGTCAGGTAAAAAATAATAATCTAAATAGCACCAAATCACAATAAATTTTTCTCAAAATGCTTCATGGAGTAGCTCTAGACCACACTTTATAATTTACTATATGGTGGAAAAAACACTTGTGTTGCTGATAACATTAATAGAGGTTCTGTTCTATTTTAAGTATCCCAGTAAGCCATGACAGTCTGACGGTGAGCTGACGTAAAAGGACCCTGAAACAGCAGCAGCTAAATCAAATTCAGCCATCACTAATTTTGTTGGGTGCTTTTACACATGTGCTTTTCCTCCAGTGACATGTTAAAATATCCTCAGGCAGAGAAGTGTGTACACTTGCATTTCAAACCAGAAATTAAACTCAAGAAAAAGTTTATTAGATTTGTTCCATTAAGGGATCATTTTGTTTGATGTTCTCTGCCAGTAAAACTACTTGTTTCTCTTCACAGATGCTGATTCGTCTGCGGTGGTGGTTTCAGGGCGGTTGCTAGGTCGCAGCTGTCTGTCGAGGCTAACATGGAACGAGAAGGCTCGTTAAGGAGGTAAGGACAAAAACACACATACAAAGTCATGTTTTCATCGCTTTTGAGGATATTACACTGACTTGCATTCATTTCCTAAAGCCTTACCCAAACCACTCTAAAATGTAATGATTCACCTTATGGAGTTTGTGTTACGTCCTCATAAGGAAGGAAAGTCCCGGCAATGTGACTGAGTAAACAGATTTATGTTCCCACAAGGAGTAATACACACGAATGCACACACACTCCAGCCAGCAGGTCTCATTCAGAGTACAGAGTCTCATTGCAGCTCCAAGCTTTTTCATTTCCTTTTTCTCTCTTTGTCCCAGTCCTTTAGAACACACAAATGTTGATGAAAGTGGAAAGCACTCACACACACATACTCTCACACACATTCCAGAATGATCTCATTCATCCATTCATTCATTCATTCAAGCAAACATCCCCCTTATCCTCCTTTGTTTAGTAATTAGACCACAGCCTTTTCTCTCCCAACTCTTCCTGTTGTTTCAGAGCCAAAAGCAAAAAAGTGTTCAACTTCCAGGTTACACCAGCATCCTGTAATGTACACATATGTAGAATATGTCCCTCTTTCCTTCAGCAGTGTGACTGTTTCCAGGAAACTGTCTGCAATCCATTTTTTTATTGTGTGGCTCTGCATCTTTTTGCTCCTGTTTTCATGCTTGGCATCCTCTTCATCATTCTTCCAGAGAAAACTCAGCAGCACAAGGTGCGACACTTCCTGCAAGAATATGTAAACTTGTCCTTACTTTGATGCCAGACGAGTGTATGAGTGTCTTTGTGCGTGTGCGTCTGAGCCCAGGGCTCCTGTTTCTCACACTGACCTATTTATGTGGTGTCCAACTAAGATCCAGGTTGACAGACGGAGTTATAACACACACAGCACACATACACACACATATCCCTTTTATCCTTGTCCCTTTTTTTTGCATGCTTCTGATTCTCCATTTCCTCTTTTTCTTTTATCACAGTTTTTCTGCCTCTTATATTTAAATTCAATCACTCAGTCATTACAACTTTATAGAAGACAAAGAAAAGTAAATAATTGCTGTGCTGATAGGGGTAAAAAATAGATAATGTCAGAATTATAAATAAATACTGACAAGTGTTGAATGAATTGCGCCAGCAAGTTATACCAGCCTCAATACAACTTCTATCTGTCCTGGACCCCACACAGACAGACAGACAGAAATAAAGAGAGCAGGGGGAAGTGAAATGTGTGTTACCTTTAAATCCTTCCCCTCCCTCTTGGCAGCTCTTGAACCTCAAAGGGTCGCTTTGTTCACCAGGCACAAAAGCTCACCGGGTCACATGGTCATTGACTGGCACAGACTGGCAAGGGGAGAAAGAGAGAAGAGGGGAGAAGAAAAGAAAAAGTTAAGATCGGAGAGTTAGGTGGAAGAAGTAAAACTTAAGAGAAAATGACAAAAAAGGGTCCGTGAAAGAGGGACACCTTTTCTCCTCTACTACCTTTGTACACTTTTTCATCCACCTGTTGCTCTGTTCAGTGTGACACACACACTCATGGAGTGGGAATATGTGGTGCCTTTTCAGTTACTAGAGTAAGTACTGAACATGAAGTATGTGTGTATCTGTGTGTGTTTTTTCAGTTGTTGCAAAAATTGCTGGCTTGCTTGTTCGAATAAATGAATATGAGTCTTTTTTATTTATTACCACAAGTAAAGATCAGTAATATCAAGAACTGCAGTGTGTGTGTACAAATTCATATATACGGTGCAAATATGATGTGCGCATTTATATATAAAAACACCTACATCTTAAATGGGAAGGAGCATGTTTCCATTAACTGTACCTGACACATCTGACTATTTTACTCTAGTTTCATTTTCTGTCACCTAGGTTTCAGGTTTCACACTTTGTTTCATCGCTTCTTCTTCATCTTCTTTTTGTTCCTCATATTGAGATATGCAATACATTCCCTTTAAAATAATCTTAACCATCACAACTACATTTATTGTCCCAAATCTATAGCTTAAGTAAAAAGTAAACTTATAACCCAACAAGTCTGACCTTGCCAGCCATTTGAGGAAATCTACTGGTTCAGCTGCATCGAAACCATCACTCTGCCTTTTCCTGCTGAAACTGAACTCATAGCTCGTATTTGTTTTTGTTTTTTCCAGCCTCTAGTTATTCAGTGCATCGTTTTGCCAACCTGTATCTCCTTTGACACTCTGTCTCTTATATTCCGCTTTGATTTTGACCTCCTCAGCATTACTTAAGTGCCCTCGTCCCTCCCCTTTTTCCTTTTCCTCCTCTTTTTTACTCTCTATCCTCCTATATATCTCAGTTTTTCCTCCTTTCTCCCTTTCCAGTTTCATCCTCTCTCCAAGTTCACTATTTATATTTTCCTCCTCTAGGTTGACTGACTTTGCTCTCAACGCCATCGTCACTAAAATTAATGCTGGCCTCATACATTTTTGCAAACCCCAAATATGTTGATGCGTAACTTTTTCTTTTAACTTTTCTACTTTGAAGCTTTAGAGAACTGGTTTGGATAAAAAACACTTGGTTAGGCAGAGGAAATGCTTGAAAATGTCCAGACGGCTTGTTAAAAACACCTGGTTTTGTTGCTTTAAACAGGGCTTGAAAATCTCCTGTCATCTCATCAAACCTCCTATTTTGTTGCCACAGAAACAGCTTGCAAATACCCAGATGGTCACTAAAATGACCTGCATGAACCTGCTGGCATCTTATAGTGGTCTGTTGATTGGCTTAAATTTACTCTTAGCTACATAATTTTAATATATATTGTTGAAATTCTGTTTTGTTCATAAGAAATGTACAAATTAAACATCCAGAAACTTTTTCAGAAATGTACACTGCCGACACACAGCTGTTACTCTCTTCCTGTTAGCTCTCCATGTACATGCTTGTTCCCTCTACTGTACGTTTCCAGAGCAGTATAGCGCTTCAGCTTGTGTAAACATTAACAGATGGATAATAAAAGCTAATCACCCATCAATAAATACTAATTCTGTCATTAACATCAGGAGGAGTAATGGTTGTGTGTTTGTGCAGGGCAGTTGCACTTCATAGCTGCACCTTTCCTTTTTAGATTTTCTGATAATTTTAAGTTTCTAAAGCTGATTTTCTGTATTCTATCTGTACCATCAGTTTCCTTGATGTGTTGTAATTGTAGAAAAAACTGTTATTGTCTTTGGATAACTTCTATGCTTTGTTGTCTTTCTGTGGGTTCCACTAGCATTTGTGGAAAGTGAACCTGGCTCCACCAGTAGCATTCAATACCACACTGGTCTGGATTTCGTGCTTATTTTTGTTTCCCTCTGTCTCCCTTTTGGATTTCGAGGAGTCTCCACACCAAGCTGAGGTTGGGCAGCAGCTCGTCTTCCAGTCTGACTGACCTCACGCAGGCTAAAAATCCTGGAGCAGGAGGAGGAGGAGGGGGAGGAGGGGGAGGAGGGGATAAGGGAGGAATAACTGGAGGACTGGTAGAGGAGTGCAGCAAGGACAAAGGGACCCAACAGAGAAGAGCTGGGGCCAACGCCACCTGGAACAGGTTAGTGTGTGAGAGACGTGTAGCCATGTTAGTTTATCTCTTTGGTTTAACTGGATGTGACTGGATGGCAAATGTGTCTTTTTTGATCATGGATGCAAAACTACACAAGTTGTCATGCCTATATATTTACACACACATGAAAATGTATTTTTGTATGTCACTTTTTTTTTCCATGTTTGAACAAATACCACCAGCGGGAAGCTCTGTTGGTGCCATTATTCATGCTGTGAATAAAGACCTCTACCCACAAACACATGCATGCACGTAAACAACAAGTCGATCCGTCTCTCTTCCCTCAGGGTCCATCACAATCTCTTTTTATGTGCAGCCATCCCTCAATCCTCTTTTCATCTCTTTCTGCCTCATAGATCCCTTTCTCCTTTGGCTCTCTCTCTTTTCTGTGGTTATTTTTATGGTGTTTCAGCTTGATTTGACACTAGACAGCGAACAGTGGGAGGCGAGAGCTCTCAGTTTGCTGGGAGGGGGTTGCAGCTGGAGGTCTTGATGAACAACATGCACTGGACTGGAACCTACAGTGAAACAAGTTCATGACCCTGCTGATCTTTTATGTTTATTTTCCTTTTTTTGTTGTTTTACTTTCTTTACTTTCTTTTTTTTATGGGCTTAACTCAGTTTGCTGAAGGTTACTGTGCAAATGAACTTTTCAACTAGACTCGAGACTTTCTGTAATAATAGTTTTTCTATATATGTTTGCAGCCGCTGTGTTTGTGTGTGAGCACTGAGCCTGCAATCAGGACTCTTGTGTAATGTATTGTTCTTGTCCTCTATTGTTTTGTATGATGGCTCTGTATTCTTGTCCTCAATGCTAGTGCCAAGGATAATTTTATATTTCATGTAAGTTAAATGGGCAGAAAAGAAGTCTGAATTTGAATCTAAATTTTGAGGTTGACCATTTTCCCTAAGAAAGGATTGGGGCTAAAATGAGTTATTTTAATATTTGTGACACCATATTGCAAACCAAACTTTTTTTTCTCCTTCAAATAACGTGACATGATGACAGGAAACTACCAACACTGTAGCTGATACACCTGGACAGCTGCTGAAACTTTCCATTATAGACAACAGACAAAAATTGTTTGAAATCTCTGGATAAATGTGTTTTCTAAGACCTCCTTTACTGCTTTCTTAATTTATTTCTGATATATGAGGAGAGACTTTGGCATATGAACACTGGAAAATGATTTACCATGTTTATAATTTATCTTCCTTGTGTGTTTCTTCTCAGCATCCATAACGCAGTGATATCAGTTTTCCAGCGGAAGGAACTGGGGGAAAATGAACTCTACACTCTGAACGAAGGTGTCAGGTCAGCTGTTCCTTAGCGTTTTCTTTCTTTACTTGTCTGCCTCTCTTGCTGACGGTTTGTATTTTAGGAAAGGACTAAATTATAGTGTTTTCCTTCATTTAATGTCCCACCTTCCCTTGCTGCAGCATTGGATTTCCTGCCAGCAGAGACACTCGTAAACACATAATAGCAGCTTCAGTTTGCTAAATTTAGTCTTTACTGAACATGAAAACATGGCCAGAAACAGTTATTGTTGTTGCATCACTCTCAGCAGCATCAGGCATAACATTTCTTCTGCTGTTCTCGACCGTCTTTAAATAAGAAACAACTTAAGCTTTTTTTAAAGGAGAAATATCAGTTGGAGGTTTCAGATTGGTGACTGTTGCATGTTTAATTATATTGTAGCTGGAAATATCTGAGGCAATTCTGTCAAAACTGACTCCAGCCATGTACAGTTGATATTAGACTGCAAACACATTACTTAGTGCAACGTTCAAGCCGTTGTTTTGAAAATTTAGCAACGTTTAAGCTTCATATTACAGAAACGTAGCAGTGCTTTTGGCTCTTTCTGTATCCAGGAAGACACCTACAAGCCTTTGTAAATTTGGATTTTATGTGTCCAAACATACACCTTTTTGTTTGCCTAGTGATGTATTGTGTGCCACAAAGATTAAAGGTCAAATGTTCTGGTGACGAAGTTTTATCAGTGGAAAATCCTGAATTGTTCAGATGTCGCTGTAGCCTTTGTTTTCAGTGTGAACAACATCTTCTCTCATTTCCTGAGTCTGCCGCTGTTTAAACACTGCAGCTCTCCAGTGCATGATAACTAATTAGTTGTGGTTCATGTTGAGGAGGTTAAACTGCTGGTGTATGTGCTGTTTTTCTGCTTGCGTGTCTGTGTCAGTTTGTGCACTCAAATGCGCTCATGTTTTTTTCAGGCAGCTGCTGAAGACAGAGCTGGGCTCCTTCTTCACTGAGTACCTTCAGAACCAGCTGCTTACCAAAGGCATGGTCATACTGAGGGACAAGATCCGCTTCTATGAAGGTACAAAAAAACCCCACACACATAGATGAATGCAACTACATTCATTGAGGGGACTGCAAACTTCAGACTGTGTTATCTTTGCATTTCCCTCTTTGAGGAAGTTTAAAAAAAGATCTAAAATAGATTAATGGCATCATTATCATTTCATAATTGAATTTCACTGAGTTTAAGCCATATTTACAAAGACAAAACAAGTCTGAAACTACACCAGAGGCTCTGTTTATTTAGGCACAGCGATGATTTCAGGTAAATGCTAAGACCAGAGTGTTAATATGCACACAATTTTAATGTTAAGCTAATACTTAACATATTAGTTTTGGGTGTTAGTACACTAACATTTACTAAATAGCACCATACACAAACTGCTAACATGGCTAAAAACAAATATTGGCTGCCATTTGGTTAATAAGATATGTACAATCAACAGAAAAAAGGAAATGTAAGTTAATAACAATAAGGTAAACAAAGTGACAAAATGCTTTCCTAAAGAGAATTCAGTTGATTAAGCTTTTGGAAGAAGATCAATTTTTTTTTCACAAATGGCAGCAAAGGAAGTTAAACAAAATTCTACAAGATAATATAAGTGACGCAAAAACTATCAAGGTCCAAGTTGTTTGTTGAATTTCCTGTAGTTATAACAAAAGTTCCTGCTGGCTCTGGTGAGGAATGTCCACACTGTCAGTGAATCATTTCAGGGAAAAAAATGGAGAGACGATTGAGTTTTTATCTCAATGTGGCAAAAGTCACAAGTCAAGCAGGGAAAAATAATAATTGACTAACACTCTGCTGTGTTGAGTTAACGATTAGTTTGAACTGTCAGGACATGGCTTTATCTACTCACCATCACTTTTGGCTAGGGACATTTTTCTGGAATTCACACCTATAAGGGTACTCACTCATACACACACACACACATGCATGCACACAGTCAAAGTGAGAAAAAGCCACACTGAAGAGGTGAGAACATGACACTGAAATCAATTTGTTCTCTCTGTTGTGGTGAATGTGTGACCTTTATTTGGGGACCTTTGAAATTGTAAAAGAAAAACTCACACACACACCCTCACACACAAACCATGACAGATTTTCAGTGCTGCCGTCAAAGCGATTGGGCAGGAAATGACATTTGCGTCACTTACACAACAGTGAGAAATTTAAGATAACGGCCAACTAAGACCTCACCTGCAAAATATTAAGCTTTTAGGATGTTTGTTCATTCTTGGGTCTTGGGTTTCTTGTGGACCTTGAGCCATTTGAGTTATTCCTGAAGTCTGTGGTTCTTATGAGGCCTTTGCATCACATGAGAGAAGTTTGTGTTTCTGCAATATTTTGAGACCAAAGCACAGAATATATGAGAGCCAATGAAATATTGCATTACATAAGTAAAGGGAGACTTAAGAAATCTGCAGTTTGATTAATTTCACATCAAAATCACATATTCCTTTTTATTATGGCACTTTTGATCTTAAGCTGTCTCTTTCCAGTGGGTTTCCTTACTGATGCACATAAATATCCTGATTTTTTCCTGAAAGTCTCTCCTGATTGGTTGTTTGTCTTTCTGCTTGTGTTGTTACAGGTCAAAAGTTGCTGGACTCTCTGGCCGACACGTGGGACTTCTTCTTCGGTGATGTTCTGTCCATGCTGCAGGCCATCTTCTATCCTGTACAGGTACTCACACAGACAAACACACACTCACATGTTGACCCTACAAAACAGAATATTTACATGTTGTGTGTGTGTGTGTGTCATCAGGGAAAGGAGCCGTCAGTGCGTCAGTTGGCTCTGCTCCACTTCAGGAACATCATCACCCTCAACCTCAAACTAGACGAAGCTCTGTCTCGACCCCGGGCCAGAGTTCCTCCTTCTATCATACAGATGCTGCTAATACTACAGGTACACACAAACAAGCACATTTTTAAGTTATTATCTCTCATGCTATCTCCACACTCACACAAAACCTCAAACACACAACACTGACAAACATCCATGACTGATGCAGGGTGAGGGAACAGGGTAAACGACAACAGATGGGGAACAGAAGAGGAGATCACAGGGTACAGAGAGCTGTTGTGTTTGGTTCTGCAAAGGGATTTCACAGGAAGTGATTTTGGTGTGAACACAGAGCCCAGTAATCTTCCCATGACCACTTGGTGCCCTCTGCTCTCTGTCTGTGTCTGAATATTTGTGGTGAAGTTTGCACATGTGAATCATATGTGTTTACACTGTTTTTAAAGGCTTCTTTGTCCTCACAAGATCAGAAAAAATGTTGCAGACCTCATTAGCAGAACTGTAGTCTTATATTGCCCCAAACAAGGAAGCCTGTAACCTTTAATATCAATATTTTTTATATGAATCTTCACTGTTAGTCGTCCATCACTTTCACTCACTGTGGGAAGGAAGGCAGTTTTTTACTTATAATTTAACTGTCGTGCTGCTTTAGTCTTCAGACAGACAACACTTGCTCGATTTTCAAGTTGAGATACCTCTCAATTCACAAAAATTTACATCAGTTTAATTCATCTCCTGCATTTTTAGTCATTATTGAATTTATAATTTGCCTCTTAGCCTGACTTCAGGGATAAAAGGAAACATAAGGAAAGAAATTAAATTCTGCAAGAAGATTTTGCTGCTGTTTTGGTCCTCTCTTTAATCTTTGACTTTTTTCTAACTGTATATATTTTTCATACTATTATTCACAAATATTCAGGTCTGGTTTGACTAAAATAAACTTAGAGGAAATGCATTGCTATGTATTAATTCAAGTGAACCACATTAAACTCCAAAGTATTTACCCAAAATCTTCCTATGACCTTGAAAGCAAAGAAAACATTTTGACTTAAACTCAGAAGGCTCAAACTTATCTCTTTTTATTATTATTATTACTAAACTGTTCTAACAGGTTTAGGGGAAGATTTTTACTCAGCTAACAATTAACCTGTTGCTCAATCTACCAAAAACAGTTTACAGCCCATTTTTTAAAGTTAGGCATTTACTGGTCAGAGGTAAAAATGTGGGTCAGGGGGTGAATGCAGGTGAATTGAAAATGCTCTCAAGTGTGTCTTGGAGTGTGAACGTAACGTCTGCTTCTGTGTTGGTCACTGTGGACATTATTGTAGTGACTCAATGACCCAAATCTGCTGTTTCCAGACTCAGTCTGAGGGATAGCAAGACAGAAAAACCAAGTCAGGTATGGAAAGCAGAAATAACTCAAGAAGCACGATTTATTAATTTTCCTCATTTATCCATTGTGTATGGATAAATCCTGTAGAGCAATTTAACTTAGCCTTTTTTTCGTTTGCCTATGACAAACATGACATTAACAGAGAGCAGAGATGTTGGAGGCAAAGACAGTCAAAGATGTAAAAGCAGAGGTTGAGTGTAAGAGATATAAAATCTACCACTGAGTATTTGCTGTTTTTGCTACTTCTTGTTCATCTGCTAGTAATTTCCCTTTTGTTCTGTGACGCCAGTTCACTGAAGTCTTGCCTTCTTATGTGGTTGTTTGCTGCGCTGTGGTTTTGATGCATGGTTCTAATGATTCAGAGTACTGAAATTTGATTGATCTCACTTTTTTTTATTTAAAGAGTTTCGAGTGAGGCCCATATGCATCACACCCCTCAGCATAAAAATTTAAATAGTGCTTAAACTTAATCCCACTTTTAAACAGATGGAACAATATAGTTATTTAAGCCATGTCCTCAAGTTGTCTGAAGTCAAAAATGAGAGAGAAAACAGAGTTCATAGTGCCAAACTGTTAATGAGGGTAATTTGTTTGCAGCTGATATAATTTAAAAGCCACCAACATAAAATGTGCAATCTTAACTTTGTAGCACAAGTTTCTTGTGTTTACCTTAAGTCCACTTTAGAGAACAAAAAATAAGATTAAATTTCAAAAAACAGGAAAAAGTTGCAAGCTTCCCCTCACATGGAGAATCATCCCCTTAGTTCCCATTATGGAAATCTGTTGTTTTTGTGACCATAAATGTTTTTAATCATGTTTTCAGTTTTTTTTAGGAGAGGCAAACTAGACCCAAAAGGTGTGAGACCTAAAACTGCCCAGTATTTGGTCTTTAAAGCTGCTCCAATTAATATTTCAACAAAGAACCATCACCTAACACTGCAGTTGGTTTCCTTTTTAACTCGTTTCAGTGCAGCGTTGCTGTTGTAGTTCAGTCTCACAGCTTCTGACCCTGCACCCACTAGTTTCTGAAAACTACATGATAAAATCAATGAATACTATTTAATCAGTGCCAAACAGAAGGCAGAGTTAAAATTAATGCAGACAGCATAAAAGCCTTATTGTGCCTGAGAAAGGCAATATTTTTTGCTTTGTTTTATCCATGAAAATACCATTAACGCAGAATAAGTACACTAACAGACAGTGTGTATTATATCATTATATTACTTTATTTTCCACCTCTAACAATTTTATCTAAATTGTACAAGCAAAACTGGAAGTGCTCATGTCAGTAAAGTAGACAGCAGCTTCTTTTCATGTTAAAGCTGTAAATCTGATTCCAATAATGACAAAGATAATGCCGTGACTTCAAAGTTTATTTTCCTTGCAGTTGGTTACATTCCTTGTTTACTTTCCTCACAGAAAATCTGTCAATCTTTAACAGATCCAAAGTTTTGTTTGGTCTCTCTGAATCTGAATTGAGCTGTGCTGTTGATGCTTTTGTAACTGAGTCTGTTTAATTTGAGACCAAATTCACTCAATACTCTCAGCTGTTTTAATCATGTTGTCTTCCTGCCGGGTTTATAAAAATAAAGTGTGTCTCCTACTAGCAGCTGTCAGCTCTCTAAACAGTCTTAAAATTGAGTCAACTCATATGTGATTCTTCTCACAGCTGCTGTCAGAGTGTTTGATCAAATCACAGAAAACCAAACTGAGCTTTTTCTTCCTTTTATTCCTGCAAGTTTTTTCTCATGGCTCTTAAAATTTCCATCACTGGCAGCCAACAAGCAACCGGCTAATACAAACTACTGTATGTTTGTGTGTGTATGTGTGTGTGTGTGTGACTGATGCAGGGAGTCCATGAATCTAAAGGTGTAACAGACGACTACCTTCGTCTTGAGTCTCTCATCCAGAAGGTGGTGTCTCCTTACCTCGGGACTCATGGATTGTTTTCCAGAGATGGATCTGCCAGTTTGCACTGCTCCTCCTGCCTGTTGGGTAGGTGTGATTATGCATGATGGAAGTGTGTTTTAACTGTCCTATAAGTCCTATAATCCCTTGTATCTATGTGATTTCTTTCACTTGTGTGCTGTGTTGTTTTTGTGCATTTTTAACTACAAAGAATTCAAAAATGTAAACTAATCTTTCCCTACTTTCACCATCTCATTCTCTCTCTCCAGAAAAGCGTTTGCGCTCATGGCCCAAAGCAGGCAACTCCCCCGCTGCCAAGAACCCAGTAGTACGCTCCAAGAGCTACAATGTTCCCATGCTGACCCCTGTGGTGGAGTATGTCATCGACTCATCCACAGGCGGAGGCATCCGACGACACTCTGTCTGCGAGATGACGTCCTGCGTGGAGGAGAGCGGCTCTGTGGCAGAATCCACAAACTCTGCCACCAACAACACCAGCACATCGAGCCTGGCCAACCACTCTCCAGCCTTCACGGCCTCTGCTGCACTTTCAGGTACGACACTGGCGGGAGGATGAATGGTGTGCTCAGTGTTTCAGACAGTGTAGACTCATAGCTTGGTTGAAAGGTGAGGAATTTAGCACAAAAACACACTTTTTGCATCTTACTGCACAAGTATATTTTTTTTTCAGCGCTTGAAAAAATAAATTTCGTGTATATACATATTAAGATTATGATGCTTAGGTTGAACATTTGTGCTATAATCCCATTTGCTTAGGTACATTTCCAACCATATTGTAGCAGTGTAGATGAGCAACAAGGAATGTCTTTGTCAAACATTTTTGGAAGTTAAT
The DNA here is from genome assembly GCA_029814665.1 of Acanthurus lineatus. Classification (NCBI taxonomy): domain Eukaryota; kingdom Metazoa; phylum Chordata; class Actinopteri; order Acanthuriformes; family Acanthuridae; genus Acanthurus; species Acanthurus lineatus. The sequence goes on from JAPZDV010000015.1 coordinate 10,442,957, forward strand.
TTTTTTTTTCACATATCGCCCACCATGTTGTTCTAATTTTCAAATGAATTCACATGAAGTCACATGAAAGAGAAGTTATTTCTGGGTTTGATGTCAGTGTCACAAGCTGGTGAAATACGGTGACATGTGGTGTTACATTTTATGTGACTAAACCCATAAATGTGAGACATATTCCAGTTTTTTTCATAAAACACGTTTTTTAGCTCTGTTTTATAGAGTTTTATACTAATAGAGGCAACATTAAGAATAAAACAACTGACAAGCTAAATAAATCAGCAGGGAGTTATTATATTGCCATTGATTTTACTGATGAAGTTGTTATTCATTTAGGCTGTAAAAGAAAAAAAAACAATATAAAAAGGCCCATTACAATTTCCCAATGACTTCCCACAGTAAAAAAACCCCAAAGTATGGAGCTTTATAATAACTGCCAAAACAAAAAAAACAGTACATATTCATGTTAGAAAAGCTAGAAGCTTCTTTTAAATAATCCTAACTGTTAACAGCTGTTATAAGTTGCTTCAGTTACTGTCCTTTCAATGGACTCATTGATTCATTGTGTACAATTTCTTTAAAGGTTTTTGTCATAAGGATAAAATTTAGAGGAAAAATACTCTCAAATAATACTTTCAAACTTTGTGTGAAAGTAGAGAAAGATTTAAACTTCTTGAATACCGAAACAAAATGATTATGTTTGTACATAAAAGCATACGCAGATCATTCCCTTGTTTTATTTTCTAAACTGCTGCTGTCCTCCGTGCAGACACTGTGACCTCCACCCAGGACCCCCAACCCAGAGAAACAGGTTCCCACTCCCTCCAGCCACGGCATCACTCCCCCTGCATCCTCCCGGAGCCTTCCCCAGGCGAGGACACACACTGCACAGGCTCGCTGGTGTCCGGCTCCTCCGCCTCCTCAAGGGCTCTTGCTCAAGACACGAGCTCTGGTCCAAGCCCCGCATCCAGCCCGGACATCATGATGGACCACGTCCTGGAGTCCTTAGACTCCGAGCCGGAGCATGACGGCTTGTTTCTGGACTTCTCAGGTCGCTGCTCTGGAGCATCGACACACAGCAGAGACAGCAACAGGCAGAGTGTGGCATGACACACACACATGGCACACACACACTGATGCATGGACATGTTTAAACGACGCTGAGCCATGGCTGACATTCCTCACAGCCTCCGAGGCCTCCTGCTGTTAGACCATCAGGGAATCTTTCAAACTATATCATTTTATAAGACTTATAAAAAATGACGTCTAACCTCATGTTGACTGGTAAAAATATCGATTTAGCTTTTTTTCCTTTAAGTGCACACCTGTGGTTGGACATAGCAGCACAGGCCTCTCTGGGAAGCTGTAATCACATTAATCACTTGACCTTCAAACTAGAGTACAGATGGGTGGTTTCGCTCTCTCAGAGGGGATTTTTCCATGTTTTTCAATATGAAAACTTTGGCAGTGGTGATGATAACTCATCCCAGCAGCAGGTACACATACTGATGAATGTTTTATGGTTGTCAAATGTCTCTTCAAGACCAGGGCTATTGATTAGCTTAAGCTGTCAAATTCAAACTTTTAGCATTTCAAATGTTAAAGAAACTCTCCTTTTTGACCAGGGAAGCTTCTTTGTTGGTGGTCAAACTTATTTTGAATTGATGATTAAAATATTAATTTAAATTTGCACTTGGTCTGGCACTGAATCTGTCTAAACTAGTTCCTTTCTGCTTTTTTTTTTTTTTACTACTAATCAAAACACTGTCTTTAGCTTCGTAGACTGTAGACAAAGCTTTTCAAGGGAAGGTAGCTGAGATAACATCGACATTGTTTTGTCTGTATTCAACAGTTTCAAACCTTGGACCTCTTCCTTCCACTTCCTCTCAAACCAAAATCGTCACTGAAACTCGCCCCTGCATCAGCTCAGAGGATGTGTGAGTCAGTGATTCATAAGTCTAATTTCATTTGGGCATGGTTTAGTCAAAATCAAGCACAAAGGCCACCTTCAGGGACCAGAGGACAGCTTTACTTGGCCATTTTGATCATAGATTTTTTATAACTTGTTTCGCAAACCTGAGGTATGTTAAGCACTCGCTCTCAGTTTATCTAAGCTCTACTCACACTGTTTTGGCAGTGCTTAAAATATCAAAAAGACATGTTTATCAACTCTGTCATTCAACTACAGTAAATCTCCCAAGTCACTTCAAATTTTCCTTTTTTACGTGGAGAAAATCACACCCAGGCCATAAAACACTCTGTCACACCAGTGCAGTTTTCTAAAATCCCCAAACTTTGATTAAAGTTACTGTAAAGCACTTCTTTTTGGTTTGAATGCAAGCTGAGAAAACTTGGCAGACATTGCTACCTTGTGGTGCCCTTTCAAAGTGCACCTTTTCTTGTAGAATTTGCAGAACGCTATGGAGTTCCTGAGTAAAAGGAAAAAGGAATGAAATGAGAGGGGTAAAAAAAATACTTTTTGGGACTTCAGCGACTCTGTCGACTGATGAACAGCCTTGGAAAACCTTCAGGGGGGGAAGTGATCAGATCATTTAGTGACACCTGTGCGCAGGGTGAGGAAAATCAAACACAGTAGCTATGAGGGAGGAACATGTGCGAGAGAAAATTAGTTTATAACAATCTTTTATTAAAAAATGAGGCTACAATACTAAAGAATGAAAGTGAATGAGAAAATGGTGCAGCACTTACTTGAGGAACCAGCTGGATTTTCGTGACTTTTCTGTGCCACCGTGCAGCTGAAGGGAGAGTCGATCACCTGAGCAGGTTGGAAATAAATCTTTTTTATTCGCTTTCTTTGGTTTTCCAGGTTTCTCATACACTTTAACTTAATTCCATGTGAAGCAATTACTAAATGAGAACTTTGGAGTAAAGTTTTTTTAATTGAAGTAATTAAAGATAGACTGGAGGAAATTGGGTTTGATAATTGGCCACATCAACCATGTCTGCTAGAATATTTCGGATTTATCAAAATGAATATTATTTTTCCTGCTAATAGATTTCTATTTTTGTTCGGGGACAAAATGAATTTGTATAACTTATCAGGTTATGTCAGCCAATGTTAGGAAATGTTCCCAGAAAACATAATCTCAGTGTTAGCCGATGTTAGGGGAATTTTCCCTAAAAACATTTTCAGAATGTTAACTTATGTTGGGCAAAGGTTACTAGGAACAAATTCACAATGTTAGCTCATGTTAGTGAAATGTTCTCTTAAAACATTTTTAGATTGTAAGCTAATGTATGGTGTATGGTGTAATGTTCCCAAGCAACATATTCAAAATGTTAGCCAATGTCAGGCAAGTGTTTCCAAATTGCATATTCATGATGTCAGCCAATGATAGTTCAATGTTCCCTAAAAATGTACTCAAAATATTAGGAAATGTTTGGAGAATGTTCCCAGAAACATATTCAGAATGTTAGCCAAAGTTAGAGGAATTTTCCCTAAAGATATATTCAGAATGTTTGCTAATGTTAGGGGAAATTCACAACCAATATATTGGGAATGTCAGCTAGTTTATGGCACATATTCCCTAATAACTTGTTCATAATGCAAGCCAATGTTATGGTTAGGGGAATGTTCCCTTAAAACATATTCAGAATGTTAGCTAATGGTGGGGAGATGTTCCTAGAAAACATTTTCAGAATGTTAACCAATGTTAGGACAATGATTGTAGATTATTTATAATTTGTTTCTCAAACCTGAGGTATGTTAAGCACTCGCTCTCAGTTTATCTAGGCTCTACTCACACTGTTTTGGCAGCGCCTAAAATATATAAAGACATGTTTATCAACTCTGTCATTCAACTACATAAAATCTCCCAAGTCACTTCAAATTTTCCTTTTTTACGTGGAGAAAATCACACCCAGGCCATAAAACACTCCGTCATACCAGTGCAGTTTTTTTTAAATAAAACTTGTTGTGTTTTTCTGCTGACAAATTACCCGGACCCAGTTAAATGTTATCTAACAATAAAATCAACATGATTGACTGAAAATTCACATGGGAAATTTTGTTTTGAAAAAAAGAATTTAAGAGAGAACTAAGGTTCTAGATAAAAACCTCAATAATTGTATGTAATCTAAATAAACATATTGTAGTTTTTCTTAAAAAATCCCCAAACTTATTAAAGTTACTGTCAAGCACTTCTTTTTGGTTTGAATGCAAGCTGAGAAAACTTGGCAGACATTGCTACCTTGTGGTTCCCTTTCAAAGTGCACCTTTTCTTGTAGAATTTGCAGAATGCTATGGAGCCCCTGAGTTCCAGAAAGGTCTTTTTTTTCCTCGTACACAAAAGTTATCATCTCGTGCGCACGAGATAATTATATGTAGAGACCAATTTTTTATCTTATCACAAGATAATTACATGTGCGAACAAAATAAGTAATAGAGCACACAAACTTAACATGTGCATACTAAAGGCATGACTGGCCTCCACTGTTGTTTCCATAGCAGTTCATATAGCTTGGTCTCTTGTGCACATAAGATAATTATCTTGAGTGGTTACAAATGATTTAATACATAAATAGAAAATGACCAGATGTGTCAACAGAGTAAATTTGCTGTTTGTCACATTTTGCATGTTTAATATAACTGGGAAGGGGAGTGAGAAAGGGGAAGTGAGAAGTTGGATAAAGTTAATCAGATCGATTAGTGACACCTGTGAGCAGGGAAGGGAAAAACAAACGAAAACAACGCAGTGTGGAGAAGGAACGTGTGCAAGAGAAAATGAGTTTTTAACAGTATTCTATCATAAAATTAGGCTACAGTAGTAAGGGATGATAACTAGTAAAAAGTTGTGTGGCTTTTGTTTGAGGAACCAGCTGGATTTTCTGGACTTTTCTGTGCCATCGCGAAGCTGAGGGATCACCTGAGCAGGTTGGAAATGAATCTTTTTTTATTCGCTGTCTTTGTTTTTCCAGGCTTCTTATATACTTTAACTTTATTCAGTGTTAAGTAATTATTAAATGAGGAATTTAGGGAGAAGTTTTTCTTTCAAATTAATTTATTGAAGATGGACTGGTGAGAAGTGGGTTTGGTGATTGGCCACCACTTTAAATACTGCTGAAATATTTCGAATTTATCTGAGTGATACTTCTGCCAATCGTTTTCTATATTTGTTGGAGACAAACTGCATTTGTATTCACTTATCAGGGTAACTTTGAAACATCATGCCCGGGTTATAGAGCCCAATAAAATAATATTCAACTTTTTATGTTTTAGACACGATCTTTGTTTAAGTTATCACACACACACACACACACACACACACACACACACACACACAAAAATCGTTCCAAGTCATGAACATATTTGGCACTTTTTTCAGGAACAAATATTATTTTACCCTTTTTGTTCTTGTTATTAAATCGATGGCAGTATTGATGGCAGAGGTAGCTGGTAATATAATGTTAAATATGCAGTCTGACTGGTTAAACTGCTGTATTTTACGAGCGCAGAGTTGTATTTTTATGATTCAGGCTGATAAAACGAACGACCTATTCAGCCTCGCTTCGTTGTTAAATGTAAAATAGTTTCTGCATCAAATTGCTGTCTCCCAGTGTATTCTCTTATTCCACCACACGGGGGCGCCAAAGTTAAAAACCTGTAAAGTGGCTTTCATATCCGTGCTTCATGTAAATGTAATGTTCACCACAGTGGTTCCACACAAGTTATTTTAGGTTAAACTAAGTTACAAATAATTAAAATCACCTTTGGTATTTGTTCTTGATACAATGAATTACAGCCAAGAGACAAAATACTTTTTAGAGAAGTAAATAAAGTAAGTACTAATTACCCTTAATTTTCCCGTTAGGCTACAAATTAAAAAAACGCCGAGGTATTATCTGGTCTCAGGGTCTGGCTCAGAACTGCAAAAATAAACAAAACACATGTTAATTGCGAGTTTTATTTAATGTGAAATTCAGTGACATAGATCAAGTGTAAACCATAGTGAACACAGTTTGGCCTCATATTTATAACCACACTACTGAATAAACTCTGCACTTAATGTTGAAACATTCAGGCTTAAAAGCTCTGGCAATAAAAATAACAACCAAAAAAATCATTTAAAGGTCATCGCTTTAATGATTCTACTGTTGCTCTCTGAGAAAAACACATCTGCTGACTTCAGTTCTGTGAAAATGTGAACAGTCACACAGATAAGCAATGAGAGAGAAAAACCATCTTTGTGCTGTGGTTTCAGAGCATCAAAAACGAAACATCTAAAGCACGAACAGAGCACAATATTTGCAGAGCATGAAGCTGAACCCAGCTCAGCTTCTGGCCGCATCTTACAGCTTTTCAGCTACAGTTTCAGTTAGCATACAGTGGATAGGATTTAATATCACACACAACAAAAATAGATTTATTCTAACATTTCTTTCATGTAGTTTTTGGGTTGCTTACATTCATTATTTTTTTTCTAGCACCAATCTAAGTAAATTAATCTTAACAACTTTCTTATAGATGTTTATCTGTTTTAGACTAATTTTACGCCCACAGGAAGTCAAGCTATGTGTCAAAATAAGACATTTTCATCTCAACTTGACATTTTCATCTTGAATAAGAATGAGACAAACATTTTTAAATTTCAAAATAAAACTTTTTTTGTAAATGAGTTTAAAATTTATACAGCCTTATTTTTATCACTAAAAATTCTTAATGCAGCTTTGACACGTCACTCAACTTCCTGTGAGCCATTCTAACAATCTCAAAGCAAAAAATAATTGTGACTCCTTTCCATTCATTGAGTCATAGATTTAATCATAGCTTGTCATTATAAATTGGTTTGGTTATTGTTTCAATTTTGGTTGATGAAATTTAGTATTACTTAGATTCAGCACTGCTAGTCTCCAGTCCAGCTTCATACTGAAAGTTTAAGGTTCAACCTCGCATTGTTTCCTACAGATAAAATAGTTTATGAAAGTAACAAGGATCCAGCACAAGTAACTCTGTGCAAGTTTAATTCATATTGCTTTTTATTCTTTGTTCTGATTTGTTGATATTCAGAAAGTCTGAATTTTTTTAAGTCACAATTTGGTCTCTTGACCATAAAGTTTCCACCAATTGATGACTTAAGGAAGCAGATTTCTTTTTCTGTGTTTGTTCCAGACTGGAGGAGTAAACTAGAAACATTTTACCTGCCAGCAATCTTTTCTCCTCAAGGCTGAAAGTTTTCTGAAACAGTGCGCACATCAAGTAAAAGCTCTTGACATTAATGTGCACCAGAAATCAAGTTATTACTTCATGAAAACAAAAATTAGCTGCAGAAAACTCTTAACATCGTGAAATATGATAAAAATGTTTCTTTTATCTTCATGATAAAATCATCTTTTGTTAACTGTGCTTTTTTTCTTAGTCACTCTAATACAAATCCATTATTTAGATGTTTTTAGTTTTTACAAACATTGAACAGCTGTGTGGAAATCCAATAGCTTGTTTCTCATGAACCATGAGATGAGCTGATTCTGGCCTTAAAGAATTACACACACTCAGATTTTTGTGTAGTGGAGTCACAGCTCCTGTATGTAGTACTGACCCACATAACCACAGCAGGGCGAACATTCAATATGTAAACAGTATTGCAGGACATTTGAATTTCTTATTTTCAGCTGAGATGAGCAGCATACATATATACATAGACTAAATCACTGAAGTCCATCTATATTTGATAAAATGGTCTGCTCTTTGTTACAGACACAGGTCAGCCCACAGACGGTCAGTCAAAGACGTCTCCCCCCTGTGAGGAAATGATGCGAGACTCCCCGTGATGCAAAGTGAAGAAGGATTCTGGCTTCAGTCCTTTCTGTTCCAGGGCATCTCTGAGACGAATCGGTGGCTCCAGGTAATACTGGATGAAGGGAGGACCAGAGAAGATGTGAGTTTTAATTAATTTCCTTATACTCGGGTTTGACACAGGTTAATTTAGAACGGTACTGCTTACTTTTGTCAGGGTGTGTGTAACTTTTCTATGAGCATATTATTGGAGTAAAACTGAGCACCTCTGAGCGCAGAATTTTTAGTTGTAGAAAATAGTCACACATGTATCAATAAAGTTGAGGTCAAAGAAAAATGGATTCAATGTTGCAAACTCTTGATTTTTTTCCTCTCCAAACAAAACAGTTACTCCTTTTAAAATTCTTCATAGCACAAATCCAATATTAAAAATAACAAGTTAGGAGACTCATATGGTTAAGTTTTTGCTACACTTGCAGCAGTAAATATGTTGCAAAGCAAACACACAACTGTATAAAAAATGTGAAGTCATGGAGAAAATCTGCACATTTGCAAATCTGTATGTGAATTTGTGCAATTAGGGGCTGAACACCTGTAGAATATTTTATAAAAAAGAAATTAGAAAAATATTCTAAAGATGCTAAACTTTAAGTTGTATGTAATTACTGATTTGCAGAAGTGCAAATTTTCTTCATGACTTTGCATTTTTGCTACAGGTGAATATGGAGCAAAACAAATTCACACAACTGTATCAAGAAAATGTGGAGTATGAGTTTCTTTGTGATTTTATGGGTCCTGCAATGAAGAATTTGAGGTTTGAGTGTTGCTTTGTTTTTTTGGAGGAGAAAAAAGATCCATATTTGCAACTTTGAATGCATTTTTCCTTGACTACAAATTTACCGATACATGTGACAATTTCCCACAACTACCAGTTCCACTGTCACAGGTGCTCCAATTATACTTCCATACTTTCCAATTGCAGCAGCCAGCCAGAGGTTGTATTAAACTGACAGCTCCAGAAATAGTCATGCAGCTTAACAAACAAAGACACTTTTGTTATGTTGTGTTACTAGAACATAATAGCATGTTTGAGCACTTTATTCCTCTGTAGCATTTTAGCTTTTGTCTTTCTCTGAAAGCAGCAGCACTCAGTTACTCTTTATCTGCTAGTGACCGTCAAAATATAGTAATGAAATGTTAATCTGAGATTATACAATGTGGAAAAATGTGTTTAAAACATTTCTTATGATTCCTCCCAGTATATTAGCACCCTAACATACACTTGCCAGTTTATTAGGTTACTTACACTTAGCTAGCAAACTAGCTCTGACTGATGCAGTTTAATCCAACAGTCCTCCATTAAATACTGCATGGAGTTTACATGTTCAAGATTGAGTTTAAACTATCTTGAAGAGGAGTTGATTCAACTTAAAGATCCCATTAATGATCAATTTAGAGGCTGCACTTCATTGATGCCTTGTAAAGAGTCATGATGTAGTTAAGAGCCCTACAAGTTTGCAGGCTCCAAAACTATCACTTAAGTTGAATCAGCACCTCATTCACAACAGGTTATAACTTTCATTTCCTTTATAAGTCCAATGTTCATGTGTTAAATATTTTGATCCATTACTAGACTCTGCAGTGTGTAGTGAACAGGTCAGAGATAATTTTCTCATTTAACTGAGAAATAAAGTGAATAATATTTTTATACCCCTACCTCATAGGCGAGAGCAAAGGTTCCCCAGTGAATAGCCACAGACTGTTTGGCCTGAAGGTCTTGGTGAATCTGAACAGCCTCCTCTGGATCTACATGCTGCCCCTCCATTATATCCCTGCAAAACCAAACAATATCACAAGTCAATATGTTGTGAAAAAAACTTCAACATAATGCAGTCATCACACTACCATCACTGTCTATGACCTCAGTGTTAGAACATACGGTATAAGTGCATTAACACCTCGGACAGTAGTGGCAAAAACTGGATGTTTTAGGCATCATTAAATTAGACTTAATGGCAGAATAAGTTGTTTGCATTACATTTTACAGATGAAAATATTAATAGATTGTGTGTGTGTGTGTGTGTTTGTACTGTGTACAGAACCTGGGCCGATAAGCTCCGATGGGGATCGCTGCGAGGTCAAACGGTCCAAAGCGTCGTCCGATCTCCTGGAAGCAGGAGCAGTAGCCAGTATCACCAGCAAAGAAGAAGCGATGGTCAGGACCCAGAATAGACCAGCTTCCCCATAAAGACTGAGAGAAAATGTAGCACAAGATACAAAATTATGTTCATGTACTTAATATGCTTTGACTTCAAAATAAAACTATTTCAAACTGCCTTTGTTCTACTCAATTAATGAAAAACGATTCAAGCACTGAGCCTTAAGCAACTGTTTTTTATGTGGAAACTTGAATTTACACATCTTTGTATGTTTAATTGATATTAGCAACTAAATTTACCAAATCAATGTTTCAACTACTACAACAAAAAAAGGTAAAACAGAATAGATAATAGATAAACTAATAGATAACAAATAGATAAGTTAACAATGTTGTAATAATTGTGATAAATGAACACCTTATTATCGTCCAGCGCGGTGCGTTTGCTCCAGTGCTGAGAGGGAGTGCACACAAATGTGACGTCATCATGACCTGGCACACAGTTCTCCTCCCACCAGTCCAGCTCCATCACATTCTCACAGCCCATCTTCACCAGCCAGTCCATCAAACCCAGGGGCACGAACCTGTCACAGCACACATTTGGACTTTCATCTTAATCTTGTTAAGGTTGTGGATCTTAGAACATAATTGCTGACAACAGATCCAACACACGTACCAGCGTAGCTCCCCTCCGAAGCGTGCATTAAGGCTCGCCACGGATCCAGCATCTAGATGATCATAATGAGAATGACTGATGACAACAGCATCGATCCTGGGCAGCTGATGGACAGAGGATAACACAGAGTAATGAAGGAAGCAGTCGGGAAACATAATACAGGTTAAACATTATGATACAGGTCTCTGCCTTAGTAAGGGCAAAAAGGACTGCACCTGTTCCACAGTGCAGGGGGGCCCTCGAAACCTCTTGGGCCCCATGAACTGAAACGGTGAGGCCCTCTGGCTGAAAATCGGGTCTGTCAAGACAATCAGCCCGTCTATTTCAACTAGAACTGTGGCGTGACCCATCCAGGTGACTCTCAGACCTCGTCCAGAGTCAGAGAGGTTTGGGTTCTGGACAAAGTACGGTTCAATCACTGGGAGCTCGCTGTCCAGAGCCTGCAGGGATGGGAATGGGGAGGGTCACAGGAGGGAGAGGACAGAGTAATGGAAAAAACAGAGAGAAAAACAGAACAGAAGAAGTGAGAGAAAAGAAAGAGAATCTTATTCTGAGTAACAGAACGTTTCAGTCTCATGACTTTTCAAAAATGAACCATAATCCCCTCTAACTCTAAGAACAGAGTCACTGTTTTCTACCCTCTGCAAATGTTACAATGCTGCACACAGAAGTGAACATGGTTTTGTTGCTGCTTACAGGATTTATCCTCAAGGCAAGATCACAAGGATTGACAGTAGACATGAGAGTCTGCTTCCAAAGAACTACACTGACTCTTCAGGCTCTTTTATGTCAACAACTATCTTTTATGTATGTTGCTTAAAAAACTCCAACCTGACACGCAAAATATTTCAAGCTTTCTTTCTATTAAACTTCTTATATGTGACTCTTTGTTTGTTGTAACATTTTTCATTCCTTACAGGTTTTACACAACTAAACACTGTGCATTTAAGGGGTTAAACACTTTTGTTGCTGTGTGAAAGCAGCCTTTGAAGCCCGTTAAGCTCTTACTGAGCTCAGCAAGGTTTCCACTGGTAGCAACATATTGTGTGTGAGCTGTGAAAGTCGACAAAGGGCAACGTTCATACTGAGAGAGGTGAGGCAGCATATGAGTGCTAACACTGATAACTAGAGGGATGATTCAAGTGAAAATATATATATATATATATATATTTGCTTGACCAGGCTTAACAGATGACTTCAAACAGACAACAAAAATAATTGGCCATTGCAGTAACTACAAAATCTGATGTTTAACAGCTTTTTAAAAGCCTGTAAGTGGGAGTCTGATCAATTTAGTTAATCCAGTGTTTTTGTCTATGGGCCTATTTACATTAAAAATTTACCAAGAACTTTTCTTTCTGTGGATTTGAATGCTTTGTTTCTACCAAATGCTGAGTTATACTACTTGTGATTTTATATTTTTAAGTTTGTTTGCTTTGTAACTTAACTGTGATCAATATTTACCTTTTTTCCTTAATTGCTGAAGTTATAATTTTTAATACTGCAGTTTTACTTCCTGGTCAATTTATTGCTATATTTAAAAGGTTTACACTTAAGTTGTATTTTAGTTCATTTCTTACAATTATTCAAGTTGCAAGAACCCTTTTTTATTTCAATAATAAATAACAATTCAGTAACTGTAAATTTTTATATCCATTTGTTAAAATATCAGCAAACAAAAAGTTTTGTCAGATAATTACCCACCTCTTTACTAGTTGGCACATTGCTATGATTTTTATCCAGCAGCAGGAACCTGAGCAGGCTGGTGTAGGAAGGGAACCGCCAAGTAGGCCAAGGGTTGGTCCAGCGGCCATGTTTGTCCTTACAGGACTTGGTCACTTCCTCCTACAATCATAATAAAACAATTACATTATTATTTATCTCATTTTATTGCCATAACAGAAGGGCACTGCAAACATCAGGTTAAAGTGCAACACACCAAACATAACCGAGAGAGAACTGCGGTGATGGATTTATGAGCTAAGAAATTTAGATAAAAAAAGGTGTAAGGTGAGCTGAGGTGTAGGCAGAGGTGGTGTGTGTGTGTGTGTATATGTGCGCACGCTTGGTGTTTTATACACAGGGGAAAGTTTAAGGGCAGGCGTATGATAGCAAGTGAGCTTTTTACCTCCAGCCTGTAGTCCAAGCGGAAGCTCTTGCGGGAGGAGCGAGAAGAGCTGCTCTTCCTCGGGGTCTGAGGATCCACCTCTCCACCCTCAGCACCTCTCAGCTCTCCGTCATCCTGGAATAGAAGTAAACACAAACACATGCACAAAGTGATGGAATCAATTAGCCTTCTCTAAAGGGATTTGACACAAGATAGGAAGAGTTAGCCCCATTAAACACCATCAGAGCCGTTGCATCATCATAAACAAACTTAGAGACTGGGATTATTCTTTGCTAACTGTTCTCCTGAAAACAAACTTCACTGATTTAGCATTGCACTCTTTGTAATACTGTGGACTCACTAAGGGCAGATTAAAAAAAATATCAAGTTAAAATCGATGCAGCAGACAAAAAGCTGTCTTGTTTAATATTTACTCCATCCTAGTTTACCCACAATGCAACTAGTAGCAGCCAATGTGGCTTTGAGCCTCTGGCCTCAAGCAGCAGATTAAGAGGGACTGAGAGAAGTTTGGCAAATTTCTATTTATCTCCAATCCCCAAGATTTACTTCATTTCAAACTTGCTTGAGGAAACTTATCGCATAGCTCTCTTAAGAGTCAAAAAAGCTTTATGCAACACAGTAATACTCCAAAGATTTGAAACAGAGTGCACTTTTGACAGGTATCACAAGTGAAAAACTCAACAACAGTGACTGCAAATAAACCTTTTTCACAGCAAACAGCAGGAAAAGTACAGGTGTAATCAATAAAACTGATAACTGTATTCCAATGAGATAACCAGTAATTTTTGCCTGTTGCTCCACTGAAGCGGCTTACTGTGGCACTTGAATGTAATTTAGCCATATCACTTGTTCCTCATGTGTTCCTGCGGCTATGACAAGTCAAAATGTCTGCAGTGAAAAAGCCTGAGTTTCTGCTTATGATAGCAAATTTGCAAGCCGCTTACAACAGCAGAAACACATAACCCAAGACAACATAATGTGACTGACAGAAGTTTCTCTTAAATAAGTCAGATTTAATCATATATTATACTTTGTTGCCATCTAGTTTTGAGCTGATGAGTAGGCTGCTTACCTCAACCAGGCCTTTTCCCCCCTCCAGCGCTGCTCTGCCTGAAGATGATGGCTTCTCCATGGGCTCACCACCACACCTATCACACAAAAACACTCTCAACCTTTTTTTCAAAATTTAACTAAGTGTCTTACTTTCAGTAGTTTGGGCCTTTAACTGCCCTTAAACTAGTCACATGTCTTTTGCTTAAATGAATATCAGATGCTACTGAATATGGGGACAGCATTACACATTCACATAAACAACCAGGTTCCAACATGACTCCTCCCACTTCCAACATGACTCCTCCCACTTATCATAACACTACTGCAGCTTTTATGGAGTACATTAAACCACTGACAGTTAGACCAAAGTAGTTTGCGTATGAGACAGAAAGACGACTATCAGAGACGAAGCAAGATCAGCTTCACTGTATTCAAATGACACTTCTATCATCAGGGTGACATTACAGTGCTACCACAGTGCACTTACTTCAAGTCTCTAACTTGTTTCAAACCTGACAAGATTTATTAATATTGTCTCTCTTTTCACAATATTTTATACCTTGAAATCTTGTTTGCAGAAAAAGGTTATGACATAAATTGCCCACTGACTGTGACAGTTAGAAACAAACAAAGAACACAGTTTCCACCTTGTGTAACACTGATTGGGAAACTACGTGACACAAAAATGGAGAAGGTATTTTAAAAAAACTGCATACATGCAACTATTAATCTGATGTTGTAAAATCTGACTGTAATCTTATTTATATTACATTATTACAGTCACACTTCTGCTGTTCAGAATACTCAGAAGACCTTTTCAAACATGGTGATGCAATATTAAACATTAAGTTAAGGTACAAGTCTGCTTTAGATTGAGCTGACCCAGGGTACAGTAAATTTCTTCAATGCTAGTCCTGAACTGATTGTGTGACCAAATAGAATAATTCCTTCTGTTGAAAAAGCTGCAAAACATGCGATTAAATTTTACATTCCAGTTTAGGGGTAGGAGAAGAAATGCATACATGACTAGGCACAGGACTTTATATTGGCACCTACAAAGTCCAAAGCCAGTAAGCCTAATCACAGCCCTCCCTTATCATGCCATTATCCACAGCAGACACAATGTAGTACACACCCTTACTAACAACCATCCTACTCGCTAATAATGGCTTAGCACTTATAGTTCATCAGGAAAGGCTTTATTTGCTATTCCATATTAAAGACAGTGGCAAAGATGTGGCCTTTTCATGGCAGGATATTGATGAGAAGGTATCAGATGGTTCCTCATATATGTTAAGGGAATTTTATGGTGATGACAGGTATACACACCAGTACAGTGATGTTACATAATCTCCTATGTGCACATGCTTTAGGGAACTCCATACATTAAAGCAATGGCGTGCTGATGATGCACTCAGCCTCATGAATGGACTTTAACTGCTCACTACATACAGACACAAGGACAACAATGGAGCACTGTGGACCACAACCAAACACAGATCTATGGGGACAGCCAGCATGCCTGATGTGGACAAACAAGCTAAATCCAGGGTTTCTCTCTTTCTCTCTTGTCAAGTTAAATTCAGTTTTCTTAAGGAGTCATAAGACAAAATTTTCTCTGAGTTCTCAGAGGAAAAACACAGCATGTTTACTTTATCTAAAGGAAAACCAATTGCTAACTATCACCTTTATCTATCCCTAATTTCCTATGTTAAAACAATGGCCCTGTGTTCCTGAAAGTGGGCAAACAAATTAATGAGAGCACTGATATTATCATGGCTGTCTAAACATGAACTACTCTCCTCACTGTGATACTGACAGCCAGGCCTAACAATAAACAGACAACACCTTAAGATCTTCAGCTATTTCCTGTTTAAAATGTGTAAACAGGCATTGACAGGAACGACTACAGCAACAATATCGACAAAAACACTGGCAACAACACAGGCTTAATGTTGGGTATTTACCTTTTACTAAATATGACTAGGAAATTTGCTAATAGTAAGCGTTAGCATATTTTAAACACAACCAGCTCACTTTAAGGGGTCCCTCAGGGACAATAATAGTGAGTTGCATAAAAAGATAAAATGCCACTGGATATTGTAAGGGCACTCACTGCCTCAGTTCACAAGCGTTGACAAGCAATAAATCAAATAAGTTGTTACTATATTTAGACAACTTACCTGAGAACTTGAACGCAACAGAATACCACCGGTTGTTTTCTCAGCGAGGAGACATGATCGTTGCATTTACGTTAGCAATATAGCGTTATAGTGTTAATGCGAGCTGGTTAATATCATTAACAGCTACCCGATTTCCCTGAGTATTTCCGACAAACTTTACATTACTGTAACGTCTCTCGTAGAAACTAGCGTGTATAAACTCAAAGCCAGCCGTGCATGCTGTTGGTTAAATGTGTTTCGACGGTAAAACGTGGAGTTTAAATGCAGCAGGACGGTGAAGGATCAGAGCCAGCACCAGCTCCGTTCCTCTGACGTCGGTGCAAAACCCCTCTGATCACGTGACCGCGCGAGAAACTACCACTTTGACCTACGGCTTTGACTGCCGGCTAAAAAAAAAATTAAATTAAAAAGTAAAAATGCATTAAAAACAAAAAACGGAAAAAATGGTATCTTTAAATAATATTATTCTAACTTTAAAAAATGTCCAAAATATGTATCTAATTACGTATTATTGCACCTGGTAGCCTACAGGTAAGTTTGCTATTGGGTCTGTAAAACATTTATTTCAAACATTACAGTGTGATATTTATGTAATTTACTTTAGTTGTTTTAATATTTTCGCACTTGGTTTATATTTTTTTATGTAAAAAAAATTATGAGCCATCTAAATTTTAATTTGCCACCTTTAAATAAACTGCACGTTTTAAATAGGAATTGTCACTATTTTAAGATAAACGCTCAAATTAATAGTTTTAATAAGTTTATTGTGCCATACTAATTTGCATTTTTAAAGTAAACTTTAATTCATACTAACAGTCATTCACTGCTGAGGTCTTTCTGTTTGCATGTGTCTTCACCAATAGGTATACCAAATAGGAAATACACGTTGTTGGTTCTCGTATCTACTAAAATAAGATAACGGTGTAATATTTTAATACTTTTAAATGACTGAGAAAAGTTGGGACATAAAGGCCCAAACCATTTATTAACACACAGGTTAATGTGCTTCTCATTAAGACTGTTTATAGAGTTTCTGTACTACTAACACACAAAACAATGTGAACTTACTTCGAGTTTCTCCCTCTAATGAGAGACACCTGGAGGGATTTCAACCCGAGCAGACACGTCACGTTCAGTCGCCCCGTGTATTTACTAAACTTACACACCGGCAACCAGCGTATAGGCCTGCATAACACTGTCTCCATTCTCGCTCTTTATATCTGAACATATTCGATATTTGGTAGATTTAATGAAAACACAGCCAGAGGACACAGAGCTGCACGCGTCCAGCTCGAGGGAAGTTGTTCAGTCGCCGGACGAACAAAGTTGTCTAAACTTCCTGAAAGATGCTTTCAGGACCCATCGGAAAAATCTGAAAATTACCATCTCAGACTTGATGAAAAGATTTATATAAAATGGGGCATTGAGATTAAAGTCAAAATTGGGGCATGTGTCAAGACTAGTCAGTATATACACACACTTGTGTTTCTGTGTTTATTTTGTGTATACATACACTCTTCAGATATAGAAATATCTAGATGAAAATTATTCTGCTTTTAATATAAAAAAAGAGTCCTTTCAAATCTGGACATGTTTGAAACTGAATTTGTATTCATATTTTGAGGCTGCTTAGTGAATATGCACCCATTTATTCTCATTTAAACATCAGTTATTACTCCCAACAACTCTGTAATATTATCAAATGTGTTTAAGGAGTTACTAACGTCAGGGCATGAAGCTTCACCTTTTTATTAAAACGTGTACAGACTGCATGACACAACAAAATCCTTAAATCACTGACAGCTGACTTGCTGAACTTCAGAACCGTCCTCTGCCTTTTTAACTATTTCACACCCAGTTAATTATACAGTAAAGGCACACATAGCTGTCAGCGTAAAGGTGTGAATCATACAAAGTAAACCTATCAGGCTTGTGATTGAGAGACAAGTCTCATTCTGCACCACTTGGCTTGAAAAATCCAGGTTAACCTGTTTTGGCACTACACCTGGCAGATCATATGATGTTAAACAAAGATTGAAAGCTCCTGCTTTTATTATCGTTCCAATACATCAGAACCTATGCCTTTGTTATACACAATGCTTGGTGTAAATTTCATCCCATTAACTTTTGTACAGCATACCATTACTACTGGTTGTAATTCATCATTGTATTCCATCATGTTTAATAAAACAAATCCAAATGGTTACTTATTATGGGACAACAGAACAAACTTATACAAGAGATACTGTCAGCGCATTTAACTTCATGTAAAAAAACAGTAAGATCAGTAAAAAAAAAAAAACAACAAAGGAGCTCTTCACATTCAAAATTGTTCTCACAAATGTTAAGATCTCATCAGAAAGACATCAGTCCCTCTGCTCAGGTTCACTGAAGAAGAAGCCTCATTAGCAAATGATCAATTACATTAAGATGACTGAATCAGACTAAAAAATGACAGGGCGTTTTTGTTGTCATTCTGCCTCCAAGCCAGCGAATCCAGCAAAGATGATAATGATGGATATGGAAAGAGGTAAACACAGAATCCTTTTGTACATACAAATAAGACTGTTGGCAACACTCTCCCAAAGCCCTGATTTAAATTTTTTTAATGCACAGTTTTTGAGAGTCATTCTCATCTCTCATCTCTCATTTTGGCTGTTTAATATTGTGTGTTCGCATTGGACCAAAAAAGTTGAATCCCAAAAAATGTCAAAACAATGTCTTGTTTCTTAATCTGTTATTGTGTCCAGAAAACAATAAATATAGGTTGAGCCCTCCTGAATGATCATGCGTGTTGTTTGTCTTCTCTCAGTGTTCCTTGTGGTCTCCATCCTCCTCCAGCTTCCTGATCTCTGCCTTTAGGTGGTTGATGTTCTCTCTGCTGGCTTTTAGCTTGTCTTTCAGCTCTGTGATCTCCTGGCTGGTTCTTTTCTTTGCTGCCTCCATTTTCTCCTTAGTTCTCTGCTCCAGCTCACCAACTGCACACACACACACACACACACACACACACATCCATAAGCATGATGACACTGACTCAGACTATGTGAATGCTACTCTTCTGTACAGAAACACAAACTAGATTATTTTTGCTCCTAGGGCATACGGCTTAATGGGGCATTGAGATTAAAGTCAAAATTGGGGCATGTGTCAAGACTAGTCAGTATATATACACACTTGTGTTTTGTGTTTCTGTGTTTATTTTGTGTATACATACACTCTGTCTCATGCTTGTATGCTCCCAGGGTGAGTTGTCTTGAAGTGGTCAGGAGCTGCTGCATCATTGCTGTGGGATCCTGGAAGATCTGAAAGTTATAAGGACACTGAATCAGATCTGCCTCCCTCAGTCTCACACAATCCTCAATTCACATCAAAACCTTCCATTGCATATATAACATCAAAATAATGATGCCATGTGGAGAGGACAGCTTGAAAATCGCAGTTCTACATGTGTGGACACTTTGTAATCTTCATGCTACTATTTGTAATTTAAATATAAGGTAATAGCCTCAAGCTTTCTTAGTGAAGAAATACAGAAATTTATGCAGTACAATAACTGTGGTTATAAACTACAGCATGAAATTAGACATACCATTTCATCATAAAACTCAGAAACAACAGTCTTCTTAGGCATGGCACTGGAGTCTGACTGGAACAGCTTCAACAGATGGTACAGAGTCACCTAAGACACACACAAGCATAAAGCATAAAGCATAAAGCATAAAGCATAAAGCATAAAGCATAAACACATAGGGGTGCAATCTTCAAAATTCATACCAACTAAATGCATATCATTATCATTTGTGCTCAAGCTCTTACAGGTCTCTCATTGGGGTCAATGAAGAAGATCTTAATGATGATCTCAAACTCCCCCCAGCCTGTCTCTGTAATTTCATATGGAGGCTTTGTCACCACTGGAAGGAAGAGAAATGCAGCAAGTTGTACGGACTGATTAGGAGATGGTTCAGTTTTGGTTATAGCTGAAGAAAGATAAAACACCTTATATGATGCATATGATCACTTTCTCACCTTACTTTAAATGCATTTTTAAATCGTCACACTTGTTTTGTAAAGGTCTACTCACCTCTTAGTGGGTTACCGTAGCTCTCATGTAGCTTGAACTGGATTTTCTTCACATAGGCAGACATATCCTGGTAGAAATAAGTCATATATTTTAACATAAATTTATGATTATCATACAAGCTTTAGTATCGATTACAATTTGTGAAGGACGATGAGTGATGCCACACCTCATTTCTGTAAGGCTTCACGTAGACCGACCACTGATGTGTGTGTCCATCCTCCTCTCTCTTTTTCCCAAAGTAGCGGGCAACGTTTCCAAACACAATAGGCTTCACAATGGTTAATCCCTGCAGATTACAGAGAAAAAACATATAACGTCACAAAACATGAACGTATTCCTGTCGAAACACTCGTGATACGCAAAAGAAATAAATCATAGAACCTCTAGTTAACGTTGTATAAACCCTGCAAGATAATTCAAGTTATTCGTATTTGCTTGTTTATGATACAATATAAAAACGTAAAAGAACCAGAGGTTTTCCACAGCATTATTAATATTGTAGTGTAACGTTTGCGTTACCTTAACCCGACCGCCGGAATCTGGACCAAATTCAGTCATCTTTTTGAACATAGTATGGTAACAACAGAGTGAAGTTGGTCCCTTGTACACACTATAGGACTCCTAATGTTCCACAGCGTGTATTCACATTTAATAAACCTGCCATTTAAGCACCTAAATTGTGCTTTATGTCGCGGCGGATCTCATTTCAAACTACCAGCCAAACAACCACCGGAAGTGATGGGTGTAACGTCTTTAGCTGCACGATAGGAAAAGGTGATAGGGACAAAAAGTTCCGGCTAATTGAGGCTGTTAGACCGACTGAACATGTACCTTTAAAAAATATAACTAAATAAATAATCATTTAATAGAATGCGCTGTAACTACCCTTTAGCTTTCAGGATTGTTCAAATTTCTGAACTTTTACAATTCCATTAGGTCTTTACCTATAATTTCTTTCTGTTCTTCCATGGTGTCTTTATTTGTTAATGCAACAGTTAAGTGTATTTTATTCTGAAAAGGTGGCATTAGGAGAACGATTTCTTTTTCCTCTGAGTGTTAATCCAATGCAAACACAAGCTGACCACTTTTTATAATACGGTTAAAAATGTAATTTTCAGTATACCTCCAAAGTCAATGTACCAGATAGTATCTCTCTTGCTGATCAGTAATAAAGTAAACAGTAATGGTAGGTGATGGCCCTACATTATGTATTACTGTCAAACATCACTGCCCTCAACTACATTGGTGATTTCATTTAAGTATCTCTTACTAACATCTGGCAAAATAAAAGGGAATTTGGTTAACCAATTATTCAACATTTGCATGTTTATATCTCATCTCCCTAGTTTTTGGACCTTTATTTAGCCTAAAAAGTATTATTTGCAAATATAGGACTTGTGGGTTTGAATATTAAAACCCAATATTTATGTGCAAAAAGAGGCCACAAAACCAAATTAAATTTAGAAAGCTTTTATTTTTTGAGACCAATGACATGAAAATATTTTGAATTTCTATGTGCCTTTCCTTTAGAGGAAAATTTGCAGTAACAAGTAACTGCTGGCAAGAATACATGATAAAAATTTTCCCTGCTGGAAATGAACTACAACTCACTCCACTGTTTATTTAACTTAATTTACATTTTCCAAAGATACAACAGATTAGATGATAGCATAAACTGCTGAGTCAAAACTCACCTTTTTAGAAGAACAAACAAGCCAAGTAGCCTATAAGAAGTCCCGCCTTTTCCTGTGCAGGTCTGAGCAGCAGTAATTAATTTCATTTGAAAAGAGGAAAAACCTCAACTTTAGAGATTATCTATCGTGCTGCTCCCACATTAACACCATTGGAGGGAGTTTTTAGATTTGAGTAGCAAATGACTTTGTCTGTAAACATTTTATATCATCAGGTAAAAGATAAAAAATATCTCAATATCAGGTTCTACTATAACATTGTGCAAGTCAAATACTAAAAACATACAAAAGTAAGATACTTTCCACCTGTGTAGGTCTGGCTTGATGCTGCAGAGTCAACTAGACTCCCTTTTGGACTGGGCTGTTACTTCTTTTGCAGATATGTCCACCTGTAAACACTTACCTTCAGCACTGTAGAGAGAAGTCAGCACAAAGCAACTACACAGTGACATCTGAGTTTATGAAAAGATGCTATTCTGGCTGATGAGACCTCTAGAGTGGTACTGGGAGGTTTGCTTAACTCACAACAGCAAAAGATTGACCTTAACACACTTAAAAGTCCTTAATGAAGGTGCAGTTAGATAAAATAATTAACTGTGTAGGGCTTTAAATAACAATTTCTAAGGAACTATTCAAGAGAACCGGGATAAACAATTTCATCCCCTTCAAATTCAGTTTTTTTTACATAGATTTTTTTCCAAAGCAAAAACCAAATTACAATTCTTATCATTGCTCTTTTACAAAATTTTTACAGGATTAAAGGAGTAAAGAGGTTAAAATAAATGAATATAAACAATCTTAATTTGGTTAGAAGAAGAAGGCATTTGAAGAGAATCAAGAGAGTTTAACAAATGTTTGGATACTGCATTTTCATTACAGTTTAGGGTGATTCTTGTATCCCTTACAATGACCAGATAGAGGTTAGGGGCCACAATTTTACATTCATCAAATCCATTTAGAGAATCAATATTACAGGAGGTGGTTGTATTTGAACCTACATGGAATTAAAATAAAAGAACAATAATCTTCACATGTAAATTAATAATCACCCATAATACAAATAATACACATAGATTTCTTGGGTGTAAACAATAGAGGGAGATAATGCGGACCATCTAAACAGAAGTTGTTGGCTTATCTTTTAAAAAGAATTAGTGTCAGTGATTTTTGACTTTGTTACATGTGAACAAGGTTAGTTTTACACCAATTTTGTCCATTATACTTTATTTTGGAGTACAAATGGAAGAGTAACAGCAATGTGACACCCCCTGATGAAACAGTGTTCTCTCACTTTTCATTTACTGAAATCCAATCACTTTTCTTGCCATGTGATCCATAATTTTAGGACATCTGGACCTAATACACATTGTTATTTTGTTCAGAGAGTAAAGGATGTCTGTAACTCAGCACTCATTTAACGCACTGATTTTCTTCAATATCACAAGCTGGAAGCTCTGTATCACAAAGTGTTGACATTCACAGTCTATTTCAACAAAATGCAAGACATGGACATGATGGGTGGAGGAACAAAAGAAAAACTGTGTTGCATAAAATGACGACAATATTAGTGTTATGGTATACATTCCATATTTCACAAGTATGAACTTGTTTCACATATTGTGTTCAAAGGTTCATCTATGATGTGAAAGGGTAAAGTATTAACAATGAACACAGAAAAACATTAAGTGTGGTACTTGAGAGCAAAAGAAGCCCTTGAAATGTTGAACTGGCTTAACTGTATATGAAAAATGACCAATTCAGTGCAATTACATGCAACAAACAGTAACCATTTTATGAACAGTATTAAGATTTTTTGGTGTACAAAGTGTTGTCCAAATAGTGGCATGTTCATGTGCAAGGTCTATATAGCTTCCCATTGTCTTCTTAAATGCATATAATGTAAACGTACATTTGTCTGATTTGTCTTACCTTGCATAAGTTCTATCCATTTGAAATACAAAATTTAAAAAAAAGAGACCAAATGACAGCATTCTATTCTTAAAACAAAGCTGTTTTGTCACACAGCTAAAAAATATTATCTAGATAGAAAATTCAATATGAAAAACAGTTTGCAGTTCATAATATGCATTTAATATAAATGAGCCATAGTGGCATGTAGAGGAATTCACCAAATGCACTGAGTACCTCAGGAAACATTTTTTATTACAACACCATCTAGTTTTTAATCAAAAGCAGAGAGACATTTACAAATATACTAACCATGAAAAGAATAAATGAGAATGAGAGGGAGGGGTGGGGAGAAACATCAAATATGTACCCTATAAAAACAGATCTCTTAACTGAATGTACACAGTACAGCGAGCCAAGGAAAAATAAAAAAAAAGAAACAGGATGTAATGTTTATGTCTTCTGATGTGGGAATTATGTGGGCCATTTTATTGTTGGTTTTTTTGTTGTCTTTTTTTTTTGCAAAAAGTAGCACGCAGTCAACTTCATGTCAAATAAAATGTCATAAAAATAAAAGAGCTGTTTGGAAAGTTTCTTTTCTTTCATCTTTAGTTACCAAGAGTATAGATGCTTAGATAACATAGCCTTACACAGGTCAGGGTCTTCCATCCACTGCTCTTAGTCAGGCAGACAAGATGAACAGACAGAGAGAAGGATGGGAGGAGACGGAGTGGAGAGGAGAGATGGAGGGGTGGAGGAAGAGGTGGTGGTTTAAATCCTGTCCGGTCATGCAGGGTGGGGAGGTGGTGGCGCACTGATATCCGTCCTCCTTTTCCTTCCATCCATCCTTGATCCTTGTTAGCTGCAAGGTGTCAAAATGAAGGGTGGAGTTTGGTTTCGAGGCAGCCCAACAGTGAACACTTTTCCCCTCCCTCACCATTAAATCTACACATACAAAGTGCACTACAGGGCTGGGTTCAATTCACCATCACGTTGAGTCACAAGGTTCAGTCAACTTACTGGAAATTTTATGGAATTCACTGGTTTGTGGTCAGGAAACTTAAAAAAGTATCTGACATTTAAATGTCATTTTTCTTCCAGATGTTAACCTTCTTCTCTTAATGCTCAGTTGACTGTGTATTGCCCCCAGCCCTGGCAAAGACACAGTGAAACATGTCATGCAAACTCAAACAGGGTATATTCAAGAAGCAGTTCTGAAATCTATCACTATGTACACACACACACACAGAGGAAAAAATAACAATATTCAGTTGATTGTATGTCACAAAGCAGGTTATCCACGTTGGATTTTCAAGTATAAGCATTTGAAGTAATTTCATATACAAATGATAGTGTGTGACATTTAACTGTTTGACAGACAAAAATTGATATCCACATGGAAAATGTATATTTAAAGACTCGGGACAGTGAAGTTGGACACTTTGGTTACAGAATGTACACTGTACAGTGTAAACTGACTTAAAAAAAATCAAGGAATGATATTAGGTAAAACGTGTAAAAGGGGTAAGGCTTCACTGAATAGTACAAATGGTTTAACAATAAGCTTTGGACTCGCAATGATGGTTATATATATATATTTGTAGAATTTTTATGTCACATGCTGTACTGTACTACTGGCAAAGACAACACTAATAATTCTTATCTTATCAAGAATGTGGAGGCTAGGTTGGAATGTAGTTTTCAAATCATCAAAAAAAATTTTCCTATGAATTGCATTTTACCTCTCCCCTTTAGCAGTCTTTAAGAAGTACATGTAATGCTAAAATTGTGATCATGACAATATGGGTTAGTGCTAGTTTCATTTCAATATTTTGTCTTTTTTCAAATGGAGCTTAAGTCTGTCATTCAAATTTTCCTTACAATTTTTTTTATGGCAGGCACAAGGGACAGAGCCAAAACTTAAACACTGAAAACTTGTACCACTGTCAAATATACCACAGAAACAATGCAGGATTGGCTGTGACAACCTTTTTTTAGAGGATTAACCAATGCAAGTGTAAAAGACACAGAAAGGACAAAAAGGAGGCATAGATCAAAACACAATTGCAGGAAGAAAGGGCACGCACCTAACTCAGGCACAACAGGTGATAGTATGCTAGAAATGCCAGTGATTTTTTTTTAATTACAAACAAAAGAAAAAAAATGTGATTAAGTATACTACTTCAACTACATGATGTAGGCAATTTAATAATGAATAAGCTGCAGTATTTCAAACTTGTAATTAAGAAAAATGAAGACCAGCATGCAGGGTAGAGTAAATTGCAATAGCAATCTCTTGAACATGATCATAAATGGTGTTAGCAACAGTCAATTTGACTGTCAACAATAGTCAATTTCCTATTAACAGAAATCTTAAGATTATTTTGGAATTTGATATGTTTTTCCTGTAGAAATAATCTTGCTGTATATGGTGCATGGCTACAGATAAATACATTTCACAACAGTGTTATATTGTACCAACAATATTTTTTCAGTACAGTGGACAAATGGCGCTTGTTGTCACACTATTATTTAACAGGCTGTAACACCAGTACATATGTGAATGAGAATGCCTGAACTTTGGTCAATGGTCAAATTACATGAGTATATATGCATATATATGCACCTAAATCTTTTGCAGTGTTTTCAAATATGCCACGAATGAGTCAAATCAGGGTCAAGCAGTCCATGATACACTCTCAGTTCTTGTTTGGCTGCTATGAAGGCCTCCATTAAAAAAACTAAGATGAAAGAAATATTATAATAATAATTCTTTTGATACAAATTAGATTTAGACATTATGGCAGATCTGCAAGTATTACCTTTTTATTAAGCTTTTTTTTTAAATGCTTGCAGAATGCTCTGAGTAAATCAGGGAATAGTTAAAGAAAATGGTGAAGAAAATTTGAATATAGAACATCTAATCACTGCAACAACTACTTAGCTCACAAGTTGAATTTATTAACCTCGAAACTGACCTAAACTAACTTGTGTTATCTTGGATCAAGGGTTGGCAGCAGATTCTTTAAGTCCTATGGGTTTCAAGGTAGAGCATTAATGGACTAAACTTTTTCAGGGGCATCCCACAGACACCCACTTAAATTGGTATTAGGGAAATAAGAGGTTAGGTTGGAGCTTTGAGCTATCTGTCATGGTCCTTGGACCACTCCTCAGTTTTTGTGGTGTGAAAATTGCTGTTGCAATGGGGCACTTAAATGAAATGCTTATCACTGACCTGTAACTCAAAGTCTGTTTGACCCTGGTTTAACATAACCAAATGATATGCCTATATTGACACGAAGGCTGTGTCCCCAACACATATACACCTACAGACAGACTGAGGGGATGGCATAAAAAGTCATATCAGTCTGGTGCAAACAGTATACATCATCCCATGGCAATATGAACAGATAAAACAGTGTAAAAGCATATCTGTGGACACAACAAGCAGCCATACTACTATCAGCAATATAAGAAACATCCCTAAATTTTGCACTGTTTATCCTGGTTGCCATGCTCTATAATATCAGACTGATTGTATAGACAGATTTCAATCTTTAGTCACTTGTTCTTACTGGAGGAAACAATTTGGTAATAAATTTACTCCACAATTGTTTTTCTGGCATCTCCATATGACCAAAAATTATCAGGCTTTGTGCCGACAGGGGATCTCTTATCTAACAAAGACAAAAATTTTATGTCAAGAGGCTGCGGTCACTGTTGTTGCAATTCTACGAAAGAAATGCAAAATTTCAAGGGTTCTTCACTTTTAATTTCTGCCATTCTATGTACAAATGGTATGCAACAAGTGAAAGGAAACTTGAAAAATAATATTTTCTCTTTACTTTTTCCTGTTAATTTAGGTAAGAGGTTCCCAGTGGACACAAAAACTGTAAAATACTACTGATAGGACATTTTGGTGGAACAGATATAAAAAGAAAACAAAAAACCTAGATATACCAAAATGTAGCACAACTCTAGTCTATTTATATCATATGACAGAATATCCAGACAGTTACTGAGTGACAATGTGTCTTAGGTTTTGCTTGCTTAAAAAAAATTCAGCAACTGCAAATGCAAAACCACCCCAGTTAATATTTCCCAGTTTGAAAGACCTGGGACACTTTTGTTAAGGTGCATGTATAAATAATACATTTTTATAGAGCATGTTTAATGCACTGGGCGCAATTAACTCAAGATTTTATGGATTTAAGAGTGACTGCAGTTTATTTAAAATTATGAGATATATTATTTGGGGTGATGTGCAACAGTACAGAGATGCTGAATGCTTAACGTATCCTACTCTACTCTGCTCTGCTCTGCAGGGACTAATTCATACACAACACCACAGGCATCTTAGTGCTTTGGCAGTAAAGGACAACAGACAGAATAGTTCAGACCAGACAAACTTAACTTCAATTCCAAAAATTTACAAAAGTTATCATGTTGGTTCATAGCACGAGAAGCATTGGAAGCAAGCATCTTCCCACAAATATTACAAAAAGCTTTGTCAAACCCTACAAGTGATAGTCAATAAAAAACACCAGCTAGTCTCAGAAAACTAGCCTAAACAATATGTACCTTATATTTTCAGACCACACACCATTGACAGGGTGGTACTGACAATGCTTTTGTACATGCTGGTGTCAGGAGTTTCAAGAATTCATATATCACTCATCCATAACCTAACTTATCACCCAAAAGCTAGCAAAAAATATTTCTATGAGCCAAAATACTCAAAAACACTTGCATGATCTTTGCTTACCTGGGGCTGATTTATTATTTCAAAATCAACACTATGGCCTGAATATTAACTGTTTCAATTTATAAACAAGAATCAGGAAAAAATAAAACCAGTAAAAAGAGCTGTCGATGAGGCTGTATACACCTGGTATTAACATGTATCCTGGATTGTGTAACCAAAGGTAGACTGCTCTGAGTACAGATGTAAATGCACCTACATGTCTCCTACGCATCTTATACTACATCTTATACAACTGCAAAAACCATGTTCTTGGTCTCATTATTTTGGCATAGTGCAGCCAAATGTGTCTTTAAAAAAACTTTAATTTAGCTGAGACAAAGACTTTGATCTCTGTGTACTTTTTGCAAACTAGGCATTGAGTGCGAAAAGCTTAGTTATAAATAATCAGCCAAAGCCAACAGTATTTGCAAGTGGGAAGATATAGGTGTTCATTTGCCCTTAGAGCAGTAAAATGAGATCTGATCAGGGCACTTAAGACACATAAGGATGCACTGTACTGCCAGCTCTAAAGCAGATACTCAGGGCTGTCCATTTTTGATTGAAACGCCCTGGACATATGTTAATACCAGGCTGTCCAACCACAGTGTCACTTCACAATTTGTATATAATCATGAGTTTGCTATGACATTAAATTTGCTTAGTATAATAATTCACTGTTAGGATTCATTGTTACACTGAACATGACTTTACTGAACACTACTATTACTGTAACTAATATTATCACATGAAATTTTAATTTCCCTTATTCTCAACTGAATCAGGCAACTCAACAAAAAAATTAAATAATGGGCTGATGACAGGCGCAAAATCTGCAGATCTGGAAACACTGATTTTTTTTATCCAAGCTTTTCCAACATAATTGCATGTTTACAAGTAATTTACTCTTGACAATAATAATAATATATGGCATGCATATATATATATAAAATGTATACTAATCTAAACTCCAAGACTTTAATCAATTCAAGCAGAATGTCAAATTTTGTTAATCCTTTGAAATTATGTTCACTGAGGGCATCAACATTTGGACATCACACTAACAGCTATGTTATCAAAAATATAAGAATTTTTTTTCATTTCACCTCAACATGTTTTTGTCTGAATTGAGGTACAATGAGCAACACTAAGCTGCAAAACATTCCATTTGACATTAGTAAAATGTCAGGCAATTTTACTGATTCACAAATATATCACAATCACACTGTCAAAAATTTTACAATTTTTAAAAAAATTACCAGATGGACATTTTGTGATTGGAATTTTCATCTTCATGTCATTATAGTATAAAAATGATATCTGTTTAACTTTTAAAGTGAAATGGCAAAATGTATACAACATTATCGTGAATCAAGCATTTACAAATTGTCAAAGTCTAAACTTAATTACTACTGACAAATTGAACATTGTGTTTTTTCCCCTAAAAATACAATCTAATCTAAACAAAAAGACCATACAAAAAGCCAAACCTGTACCAAGTACTGCAAAAAATGATTGGGAAATACTCTGACATCTGACACTAGTGAGGCCAATGGGACTATTATTACAAGCACACTGACAAACCAACTCAGCAGTCAAAATACACTTCAGTTAGCTTCAATTCACATATAATTAAATGGATGTTGGGTATTAGACCTTGATATTTAATCCAGAAAAAAATGTCAACACTTTTTTGGTCCACTGCCCGTAGCTGCTGGTAAAAACAAAAGTTTATGAGCCAAATGGATATTTAACAAAGGCAGAATACAAACTATAGCAACAGGTAGGTCCTGCTATCTTGCCATGCATGTGTTCATGTTCATGTTATCTGTTAGACACTTTATTTAAAATTTGTCTAGCAAATTAAAAGAAGAGAAAAGAAAAAGTGGCTGACAAATTTTTGTATATTACCTGCCTCAAAGGCATGTAGACCAAAAAGGAAACAATACATCCACAGAGTCAATATCCAGCAACTACCTCTGTTTTTTCTGATTTGGTAGGGAACCACAACACAAACACAGCTCTTACAAACTCGTCTGCCGAAGCAGCATTGAATGTGAATACAACAAGTGTGTATAACACACTTTCTTTGAAGACCAAATACACAAAAACAAATTTCATAACATATTGTAGATTTTTGTAGAAAGCAGACTTACCTTGCACCTACCTGAAACCAATGGACTGAGTTTTAAAAGTCTTGCTTACCTTGTCCTTTCTAGTCCTCTTCCTCAATTATTCATTGAGGGGAATTTAAGAAAATGGTGTACAAATGGTGTCATTCTATACAGTCAATTCTTCATTTTTTTTTAAAATTTGATTTATAGTTTTAAAGTTTTAAAATGCTGTAAAGCCTTTTAAGGCCTATGCAGATGACACAGACATTATCTTGATAATATGTCACTCTGGGTGATAACATACCACCACAACTTCTGTACAAAATCCTAACAACAAATTTAGGTTGTTAGCCAAACTTAAGTACTTTACCCAAAGAAGAGGAGAGGAGGTGAGCAATCAAAGCAGACTTTTTCAAACTCAACACAGTTATTTTTTTGTCTTCTGCGTTGTTGATGAGTTAACTGAACCTGAGCTAGACCGGTCCAGTCCAGGTCAAAGAAAAATGTTTTAAAGAGGACAGGAGAGCGCTTAAGACAGAA
Organism: Acanthurus lineatus; assembly: GCA_029814665.1. Classification (NCBI taxonomy): domain Eukaryota; kingdom Metazoa; phylum Chordata; class Actinopteri; order Acanthuriformes; family Acanthuridae; genus Acanthurus; species Acanthurus lineatus. The sequence goes on from JAPZDV010000015.1 coordinate 10,473,977, forward strand.
ACAAATAAATGAAAAACTGTACCTACCTCCGTGTTGTCTAGCGATGTCGGTACTCCCTCTCCCTCTCTCTCTCGCGGTCTCGGTCGCGGTCCCTCTCACGATGACGGTCCCGCTCCCGGCTGCGTTCTCGGTAATAGTCCTCATGTCGGTCGCGACTGCGGGATTTGTGGCGTCGGCTCTTTTCTCTGGAGCGGCTGTGGTCACGTTCCCTGGAACGCTCTCGCCTGGCAGATGCATAGAGAAGAGTCATCAGACTGTGCACCAGGACTTCAGGGGCTTAACTAAAATCTTTTAGGGCCATTTTCTATGTGGAAGACATATTTAAAATATGCTCACGATTACAGTAATTAAATGCTAGATGATATTTAAAAATCAGACATGAACTTATCAAATAGGAGGCAAATAGCCCTCATATCTTCAGATCTGGCTGGCTTATCTCTTTTTCTGTGTGGCCTAATTAAAAGTGTTCTGACACCATTTGCTATCTTTTTAGTGACGTTTGTAAACCGCATTACATTACTGTTACATTAATGGCTACTTCATTACATTAAAGTCTTACCTCGAGGCAGAGCCATAGCTCTTTGACTCAATGCCATGGAGACAGTCCTGCAGGGAACTGATGAGGACCTTACAGCGGTCATCTGCTGACACTTTGGACTGCTTAATCAGACTGATGGCTGTCACCAAGGTTTCTATAGCACTGCCATAGTCAGCTAAAAAGGGAAAATGGTTACATTAAGGTTCAACTGCTCCTAAATTTCTGTCTTTAGAGAACACTCACAGTAATGAAGTATGCTGTATTACCTGCACTGGCGTCAGACACAGCTCTAGATATTGCGCTGGAGGAGATGGCTCTATTCCTGTTCATGATCTCTTCGAACTCTGCTTCGCTCAGAGGCGTCCTGGATGCCTCCATCTCCCTACAAATAAACAAAAACACACAAGGTCACAGCATGTGTTATAAGAGGTTATATTGACACTGTTACCTTTGCAATCAATGAAAAGTAGTTTTAACCAAAAAACTGACCAACAAACAAGCAACACTCGATGCTAATGTACTGATCAAGTATTATGAGTTAGCAGTATATAAATTACTGCATTGATTTATTGCTCCACCTCCAGCTCCCACTCTTACCGGCCTCCAGGACCATAGTCTCCTCTCTCATATGGTGGCGGGCGTCCGTATGGGTCGTTTGGTCCAGGAGGCCCTCGGCTGTCGTTGGGGGGCATACTGTTGTTGCCAGGTGGGGGAAAGAACGCGGGGTTGACATGGGGTGCTGGTGGTGGTCCACCTGGTGGGGGACCTGGCATGTGTGGAGGTGGGGCCAAAGCCATGGGTGGTCCAATAGGACCTGGGGGACGAGGAGGGAAAGGTCCTGGGGGTGGTGGGCCCTGTTGAGGGGGTGGGGGACCAGGCGGTGGGCCATAACCTGGAGGAGGGGGGCCTGGGGGCAGGGGTCCAATTGGGGGCTGGCCAAACTGACCGGGAAAGAGAACAGGGGGAGGAGGCCTGTCGGTACGATTTGGAGGACCAGCAAGGGGAGGGGGGAGGCCCTGGCCAGGAGGAGGGGGTCCTGGAGGACCAGGGGGACCAGGTGGACCCGGAGGGGGACGTGGGGGACCCTGCATCCCACCTACAGAAAACACAAGGGACAATACAGAGGTGGGTAAGACAAAGTAAGATCGGGTGAACTACCCTTTGTTTACATTAAAGTAGAGAGTGTTCCCACATTTTTTAGTATGCTGGCAAACTCACAAAAATGAACATAAACATAAACATAAACATAGACGCCTTGTTGTTTAGGAAATTCAAGCATGGACATGACAGAGACAAATAAGAAAGAGCAAGCCATGGCTAGCAGGAACAGGTATAAAAGGCCAAAAAATTATGCTACAAATAAAAACAGAGGGCAACAAAATATATGAGATAGACATTGAACACATTGTCTAAAGGCATTTTTAACCAAAATCCCTGCATTTAATGCTGGATTCTTTCTCCTCAACACAAGTGAGATGGAGCACTGCTTTAAATAGCCAGTGCTGGAGCATGGCAAGATAATGTGTATACTGCAGTTAGCAAATAGATTATTTCACACAAAGCAAGTAGGGACTGTAAGGCTTTGTAATTAGGCACATTTGAAATAAGTTTAAAAGAAGTATTTCATTTGCTTTGAGTGGTATGAATGCCTTTGATTAGGCAGAATGTAGGATGGTCCTTAAAAAACTTGCTGTGCACCTTTTTCTCTTCAGTCAAAGAGAATAGGGTTCGATTCAGGAATATCTTTACATAAAAAGACCTAAAGGCAGAAAGAACAAACCCGAAATGGTTTGCTTCCCTAAAATGTTCTGGTGAATATTTACACTGGCCTCATGTATTTCTAACAGTTTTTAATGAAAAACGGCTCATTTGGGCATTCTTGAGTTTAATGAGAAACTCAAGTGCTTTGGGGGCTGTCAACCTGATGGTTTGAATGGCACAACTCTTACCAATAATTGCTAAGGTTAAGGTTAGGATTAAAAGGCGATTGATCAAACCAATCAGATCAACTGAGGTGTTTCACCTCTGCCACGCCAGCTCCCGTTCCTACCCCCTGGCAAGAAGGTACTGAAACTCATATCCATCAGAGGGCCATCTTGGTGCCTAATCAGATCTGGTGTCATCCCCGAGCCTAATGGGGAAGAAAGCAAACCGATCACAAGTCTTCCCTCAATAAACTTCACTCAACTAAGTGAAGGCCTCTCACAGCCCAGCAGCACAGGGCACCAGCCACTAAGCTTAAGGAAGATGTGAAAAGGGTGGGATGGGAAAAAGACGCAAAAACGGAAAAAAGAGAAAAGCTGGCATCTCCATTCTCTCCCACTATGTGTGTAAGGCGCCAATCCAAGATTTGCAAGAGGTTTAGGGTTGGTAGCTTGCCAAGTGAAGCTTCCAGCAAACTGCTTGTCAAGGACCGGTGTTTTATATTTCAGTGAGCAGAAAACTGCAGCCAGGGTAGGATTATTTGTTCAACTGGAAGTGAGGAGGGACAAAGACGGAACCAACCAGATGGAGAGGGAAACATGCAAAGACAAATCCCTGCCAGGCGATTTAATGTGTGAAAGCTCCCTCAGACGATACACAAACTACAACAAGCTAGTCTTGGGTTCATGCGGGTGTCAGTAGAAGCAAAGCCTGGACTGTGCTTAAAGAGCAGCACCATCAACCAGAAAGCACAGAGCACAACTTTAATATTTGTTCAAAAAAAAAAAAAAAAGAAGAAGAAGAAAGAATTATCGCCACACTAGACGAAAGCCTGACAACAAAAAATGAAATTGGAAATATGACTGCATCTGTTAACAACACTGGGTCAAAATCAGGAATCCACTGACTCAGACTGCAACAGATGAGCACAACCACCTCCACATTGGTTTTTCTGGGGCTGATGATGAGAGTAGTTGAAGACTGAGCCATCTTGCTTCTTTTTCATCTCTGCTAAAGTTTCACATGCACAGTACCTCAGAAAATGACATTTATGAACTGAGTTGCATCCAGGAAACTCAAGTTTAATCTGACGGGGTGAGAGGATGTAGGCCAAATTCCAGCAATGTAATGCATAGTATGCCACAAGTCTTAGTGCACATCAAATTTTCATAAAATGTCAAGAGTTTTATAACAACAATTGACGGCATCTCCCTTGCATGACAGCTAAGAAGGCTGCCAACAACCAATATACAAGATAAGGCGCGAGTAAAACTTTGGGCAAGCAAATTCCTGCCTCACTTGTCCGACAGGAGACTGTAAAAGAAATATCTTTGTTTCCTGTTGGTTCTAACCGTTAAATCTCAACTGAATCCAATGATAGAGGCCTTTTCTCTATCAAATGGGCACAGACACTAGTTACTAAACTAACCAGGGAAGTGTGGTGGTGGCCCACCAGGCCCAACAGGACCAGGAAAGCGGTCTCCTCCAGGACCGGGTGGTCCAGGGAAACGGCCTCTCCCTCGACCCATGGGGAAACCTCCACGAGGGCCTGAGCCAGGGGGACCAGCTTTACCTTCCCCAGACATCTGGCCTGACTGGGTACCTGTGAAAAGACAGGAAAACAAAAACTCAAGTTTTCTATTTTACAACACCATAAATAAATATATGTGCATTGTATGCACATTTACACATCTTGAATCAATAACTCAAGTGACAGCGCATGTGTGATTACGTGCACTGCTGCTTTTAACTGTACATGAGGTTCATGTGTCTAATGTTGTCCATTTTGCTGCAGTGCAAAATACATTTTCAGCAAAATAACTGAGGCGTCAGAACGCGCAAACTTATTTACATGACCCCTTTAAACTATTATGTTGATGAGCTGGCAAGTTAAAATAACTACTGCTGAATCCATTTTAGAGTTTGCCGATGCCAAGTCTGCCCTTGTCCTACTTACTCTTGCGTGACTGCATCTCAAACTGGCTGAGGGACTGCTTGTTGCATGGTGTTACGATTGGATTCTGACCATGGAGTTCCCTCTTTGACAGCAGTTCCATTAACTTCCTGGATGATGCCTCTGAGCCCACACATACCAGTGCAAACCTTTAAGATGATAAATGCAAACATATGCACTTTGGTTTAGGCAAAAGTAAAAAATTAAACAATAATATTTAAAAAAAGAAAGAAAGAAAAACAAAGGGAAAAACAGCTGGTACAATAATATTAAAAATAGACCTCACCCTTTTGACTGGCCATTGGCTCTGTTTTCAAAGAATTTGATCTCCAACACATCTGTGATGCCTATCGACCGGATGGCTTCTGTTAGATCCTCATCTGTCGTCCACTACATAAGAGAAGACAGGAAAATCATTTATCAATAATGACTTAATGATTTGCTCATTTCAATAATTATGTTAACAACTTGCAGATAAATGTGTGGGTCTACATTTCGCATGACACAAAAAAGTCTACTTTACAAAAGTCTGTAATGCCTATATTTTAAAGAAAAATAAGTTCCTTTTTTTTCTTTTCTGCAGCACCAAAACAATTGTGGTGGGTTAAGTGTTTTTTCAGAGGACACAATAGACACAAGCCTTCTGGAATTATTGTGTTATTTACTTCGTAATTTTTTATGTATATAATGACCACAGAATATGCATTTTTAATCATCAAATTAACTCACTCATTTGATTGTGCCTCATACAAAGAGCCTGAACAGAATTGTCTGATACCTACCCATGTGAGGTTTCCAATGTACAGGGCAATCCTTTTGCCTGTGTAGGTGTAAACCACGTTGGGTGGGGCAGTCTTCCCTCCCTCTGTACCACCTGGTGCAGGCAATGTGTCTAGGTAGTCACGATCTTCTGGAGCATCACCATTGTTGGCGGATGGGGATATTACATCATCATACAGGTCAATCTGCTCGTGGACTGGGTAGTCCGCTTCCTGTTTAATATGAAAGTAATAGCATAGAACATTATGAGCAGTTCCACAAGAGTGACCATACCTGCCTCAGCCGTGAGTGAGGGAGTGTTTTGATTTTTTAGTAAATCCAAGACACATAGCAGTGTTTTAGTTTTGTTATGTAATTGACTGCAGAAGTACCTGGTGGGATATGACATAGTGAGGATTTGACGAATGAGCAGCAAACATCCTGCATTTGAATTTTTTCTATCCAACAGGCCCCATGCCTCTATCAGTTCAGCAAGACTAATGGTATGCAAAGTCCTCATACTAAGTGTAGAGATCACATAGACAGAAGGCAACTTTTTTTTTTTTTTGCTAATATATTAGTATAGAAATTGGTAACACCCCCCCCCAGAAAACAGATATGCATGTATGTATGTATGTATGTATGTATATGTATATATGTGTGTCGTGTGTGTTGGTAAAGATGAAAAAATAAGCTGTCACTGTCATTAACTAGCAAAAATAAATAAATAAATAAAACAACAAAATGCCTTGCTATATTTTACTTAAACATTTTACTTCTCACACACAGCTTTTAAATGATCAGCTTTGTCCAGTGGACTTATTAAGTTTGTTACCATTATATTAAAATCCATAACAGATGCTGTACTCCAACTGTTAAATAGGCTTGTTTCATGAAGCGGTTTTATCAGATTATCTCTTAACTCAATAATCTGAATCTTTCTGTAAGTGTAATCATCTGAACACACCTGCGTTTCTTCAGAGTGCCTGGGGCAAGTGAACACCTCACTCATATTTTCTCTGAATGCATGACACAAAACATGCTACAAGAGGGTCATTTCAGACATCATGATACCATAAACTTGCCATATGTATACTCAAGAGCATGTGTTTTTTTTTCTTGTCACAAAGTGACATTACTATTTGCACATATCCCCCGCGTAAAATAAACAAGGTGGAGCATTTACTAACAATTCAGATATGAACTGGTTCTCTTTTTTTACTTTGATATTGCAGTTGCACGATGAAGTATCTGAACAGCTCTCTAAACATCAAACTTGCTGACCTCAGGATTTATTATTACAAAAAAGCATGAACGAATGAAACAAGAAGTTATTCGACTTCCGTAACTCCAAGCATGAGTAGCTGATGTTTCAGCCGAGAGCACAATGGGTCACCATAACAAAGATCACGAGAGCGTTTTCCTTAACATGTTGGTTGAGATAATATTGCCTCCAAGTGACCAGCGGGAAACAACAACATCACAAATTGTTTACCTCCAAACGTGAGCTGATATGGCCTTTTTCAAGTTGCACTGAAAAATGGGCGTGTGTGGTAAAGGAAAACATCCACACAACAGAAACTAATGCAACAAGAAGCTAATTGCAGACTTACAATTCAAACCTAAGTTAATTTCTGAATAATTTACTTGATGTATTAAACGTAACCACTTAAAGAAAGTCTAGCTAATTTGCTTTTAATCCTAATACTGCTTTCGTGAATGAACTGGCAGCACAAATTACTCGTAAATTAATTGACTAGACATAATTATTTGAAAAGCAGCTATCGCTAGCTAGCTGACGCAGCTAGGTACGTCTGTTTGGCTTGCTAGCCCGCCACAGGCGGTCAGGCCGAGGCCTGATACTGAGTGCTGACCAATGAAAATGCTTTTGGCATTAATCTAAAGGATAAATATTCATTTCCACATTGCAAACTATTTACAAAGTGCAGGAATCGTCGTGTTAAATATCAAAAACACTAACAAAAGATGCAACATTTCGAGCCGATAATTATAATATCTAAGGATGCAGGCTCGCAGCATGGTGAGAGGGGGCCTGTATGCCAATGGAGCTCGTTTGACAAGCAGAGCACGCCGCTCTCCAACAATAATAACAAGAAAGGATTACACAAATTTACAGAAAATGGAACAATTAAACGAAGCGTTTTGAGTGTGAATTAAATACCTGGCTGAATTCCTCCTCTACGTCGGCGTAGATATCGATGTGATCCACACCGTCCGCCATTTTCCTCTGACCCGTCGCTCTCTCCGCCTGGCGGTGCAGAGCAACAGCGAGCCTCAAACAATGAGACAGGGAGGGTCAACAGCGCCCCTACTGGTCAAATTTATTTTTTCTCATGTAAACGTTCAATAAAACATAAAAACCATCACGAGTTTGAGGAAAGTAGATATCTTGTCAAATGGACAAGGGTAAATTGGCCAATATAATAAAAAAGGGAAATGAAAAATTAGAAAAATATTAAAAAAATGAAATGTTAATGCCTTGTTATAATTTTGAGGTAGAAAGATGATATCTGGACGTCTCACAATGTAGACCTAACGTATGCTTGGCTTCATATTTCAAAATTTTGACATGTCCATATGCAGTTTTATAAATTCTTGTTTTTCCTTTTTCTGACAGATATTGTCTTCCAAAAATCTACACCTAGATGTCTTATCAGAAGGGTATGATAATATTACGAAGCAAACAAGACAGGTTTTATTGTTAAGACAGAATGTGTGTTGCATTTTTAACTATTTTTATAACAATTAGAGTGGTAATGGTGATTACTTTTAATATTTTCTTAAAAAAGTGCATCAGTATTTTTGCTCACTGTTCAGAGTTGTACTTTGGGGCATAACTAACATCCTGTCAGTTAGCCCAGATGAAGCAGGCACTGCTGAAGACAGAAATCTGAAAGATGTACTGGGTGATTCTTCAGAAGAATCATTTGTTATTTATATTCCACTGAGGAATACACAAAATTAAATAAGATAGTCAAGATACTGCATTGTTGTTCATACTAATATTACCTTGAAACTCCACTTAGATAAAAATAGGGTAAGTCATTTTTTAACTGAAAAAGATGATTAGAATTTAATCTGCTTCATAATTTAATGGCTGCAGCCTTTTTTCAGACTCTCTTACCATTAGCAAAATTCCTCCACTTGTATCTTAGCATCTTTAAAATGCTATGACATCAATCTCTGACACACAAAACAGACCACACAAACAACAGAAACAGTACACCCGCTCCATATTTACAGTTATAGCAACACAGCCCAAGTCTTTACAAAAGCATACATAGGAATATAATAACACACAGAGTTCTGTTTATTTGTACAGAGTGATATACATGGTCACACAGAAACCAGTGATGTTTAAAAAAAAGAAAACAAAAAAAGAAAAAAGTTTCCTCACTATTTTCCAAATTTTTTCCAAAACTTTTCAAAAGTGATGGTACTCATTTAGTACTTGCACAAGTTCCAGGAATGCAACTGTTCTGGACTTAATGGAGCAGCATATATGCTGAGGAGGGTTTCATCTGTTGCTAAAAATCAAAGAGAAGAAGAAGAATGCCTACCAGCATGAAACTGAAATAAAAAAGCATTGGAGATGGCAACAAGTGAAGATGCATTAACAAGTCTGCCTTGATTTATCAAAAACGCTAAGTGTTAACCTAGGATTTGTAACGATTTGCAAAACAAACAAATTTGCAAATAATGTAATCAAATTTTTTGGTGAAAGAATAAAACCTTTTTAACTCTGTGAAGCATCTCAATAATCAACACCCAAATTGTTCAAAGAAGTCAATGCTATTGAATTTTAATTCATGTTGGGGATACTCTGATTGACAATTTCTCATTGATATCCAGTAACAGTATGAAAAAGATCAGAATGCTTATTTTAACTAAGTTAACACTTAGAGCGTGGCACACAGACAGGAGGGGCCATTGTGTTGTGACTGACAGAGAGAGGGCTAAGTGAATCAATTCACTGATCTATTTCTTCGACAATTTAATGGTGTATTTATTGTGCTACCAACAACTATAGTTTTCAATGAAAAAAACATTTAAATTTCTTTAGATTTAATTCTTCATATGAAGTATTTTTAAGAATTATCAAATACATAAATAATGATACATAATAAATAGACAGAGGGTTCAAATACATCCTTAGATCAGTGATTAGTATTGCAAAAACTTCTTACCCTCAAATTGTGATCAACCATAAAAATCTTGAGTGGGACACACTTTATTTATGTTAACATTATGTCAATAATGTATGAATGTGTTATAAGGTTTAGCATAAGTATAATACAGGATTTTCTAATCCTAAAATATAAGTACTGTTTTTTTTGTTTTGTTTTCATTTTGTGTTTTGGGGATGTCACAGTTGTATATTAAAATATTCATTGTTTTGGCTTTGTAATGTAACTGTTGCTCATAGTAGAAGACTACCATCCACACCAGTTGTTTTATTTATCACAATAATATTATTTTTTCTTAATAAATATTTCCTTACTTATAGTCCATCACAATGTCAGTAAATTGAATCTACTGCTTGAACTCTGATTTTATAGCATTTAAGGTACATTTGACTTATAAGGAATCCATTGTTTTATTTATTTATTTATTTTACCTTTTATCAAATTATTTAAAAAGAATCGTAGAGTTTCACTATTGTTGACACTGACTACTATTTTTCTAATGTAATGATATCACCCATCATTAATATCTAGTTACAAGTGAGAGTGTGTTGGTTGCTGCTTCACTGTCTATCTCTTTCTACAATGTATACGTTGTGTCTTTTTTCTGTATGATATTATGTGTATAACTCAAGTGCAAGTTCAGTCCACTAGGTATTGTGTATTCATGCAATTGCACACATATCAGTGCACCCGAAATGACAAGACACATTGAAGACTGATACAAAAAAATCCTAAGAACTTCATGCCACTGAACTCACATATGTACATATACTTCAAATCGGATTCATTCTCACAGTGTATAATCTGTTAGCTCTCACAAAATTTTATATTTAAATTCTAAGCAGAAAATGTAGAACTTGTGATTTGCATGTTTACAATAATTTCTCTAACCTTTTGGGGTTATTCCCTTTATTTTATTCATTTTTTTAATCAATAAATTTTTGTTACCTATCTAGTGTTCACAGGTCACAACCAGTTCCGTGAAATTGTCCTTGATATGGACTTTAACTTACTTACAGGCTATATGAACAGCATCTACAGTCATTGTTTGCCATTTACTTCTGCAAGATCACAATTAACAATAATATTCTGTTCTTTTTGTGATATAATTGTTTTTTTTTTTAATTATATAATAATAACATTGGTAAAATCTGGTATTGTTAATATTCATTGCTTTAAACTGAACTGGCAGCTTTTAAATAATTGCGTTTTAAAAAAATCCTCATCTTCATCTTCTACAGCTTATGCAGTGTTTCCTCTTTTTTCTAAAACTCTTTCTACAGTGGGGGTTGCTTTCACTTTTTATCATAATTACTATTGTGCATAGATTTTGCTTTTTTCATTATTAACTGACTGTTGACCACTAAATATTGAAGCAACAAGTAAAAAAAAAAAATCACCATTTTCTTTAGCCTGTTACAACCAATATCTGCTTTTGTTGGTTGATTAAAACATGCACAGTCCCGATACTCATGGTTACCAAATATTCACTGGAAACTTAACAGCTTCACTCTACAATGTACTTTCATTGCTATGCAGAGACAATAGTTTTAATGACAACACAAGCAGTGACTTTTGCTGAAGAACTGTCTTAGAAGCATATAACTTCCATTCAGTTTACTTAAAATCAGCCATAAAAAGGAAAAGGCAAAAACCAAATGACAATATTGTGAATTCTGTATCATTCATATGACCAACATGCCAGATACACATACACCCAATTTAGAGAAACTGTATCCATTCTCAGATCACTATACAAATAATGTACCAATATATTGCCAAACTTGACAATTAAGTATGCATATATGTATATTAAAATTATTTTATTAGCCATTTTAAGAGTATACATCAGAGCTGAACTATTTTAAAATACAAGCAGACAGCAAAAGCCATTTTTTCACTTCTCTCATCATGAGCATGTAAAGGTGATAAAAAGGATGATTAGCAACTATTTGGTGAACTTAACCTCATTACCTCCACTGATTTATACCATTTTGACACCAACAGTACAGAAATAGCCAGAAACAAAAAGCGCCAAAACAAGGCCATTTCTAGCATTCTTTTTACCTTCACAATGTCCAACAGACAGCCAAATAGTGTTGCACAGTAACTACAGAAGTTCAAATTTCTTAACAAGAATCCTGCAATTATCTTGCAATTTTTGTATAATGCTACAGTTTGTCTGATATTTTCAAGGAAATTTCACTTAAATATATATATTGTTACTATCCCAAAGCACTGTAACTGTGTGCCACAAAAATATAGTTAGTATTTATTGTAAAGTGTAGTGAAGGCCATGCACTCTGTATTTTAAAACAATTAGACTAAAATACATGGGCAAAGCAGAAGGTATATCCACAGATACATTTAGAGAAAATACAGAGAAGATGGCAATTTTGAATTACTGCAGAAAGCATACAAATCTCTTGTACACTTTAGATTTTTGGATAATATAGGATCCTGTGGGTTGACTACCCAAAGATTGCCACAAAAAATTCATGTGACATGGAAGACAAACTTGCAGAGACAAAGCCTATGTCTACCTGTGACTACCCGCCAGTTTACCCTTTATTACATTGTGAACTTCTATGCTTACAATATTTCATATTAGTCTGCCATCCGTAACCTTAACCTTTCACACAATTGTTGAGTAAGAATAACAGACATACATACGCACAAACACATGTACACAACTTCCAAACACTCACCTTACAATTCTTCAAAATTTTCCACATGGAGCATTTCAATTTATAAATTTCAGAACAAACCACAACTGTAATGATATGTTGGATTATATGGCTGTGCTTACAGAGTATGTGCAGGAATACTTGGAGGGACATAATAATGTAACTATTATTTCTCAAATTACAGACGGTAGGAGAGTGACAGTTAAAACAACAGTTTTCATTCCCACCTCTCATAAAGCATCTCAACAGTGCTAAATATCATAAATAAAATCCCCATAACATATCCTCTCACACCGGTTGAAATTGGATTTTTAATCAAATTGAGATTAGGTAGCCTAGTATAAATTATGTTTTGATTTGGGGAAATTTGGGAAAATTTATAAGAAATATTTGAGAAAGCGCTTGCTAACACACATAAAGAGGACATTTAATTACGTTTACATTTAATTACATTGAATCCCATTAAAGGTGATCAAACCACCTGAAATAATAATTACACCGAATTTAATTAGCTTCGTCAAAACGACAACGGTCGCACGGTTCAACTTTTTTTTCCTCTTTTTTTTTAAAGTCCCCATAGAACTTGCTGAGATCTGTCCAGCCTTTTAAAATGAAATCAACTTTGATGAGAGGTTCTCACTACCGATTCGTCCGCTCTGTTACTACAATATAGAAGGGACAACAAGCGAATCTACGAGAAGATACAACTGAATTACACCCGTGGTGTTAGTTTTGTGTGTTTGTTTTTATCAGTGCCTTATTGAAATGTTTAACGTTTGGTTTACTGATATTCTAGTGCTTTAAAAATAAACCTTGTATTGTAGGCTACCTATCTTCATACCAAGCACTGTGACCTGCCACTTTTAACGAGAAGAATGAAATTTGCCTGAATAACCTCGAAGACAAGCTTATAGGTCGTTACACTTTTCCAGGAAACACAATGGGTTTCATTACATTTGCCTTCTCTCTCTCTCTTTTGTCTGTGTGTGTATGTGTGTCTGTGTGTGTGTGTCTGTGTGTGTGTGTTTGTGTGTGTGTGTGTCAGACATCTCCTACCTGTTTGTCCCAGTGCAGTGAAGCCTATCCTACTCGCCGGCTTCCGACCACCGTTCCGGAGGGCTGTTTTCCTCCACTTTTTTTTTTTTTTGTTAAACAAAAAAACTTCTTCCAATAGTTTGCGTTTTCCACCTCAATGACAACTGTGAAAGAAGCCATAAAAAAGAAAGAAAGAAAGACAGACAGACAGAAAGAAAGAAAAAAGGCGCATTTAGAGCACCATATTTGCTACACCGTTTTAATTCTCGAGTCAGTCCTGAACAGTTAAATTAGGCTACAAGTTACATTATATCGAAATACAGAAAAAATAATTAGTCCTTAGTTACCGCAGAGAATGCAACTGTAAATTTAATGTTTTATGGAGGGCAACGCTTGAAGTAAAAAGAGGCAGAGACTTCTGTGGAAGCACTTGGAGAGCGGCTGTCAGAATAACGTTTAGATCAAATGTGGTTGATGAAGACGGATGAAATCGTCGATTCTCCTATCTCTATGGCGAAGAAAGTACATTTAAACCAACACAGGGTAAATTAAACCTTGATGTATTTTTGTCCAAGGCGTCCATTAAAAAAAAAAAAAAAACAGAAACAATAATCGGTCAACTGATGAAATATTCTTTCCCCTTTGCTCTCTGCCCTTTCTTCGCGCTGTCGCGGTGGCCGAGCGGCGCACGCTACAGCTCCTGAAAACCTGTCTCAGTAACACAGAAAAAGAGAAAAGGGAGAGAGCATGAAGAAGTAAGAGAGCGCGCTCCAGCAAAACGGAGACTGTCCTCTGTTACTGCTGCCCTCTGCAAGTGTGAGCCAGCTCATCCCTTCCTGGTAAGAGATGATGATATGCCAAGCGAGTCAGAAATGTAATGCTAGGGGGGGAATCCCCTGCTGCGTCCAATCCTGACGTCTCTACCAATGTGCGTGCGCGCGCGCATGTGAATGCTTGAGTGACTATTTCTTTCATAATAGTGGCTTTAAAACCGGGAGTCCTGTCTTGGTGTAAGAGCTTACCCAACTTCTGGTATGTGTGTGTGTGTGAGTGTGTTTATAAGGTGGAAGAAAGGATTAGGCTGAATACACAACCACACTGGTATACACAGCAAAATGTAAAAGTAGAAACAGGTATGGAACTTAAACATATTAACATAATACTAAATGTGTGCATTTTCTTTTCTTCCTCTGATTTTAACATTGTGTGTGCCAGTAGGAGTTAATTTATCTCTGTACTAGAACTGTATATTAAGTGTTTAAGAGACTGCAGTGAGAGTCGACTTAATTGTGCTTTGTGCTTTTAAATATACCCTGCCCTTTTTCTAGCGAGGCTTTAGCAAATTTGTGTGCACTACTGCTGAAAAAAAGAGCCAAACCAAATAACGCTGAAATAAATTGTAGGACACCATGTCTGATTATCTATTTTGCATGAATAAAAACAAAATAAGTGGATGACCTATATCATGGTTAAGTAAGTGCCACACATGCACCTCATTAAGTTATTCAAGGTTAATATAAAAATTGCAAAATCAAAATATTTAGTTGTTACAGCTTCAGATTTCATGCAAAATGTAACAGAAGTCCTAACTGAAACCAAATTACTATTCATTTAGGAGTTAGTTGTTTGCAAAGCTTTTTTAAGCTATTGCACAGCAGTGTGTTATATTACATGATATCTGGAAAAGCTATACTGCCTTTTGCTTTGAGTTCTTTAAAAACAAAAATAAAAATACTAATAAACAAAAAAAATCCATCCTGTTCCGTTATTGGGTATGTAGTATGAAGGTTCTGGCTGCCTTGTTGTGCCATAACAGATTTGCCTAGCAAAGGAGGAGTCTGATATACTCTTCCTGTTGCAGTTTGTGTTGAAGTTTATTGGCAAGGCTACCAGAAAGGAGTGAACAGGGAGAGACAAAGACAAATTGAGAGGAGAGCATGGAAAACAACAACGCCAATAAAAACGATGACAACAACAAAAGCAACAACAGCAGAATTTCACAATAGCATTTACATTGGTAGTAAAAGTACATTCAAAATACAAGAAACTCAATTTGCAATAGTAGCAACCATTAAAAAAAAAAACTAACCCCAAACCAACCTAACCTATGACATTTTTAACCTTTGTACGCGTCTGTGATTTTGTGTGAGTTGTGTACTTTGTGTGCGTGTGTGTGTGTGCGTGTGTGTGTGTGTGTGTGTGCGTGTGTGTGTGTGTGTGGGTGTGTGTGTGTAGGTTTGTCATTTGATGTGGCAGGTAGTTGAAGTGGGAGGCCATAACAACACCCTCTGGCCTCAAGTGGCAAACAGGCCAAGCCACCGGAGTGCCCAAGAACCTCCTAGAATACCAAGGACCCAGGGCCACATGCCCCAGGGACAGCCACAAACCCAACCCAAGGGAGGACCAGCAAGAGAACACAGAGGCAGCATCCTGCCAGAGGAGGCCTGAGGAGGAAAAAGGGACAGGAGGCCCTGTGGCCAAGCCCAAAGCCACCAACCCCAGCGTGATCCGACCCCAAAGTCACAAGGCCCCACCAACCAGAGGCCAGCCCACACCTCCACAGGGAAGCCCACCATGCACCAGAGAGGCCAATGCCTCTGGCCAGCTTTTGATCTGAATTCAGTGTCAGGATTCTTTGTTGTTTAGTTGTTTTACTAGTTTTTTTTTTCAAACATTTTAGCTGCACAACTGTGTATTGTAGAACTCTATAGCATGAAATTTATAAATGCTTTGATTAATGAGAAATATGGATTTGAACACAGACTGGGAAGATGGAGATGTTGGATCCCAAGAATATGCATCATAACTTAAACATGAGTGTAACTATGGCTTATTAACCTCGTAGTTACCATCACATTAAATGCTCACAGGAGCAAGATAGAATACTTAAGCAATAATTTACAAAGAACTGGTATATTGTGATAATATCAGAGCTAAGGAGGGTTGTTTGGCAGGCAGTTCCCTTAACTGGGATATAATCACAACATATCAGGACGTAGAGTAAGCTATTGCTTTTATAAAAAGGTTACAAGTATGGCAATACAGAAGTTTCATACTTAAACCAATTTATTAGCATGTCCATGAAGCTTTTATAAACCTTTGTTCTTAAAAAGAAATAGATTCCCCTGGTAGCTTGTACATCGTGGAATATCACTGTTTTCCTATGCAAAATATTAGCCTAGCCTTTAGCCCTTAATTTTGCCGTGTTGTTAATCACCTGACAATGGCCTTAATCCAATCAGCTGAGAAGAAACTACAGATATTGTGGAGATGTAGCCTGTGGTTGTCTAACTTTTAAACGGTGGATTAAGTACAGATCAGAGTTTATTTTAGCCTTTCAGTTTGTAGCAACTATAAAATTCTTTATTTTGAAATGTTATACCATTTCAATTATTACATTACTATTATACCACGACTAACAACTGATCAGGTTGCTACAGATTGCTTGACTTGAGCTATCATATTCATAATGTCTATTACTGAACTAAATTTGCTAATTAATAATGGTTAAATGTATAATCATATAACTCTATTATTTTACTGCCATTACACTGGGTTTAATCAACAAGCCATGGTGACAGTTATCACACTTAAATAAACTAGTCACACATACACATATATAAATATATATGTATGCACACACATACTCACATACATATATATCTATATATTTATATAAAGAAATAAATAACCAAATTGTGTCTTTTTTCATGCTCTTTTCTTCTTTGTTGCTTTTCCTAAAAAATAACACTATAAAAAACTATATTTTTGTAAGTAACACTATCCTAATATATGAAAGAAGCAGTTAGGTGCTTGCAGGCAGAGAATTATTTGGCGTCCTTGTGTCAAAACAGAACTTCTACGTTATTTTATTTATTTAAGATTAAGGATTTTTAAATTTTCAATTCTTTAAACAAATTTCAGAATAGATCAAATTCACTTATATGCAATTAGTGAAATGGCAAGGTTAACCTTGCAATGTAGCAGACTGCTGAGGTTTCAAGTTTGAAACCGATGGATGCTGCAATAGTGGCAGTTTTAGCAGAACTGGACATATACTTATTTGTAAAAGAGCAAAGAACAGCACTGCAGACTTTCCTTGATGCAAGAGATTTTCTTTTCTTCTCTGGACTGGCTTCGGCAACAGCAATGAATGTGACAGACAGAAAAAAATGCCTCTTTGCTTGTGAGTATCTCAATAAACTACTGCTGATGGAGCTGAAGTGTGCAGACCTTCCTCTGATTTGCTACTGTATATTAGTCCAGCATCTTCTACTATGTTTCATGGATGTACACAGTTTTTACTTTTGGGCCACCAATAATAGCCGTACAGTACTTTTTTGCATTGTTATTATTACACTGTGTCCTGAATGGAGTTGCTGCAATGCTTTGCATTGTGACAGCAGAATAATAACCCCATCATCAGAAGTCTATAATAAAAGCAAGATACCACACCATATTTATGTCCCTACTTATGTCAGAATCAAACCTACACTCTTACAAACATCTTTGTGTTTCTTAAACTCATTTGTCTGTCATTTTAAGGTCCCCCTTTTGCAAAGCCCAGTTTGCTTCTCTTGGCCACCTCCAACAGCCCTGATTAGGGACTGCCCACCATGTCCACATCGCCTCTGCCAAGGTTTCTTTAGCATGAACCTGTGTTTTGAAACAAGGGAATTATCAAAAGCTAAATTTTGCCAGTGTTTTTCTCTAAATACACATTTGCTATTAGCTCTAATGTGCATAATAAACTCAAGAACCAAGAACTTGCTCAAGAACCAAAGTATCTGCAGCTACTGGAAGACTGCACTGTGCCCATGTTAAACATTTAGAGCTTGTTCATTTGGGTTATGTATTAAGAGCAGAAGCAAGCCTAGCAAGCTAGGCTAAAGTCTAAAGGCAAGGCTAAAGGCTGAGGTCTGGAAATAGTAACTCTTAACAGTTTCCAATGATAGTAAGACAAACTTAAAACTGACAAAACAGCCCAACTTTTAGGACCCTATCATACACCCAGTGCAAAGTCTATGCACCAATGGTACAGGTGGCATTGCTATCTTACACTCAGGACAAATGTCATTTTTGCAACTAGTGTACAATAGCAAATCCACTTGCGACGAGCCTGTGTGCCCAGGGGTGGAAGGTCTGAGAGTGAAGGCAAAATGAAGGTGTGGCTTGGCATATTTTCTATTTTGTACCTGATGCACTGAAGTCAAGTGCTCCTTGCGCTTAAACCAGCTAAAACTTGGTCTAAACACAGCCTGTACTGCAAGATAATGTGCAGCTGGCCAACATGCTCACACACATCTCTACAATCACACTCATGGTTGTTTTCTGTTTTTGCCACTCAGCAGTGTAAAATACTGAAGTGTGTTTTTTGGACATATTTAGTAAAGATAGTCAAGTGTCCTTTGAAAATGTTATGAGATATACACTCAACAAAAATATAAACGCAACACTTTTGTTTTTGCTCCCATTTTTCATGAGATGGACTTAAAGATCTAAA
>JAPZDV010000015.1:10492683-10536646 GCA_029814665.1 Acanthurus lineatus
ATGTCAGTCATACAATAGACACACCAAATTGAGACAGACAAATAATTGACTTTCATATTTTCAGCAAGACTGAACATACTGCAATGATGCACTGCGACACATAACATGTATGTGAGTCAGTACCACAAACAGATAAAAATCTCAGGCAATTTTTTAGTTAGAGTACAAACTCAACTTAAAGACATGCTTTATGTGATTCAGAAATACAATAGAAATAGTTACAGAGAAACTCAGCCCGAAATGCAATGAAATGCTGAAGTTCGAAAAAATGTGAAACACAAGCAAAATACAAAAATACCCTATGCATTTAGATTTACACTGTTGATTTACATTGCAATTACATATTAGACATTTCCGGAGTTATGTAAAACTATGAAATAAGGAGTTTATTTTCTGACAAATGGTGATCTATTTTCCACGGTAAACCCTCGCATTGTTTTGTGTATTGTTACAATAAATTTATTAAATTATTATTATTGATACTGAGTCATATATGGCTGGTGCATTACATTGTTGTCTTTGTATCCAAATAAAGAATCTTCTGTTAAAAAAACATTACTGCTGTCTTAAAAAAAGATGTAACTACAGAAACATTTCTGTTTTAGTATAACTGTATCTTTTGTGAGGCGAACCATAAACTATGTAATCATGTTTTGTACTGATAAAAACTTATCTGAGTACATTTTCAATTTCATCTTAGGTTAGTCCATCCTCTTGATATCCATGCTAATTGTGAATCTGCACCCTGTGAACATTTCAGTTTCTGCAGAGATATCCAGCCAAATAGACAAACAAAACACATACAGTATACACAAACACACAGAAAGACACAGCTGATAATAACAGAAAGGCAGACATGTTTTAAAAGATGTGACACAGAAAAAAATACTTTTAGAATGTTATCCATGTGAAAACTCAAAGATGAGATCCTCAAGGAACTCTTTCTTACATTTTTATATTTAATTGAATGTTACATTACTTCACTCCATTTACTTTCTTGGCACACAGCCGCCCCCCTTGGAGGTCTGCAGAATATTCAGAGAAAAACATATATTGCAAAAACTCTGTGAAACATTACTTCAAGCAGCAACAGTGATGTTACACAACAGTATTTAACATAATGCTGTAGCCCTTCTCTCCCGTCTCCCATTTATGTTTACAAAAGCACATAGTCTGTAGATGAAGCATTCAGGATGATGGAGTATTCGAGGCGTGCATGCTTGCAGCTGCATATATAATATGCATGTCTTTCTGCAATATTCTATTCAGAGGGATATGGAAAATGAGAGACATATTTTTTCCTCCTCGACTTCACATTGCATTTTGTGACTCATACTCCCTGTTTGTCGGTGCACGTCATAGCCACCACCTGCATCTCCTCATCTCCTTAGTCCCTTTTCATTGTGAGATGAAAAGTGGTGTATAAGAAACTAAATAATGGAAAAGCATCCTTGACAACAATGGTCCATTAACCATCTCTTGTTGCAGTTTCAAGTTCAGATGTAAGAATGGAAAGGAGCACACAAGTGGATGCTCAAAACCCACATCTAAAGTCAGTCTTTACAGACTACGTTTGTGGTTGTCATGAGCCAAATGTGCAGAATTCGGTTTGTTTAAAACAAAACCACTTGAGGTTTCCAGTATCCAAAGAAATCTCCTTAAGCTAAGTTGTCCATCATCAGGAAGCAAGCACTGAGAAGGAGAGACAGGTAAGAAAGAGAGAGGCTGAGAGAGATATAACAGAAGCTCCCCCACAGTCATTGGCGTTCTCCTGCAGAGACAAAACAGAGAATGAGTTCAGTTTGCCTTTCAGCCATGACTTGAGCATTTTACATATGAATTTAAGACAATCAATCAAAATATGACAGCAGATATAGAAACTATGATTGACAACAGCACTATCACTCTATGAGAAAACCATATTTGGTGAAAAGAAGCAATAGAGTAAGACAATTAGAGGATGAAAATATATCAACAGTTGGTCAAAGTTGTTCTGTATTGGCTGCAGATGCTGGCTGATGCCAAAGTCTTTGTGCATAATCAGCCTGACCTGGGGGTGGTAGGCGTGGCAGGACTCAGGGCGCCGTCGGATCTTCTGTGACCTCATCCTGTCACATTTCACTGAGGCATTATGTACAGCGAGGTCAAGGAGCAACAGTGGGAACAGGGGAAGCCTCTTTTGAATTCAAATACTAATTTAAAACATTTTGCACTGAAGATAATATACTTCACAAATGCACCTTCTCAAGCACCTAAAATTTAAGTGAGTGGGGACAGAGTGGTGAGAGGGGAAAAACTTAATCAAAACACAATCATAGTGTTTGCAGCTCGGGAGCTGGTAAGAAATTCTGTCCTTGTTGCAACATTAGCTACTCCTATTTGTCGGTGTGTCCACACCCTCTGCAGAGCAAGAGAGGGAGTCTGCAGAAACAGGCACTGCAGTACAAAGATTGTCAAAAATAGACCAGCAAATTGATTATGTTTACAGGAACATTTTGGTAACTTGGGCTACATAATTATACTGCATTCAGTTACTAAGGTAAGATACAGCTTTGTTTTACCTTTTTCTCTGCTACTGACAGTGAGGTTTTTATTTTCATATATTGAGTGTGCTCAGAATAAGCTCACTCTAATAACTGGGCATATATCAAGCGTGTTATGGTGAAATAATTATTTAAAATAAACCAGCATGAATCATCAAAATCACAGTATCAAAGGATATATTTGACTTCCTTGGGCTCCATGGTGA
Organism: Acanthurus lineatus; assembly: GCA_029814665.1. NCBI lineage: Eukaryota > Metazoa > Chordata > Actinopteri > Acanthuriformes > Acanthuridae > Acanthurus > Acanthurus lineatus. The sequence goes on from JAPZDV010000015.1 coordinate 10,495,433, forward strand.
TGGGTGAGTATTGTCTGGAGCAGTCACAGTCTGCCTGCACCACCAACATCAACAGGTTGCTTTCTGGTATCTGCTGCACCACAAACATCCTGCGATGCACAAGCACATGCACAGAAAAAGTGTGAAAATCCAAAAAAACACCCTCAAATTAAATGTATGACACAAACACTTTGTCCAGCAGGGGGCCCCAAGCTAATGCAGATTAAAATTCAACAACCATTGCACTATTTAAAACATAATCCTGGTCAGAAATGCAACAAATGATGTTTATAATTATCAATTTTTATTCCAGTTAGAAAAATTATTCTTGCAGATCTTATTGACAGCATGGAAAACTAAAAACTAAGAGTAGGGGCATTTATACCATGTTATACCTCTTCTGGGCTCATGAGGGCGTTAACACTCAACCTATGACTACAAATTTGCTGCAAAAACAGTAACCACACAGTGTCTGTCCCTGTTTCTCTCTTTCAAACACTCACACACATAAACACATACACACACACACACATCCATGCTATGATGCTGCCCTTACTCTCACTTCTCCCCCCTCTTGCCTCCCACTGTTTTTCCATCTCTGTTTCTGTCACCAACTCTCTGTCATTTCTGTTTTTTCACTTACCTCTCTTACTTTCCGTTAGTTTTCCAGTCTCACTCTCGCTCCCCATATGCTTTTCAGTCTTTTATAACCTTGTGCACCCTCATCTAATTCCGTTCCCTTCTACTTATTTCCCTCTTCCTGATAGCCTTGTATAAACACACACTGCTCTCAGTATGCAAAGTAGAGCAAAGCTGTGGAAAATGGATTTTTTGAAGGACAATTTAATATAACTGGTTGAGGGCTAGGAGAGGGCTGTGCTGCAGATTTGTGTGTGCAGTAAGTGTGTATGAGTGTGTGCTTACTTTTGACAGCGTCCACACTTAATAATGCTGTTGGTCTCTTTGACTGATGGCTCGTAAACGAAGCTGGGGTACTCGGTGTCACACGGCTGCAGGATGTCCCCTTTTTTCTTATGAGCCGAGGCTGGCGGAGAAATAGATGTGGGTCACGTCTTAAGGTTTCGATTCAGAAAGTAAGTGCATGAAAGTGTACGTTTGATATTTTATTGGTGACTGACAGACAGCGTGTGTGACAGGAAAACACTGAAGACTATTTATTGGGATAGTTCAGATTTTTTAAAGAGGGATGACATGTTGCACTCATCCATAGTTTGTATACTACCTACAGTAGATGGCTGCAGAAACACCACCAATTTTGAGGAGCAGCAGGAGTAACAGTAGGCCTAGAGGAAGCTAAGCATGAAGTGCTGTGGATGTGGACAGCAGCAAACCACATTTAAGCCACCAAAAAACATGTCCCTTTAACAAAATCATTAAGAGTTAAGTGTTTGACAATGTATGCCATTTTAAGAATATTTTAGTGTTTTACCTTACCGATTGGCAACCCTTTGCAAAGGGAAACTGAAGTTGTTATATGTATCTGTGCTCTTTAAAGCCGTCACACACCTTTGACAAAAAACAGTAATTCTAACTTGTAGAACACAGGGCCTGCTGGTCTACAACTGCTATGATTTGTTTTATGTGACTTCAGTGAATCAAACTTGCCATTCAAAACACAGAAACTAACTAACTAACTAACTGAAAAACCAACTAATATAACTAAAAGGCAACATAACCGCTGCACTCTCCATTTGGAGAGGGCTTTCCGACGTCTTGCTAAAGCAGGGAAAATAATAAAAAAGCATACACTTTATTTTTATTCAAGTCTTTGCTTTCAGGGTCTTAAAATGTATTTTGCTGCTGTCCCCATCCACAGCAGCACATGGCTCAGCTTCCTACACTGGCATTCTTGCTGCCTCTTCAAAATGGGGGCATGCAAACCACCCTCTGCTGTAGATAATACACTCACTATGGTTAAGTACCTCAATAAACCCCACTTCAAAAAAAACACACTACTGCTACTTTAAACACCTCACATTTCAGTCATTTATTGCTCTTTCTAACATGACTAGAGCTACTCTAACTTGTTGTGTATTCCAAGCAAAATTGAATTTGGTGTATGTGTACAGGTTGAATGATGTGTTTGAAAGCATAAAGAATAACCATTATGACTTGTTGAAATTCAACTTTTGGCTGTGAGCTCTGCTTTCTGTATGACTTTCTCAAATTTATATCGTTTTAGCGCAACACTATGCTGACTTCTTCTTTTGAGGATCATGCCAGTTCTCCATGTTCCCACTGAAAGCTACTTACACAAGCAGACACACTACACTTCATTTTGTTTGAAGTGTGCTACAAACACATAATACAAAATGCAGAAAAAGGTAGTTTTATAGAGCACTGATCTTCCTGAAAAGAAGATCCACTACAAGACAGATACTCACACACGCTGAAAGATGGCTTGGCTGAATGGAGGGATGATGAAGATGATGATGATGATGAAGATGTGGAGTGGGAGGAGAGGATGATTGACAGGTGGAGTAATGAGCAGGGTGAATGTGTGATTGATGAAGAGACAGAGGCAGATGAAACAGTCACAAGACATGATGTTATTCCATTATGACCTCTAGACTGGCAATCAGTGAAGCACATAGAACACGATATTAGGTGGCACTGAACTGTTAGGATGTGTTTTTGGTGTCACAAACACTCACAAAGAGCGACATGATAAAAATGTAATGAGTTTATTTTTTAAGTCAGGGAGTTAAGGGTTGATGGTGAGTATTATAATCTTAGACTCCTTATATTTTTGTCAATATTTAATCAAAACCTCTTCTCAAGGTTGCAAAGGATTTACAGAATCTACATTATTCATTTCAAGGCACATGTTGAGAGGTATTTGTCAGAAAAATTGACAGCGTTTGAGCTTAACTTGCCACATTTTAGTCTTGTCAAACTCACCGTCAGCAAAGTGATCTGAGTGCCAGAAGCCGCAGATATTAAACTCCAGTAGAAACCTTGTGAAAGAGAGAGAGGCAGGAAAGTGGACAGAGAGAGAGGGAGTCAATTAGGCGTTTTAGACCAAAGCAGATTGCGAGCAGATTGCATGCAGCTTTCAAAAACTGGGCCAAGACCCAAAGTTGACTCGTGGGAATATTAAAATGGGTCCTCAAGCTATTCAGCAGTAATTGGTAGCTCTGGTAGCCGCTTTTTTTCCTTAACTGGATGACCAGCTTGTTTTCAGAAGGTACCACACCACTTTAGCCATATCAAGTCACTTACTACAGTGCAAAATTGAAGCTCTTCATGAAGTGACTTTGCTATATAAACTTTGCTTCATCTAGTTCAGGGTGATAACTTTAAGGGAATAGTTCAACAGATCGAGAAAAATGCTTCTATGCTTTCTTTTGAATATAAAGCTATCATCAGCAGCTGGTTAGCTCTAGCATGAAAAATGGAAACAGGGGGAAAAAGCAATATCCTGCCAAGCTCTATTCAAAGACTAAAAAAACGCCTACCCGCCTCTCTAAAGAACACTAATTAACATGTTATGCCTTGTTTGTTTAATCCATAAAAATGTGTCAAGACGGTAAAAAAGACATGTTGTGGTTCTGCGAGGGCTTACTGTACTGTATGTGCCTGCTATTTCTTGTCCATGCATAGTTAATTTCTGGAGTCATGTTGTTGCTGTGAAGTTACCAGACAGCAAGCAGAGACTACAAATGATTAAAATATGAGGTGTGATTGATAAGTTTGTGGCCTAAGGTAGAAGGAGATAAGTTCTACAGCTCTTTTTATTTATAATACAAATTAGTTTTTAAAGTGATTCTCTGTTAAAAAAAAAGTTAAGTTAAAAACTTTTGTGATACTGCTGTTTTAGGGAAATTCAAGTCAGTACTGTCTAAGAAAATTGCCAATATCATTCTTGATGCAGGTCTTTCAGGAATGTGGATTTGACTCCTTCTACCTCAGGCAATGAACTTATCAGCAACCCCTCTCTTTGTGTGACAGATTGAACAGACAAGATGTGTAATGTTATTTTGTGAGCTTTAGAGATGCTGGTTGGCAGATTTTTGTTGGCATGGGAAAGAGCAAGCGTAGCTGTTTCCTCCTGTTTGCCGTTTTTGTGCTAAGTTAACTGACTGTTGGTGGTAGCTTTATATTGAGTGCACAGACATAAGATCTAAATTGATCGCCTCTTCTATCTTTAGGCAAAGAAGCATAAAAACATAGCTTCCAAAATATCAAACTGAAATAATTTTGTGTTTTAACGCAAGAAGAAACTTCCCACTGCTTCTACACAAAAAAGGTAATATCAAATTTAAACAAAATCCTTTTTATGTTGCTTGCTCCTCCCAAAACTTACAGTAGGAAATTGGAGAGGAACCACTTGAGGGCTGAAGCCAATCCATAGAACGGCTGAGGAGATAGACAGAAAGATATATTTGAGTTACTGCAGAATTGATTGAACCATTATATCAATAATACTGTACACAGAATGAGCTACTGTACATACACTGAGAAGTGGACGGGCACTGCTGACAGAGTGCAAGTTCATCTTACACATGGCCTGGTAGTCGAACAAGGACACCCTTAGGAAACACACACACACACACAAAGCACTTTGTGTTAATCTTCGGGCAGTATTTCACTGGCTTACATCGATTCCTTGACCCACTGGAGACTTTTGCACTCAGTGTTGTATAGCTGAGCTTAACCTTTTTAGAAACCCTGATCCTTTACTTAAGGAAACCTACAAAAAAATCACTGGAGTGCCAGAAATAATTCCCTTTTTAAACAGAAGATTAAGCTAATGTTTTGACTTTGTCTTGTTTTACTGCACTGTGTCTATTGTGCAGATTGAGGCAGAGGAACACACAAATACACACACAAATTTACAGATGCATTCACTCACAGTGTGCAAACATATACGCACACACACAGATACACATACACAGCAGCTGAAGTCCATGCATGCTCAAAACCAGTTATGTAATATCCTGTGTCAAATGAAGCATGACGAAATGTTTTAGCCGTTTAAAAATAGCACATCACTCATGAGATTTCAAACATAAAAGACGGGCAAAAAGTAAGAGGGGGAAAAATCCAGAGCAGTCAAAGAAGCTCAAAGGGGAGCAGGGATATCTATACCACAAATAAAAAGACAGGTGTATTAGCTAACCTCAGCACGTAGAGAGTACAACGCATGGGAGAAACTTTGCCATCATATATCAATAAAAACAAAGCTTTTGAGTCCCTGTAATGACAGTAAAGTGTACCCTCCAGGCTGTGGGTTTAATACTAATACATGGCTTTGATGTATAAGAACAAGTATTAACCGGGAGAAAACATTTGTAAGTCTTGTGGCAAATGTCTTTTCCTAGTTAAGCCCAGAGTCAACAGCAACCACTTAGCGGCTGTCTTTTGCTAACAGACAGACAAAGCAGACAGACATACAACTGTCCTGACCACGATCCAGACAATCACAACCAGACATTACCTTTTGAACATGCCCATTCTGATTAACATGGTCATCACCGAGCCATCAACCTCGCCAAAGAATCTTCCCGCCTATCAGAAAAAAAACAGAGAAAACTACTTTCAATTTAATGAGAGTGTATGCATATAAAGTATCTCATTACACATGATTTTGTTGAAGTGTATCCTTTTTCACAGTAGAGATGGATCTCTGCATGTATTTATTTAAAGCAACAGTATGAAATTTTGGATAATGCCTTTATTCACTTTATTCATTTTATCATTAAATTAGAAGATCAACATTACTTTTAAGTTTGCAAAGTAAATACAAAGGTACAGCCAGCTGCCGGTTAGGTAAGCTCAGCATTAAGACTGGAAACAGAGAGGAACAGTGAGTCTGGCCAGAGGTACTAAAACTGCATACTAACACCTCTAAAAAATTACCTATCTTGTCTGTTTAATTCTTTTTCAAATCAGACTGGGTTAGTGCTGTCTCCTGCTTTTACCGCTTATTATTGATGGATACTGTGTGTACAATTATAAAATATTATGACTCCATCTTGTCACTGATGTCAGGTAAAACTATGCATCTTGCAAGTTTTATATGGGCCCAAAAGTCATGGATTCTAATCATTAACAACCAAATGTGTGTGTGAGTGTGTGTGTGTGTGTGTGTGTGTGTGTGTGTGTGTGTGCGCGTGCAAGCTCGAACTCACATGATTGCGTTGTTTAGAAATTAGGACAAAGCCATTATTGTCAATCACGTAGCAGTCGATATCCTGAGATGAGAGAGACAGAGAAAGCAATTACTCTTTGTAAAGTACCACTGAAGAAGATAACAAAAAGCTCCCCAATTCATTTACTTAAAAACTGTGATTTATAGGATGACTCAAAATTGAAGTGCATGAGACAGTTTTTCACCTTTGTGGCTACAAATGGTAGCAAAAGTTAACAATTTTTTAACTTCTGGGGGTTGAATACCAAGACATAATATAGTTAAGTCAACAATTTATGCTACCCACATGACAATTTATATTAAGCACATATGAGATAAAGATCAAGATACTCACGATGCTGTCACACCGAAGAGGACAAGTCCCTTCTACATTAGAGCACTGGAGGACAAAGAAAGAAAGATAACTAAATATGTCTAATTTGTTTCACGATCAACAAGCAGAAAAATGATTTTCTCAGAAAAAATACAGGTGATTTGAAGTGTGTTATGTGTTATTACTTGTCAAGGATGTGTGTTTAGTGGAGGGCACATTTGTGTATGTGAGAAAAATGACTTGAACATATGCTCTTCCTGTGTTTGTCTGCAAAGGTGTTATGAACACGAGTCAACTTGCATGCGTACGTGTTAGTGTGAAAAAAACACACACACATCCGTGTAGGTGAGAAAGTGTTCATTTGTGTGTGATATGTCTCGTCTACCTGTGATGGGCTCCCAAGTGTCTCAATTGCAAGCACGTGCATGTTTTATATCTGCCTGTCTGTGAGTCAGTGTGTGTATGTGTGTGTAACTTGGAGTGTGAAGCTGACTTCACAGAGCTCAGCAGGTGTTAAAGATGTTAAATTTGCATTGTAGAAAAAGGAGAGCGAAGAGGGGAAATTGTGCGTACTTACATCTGTGTCATTTGGCTGAGAGGACATGAAGAGAAGAACAAAGAGAGATAAAAGGAGAGCATGAAGAAGAGACAGAAATATCGCTTTCGTTAATGATGTGCAAGTCAATGCATTGAATAGGCTGGTTCACTCTCTTGCTGTTCAGATACTGTTGACAAAGCCATACGTCTCCTGAGAGCACATTTTTCAGGATGAAGAAATGCAGATATTTTCAATCATTAAGAAATGTAACAAACCACTGAGCATTTTAAACTGTTAAAATAACAGATGCAAAACTTGCATGAAGCCATCTGCTGCTTCTTCAATAATAGCAGGGTTTATTTCTGATATATCAGCCTTTGCAGGTGGACAACAAGTTCTCTATCATACCTGTCTGCCTCCTAACACTTTCCCTCATCACTGGAAGAGGAATGAGTCAAAATGTCAATAGTTCTCATGATTTTATGGTCACATTTTATGTCTACAGTATGTGTGGATTGGTGTCTAAGAACAATATGTCTTTGGAATCATGGTCAGGCTATACAGAGCGTGTCCGAGTGTGAATGAGACAATCTATCATCCTTTTCAATCCTATTACGGCAAAGTGTCAGTCTTTCTCTTCGCTTCCCATCGCTACCTCCTGAAATAAACTACAATTCGGCGAGTGGGCTGACAGAAATGATGATCCTTCCACACATGCTGCTGGCTTGATGAGGAACAAAATTTGTGGGAAACATTTATAGGAAACATCGGTTACCCCTAATTAGGCTAACATAGGTCCAACAAAGCTGCCACTGTAACCCGTAGATCACAATATTATTGGATTTTTTACTCTAATTTTGGCTAGAAATTAGGTGAGAAAGGTAAATGTTGTTGTGACTATTGGCACTAAAAATAAAAAGGTATGGTATCATTGAAATTAAGAGTGGGTTAATTTTTTGGGAGCAATCTTTTGTTTTGACAATACCCTGGTAAGTTGCCAGTGGTTGCTGATGGCTGCTCTGGAGAAATAGTCTGTTAATCGCAAAAAGTTAGCCAAATGGACTGACTGACTGCCTTCACCATCTGCAATCTCACTGTTAATGAATAAAAAAACTGCCAAATATGTTTATTACAGCTAACTGCCTTGGACCATATCTTTGTTTTAATTTGTGTTTATCTCCTATTTAACTAACAACTCTTTCTCCTCTGGCCTCTTTACCTTAAACAATGCAGCACACTGCAGTATTATAACTTTGATATACTACTCTATAGTTTGCTTTGCTATGCTAAAATGCATACAGCTCCATTTCTGAAAACAGACATCTTTTTTTATACTATTAAATATTCTTGTTTGCAAAGACAGACCAATTTAAGTTTCTTTGACTGTGCTAATTACACACATACTTTTTAGTTCTTATTTCAAGAGTTGCAGTGCAGAGCTATCACAAACAGAATGCAAGTAATAAAGAAGGCATTACGGAGAAAGGAAGAAACAGCTTGTTTGCGAGATAAAGGGGATGCCAAGATGAGAATGGCAAAAAACCAATCATCTTTTGGTTCTCATTACCATCACCTCACAGGCACCACACACACTGTCAGACAAAATACAGCACCAATAGACTGTGAGAGATGTATGGGTCGTCACGCTGTGTACTTTAATATGATGTATCTCTATAAAAGATTTAACCAAGATGGGAACATAATGTGTCAGTAACGTGGCACAGCACTTTTAAATGGTCTATTTTTTATTTCCTTGTATTATACTTGCTTCATTCTCATTCACTGTCTCTCTTTTAAACACCATGGAAATACACACACAGAGAAACACACACATATGGAATCTAAGACATTACACAAAGCAGAGTGTGCTGTACATCTTGTCAGAACATTTTGCCTTTAACATTCTGACTAGTTCCTATTAGATGGCAGCTCGTGCTTTATTTTCGCCTCCACTAATTCAGCATTCATTACCAATAAAATCTTATTTTAAGGGAGTCAATTCATACTGTAGCCATAAGGTCAGACAGGGTTGCCCTCACTTATGTAACTCTCCCCCCTGAGACCTGAGGACTATGTGCACAGTCCCCTTCATTGATATTTTACTTTCAAACACAAATAGATGGCGCTAATTTGACATTGTTAGAAAATTAAAAAATGAATAAAAGAAAAAATATTTCTCAACCAATACTTTGTAATTCATGCATGAATCATTACAAAATGTAACACTCCTGAATACATACGCAATATTGAAGTGAAGTATTGAATATTGAAGATCCAAAGACAGTTGCAATATTTTTTTTTTCTCTTGGCACTGCTAGCACTGCTACTATCTTAGTCCCATAGGTCTATATGGCACTCTCTTTCTAGGCAGATGACTGTAACTGCCATGTGACCTTTCAATATACAGTATAGGCACTTCATTTAGGATTTACAGTGGGTACAGGATCTTCCCCCATGTGGGTGTTGAACGCTTTAAATAGACTGTAGAGAAGATTTCACTCACAAACACATACACAAACATGGATGAACACAAATGAATCTACACAGTCAAGGCAAGAACACAGCGTGAGCGCACGCACACACAAACCCTATGAAATAAAGATGCTTGACAGAGAGTCCATGACAGGAAGATAAGATGATTATGTAAGCATTATGAGGTGGAGAGGGGGGGTTGGGGTTGGGAGCTGAGGGAAGAAGGAGAGTGATGAGATGAGAAAGGAGGGCAGGATAGAAAGTGTTGAAGGACAGCAGGGAAATGGGGGAAAGAGGAGAGAGGGGAGGAGAAGACAAGAATTTAGGCAGGACAAGATGTATAAATCTAGTTGATAACAAGGCTGCTCCAAATGATGCTAATGAGTATCTGGTTGATGAATATGGACATAACAACACACTTGTGCCCAGATGGTCATGCATATGGTCCCTGTCAGCGTGACACACATTAACATTACCAGACACATACACATTTACAGTTCTCAAGACTTCACACCTCCACAAGCACACAGACACACAGAAAGACACTTGGTGGCTGCTGCGCCTTGCTGTGATAGCTATCCATCATTTAATGGCTAGCCAGCAGCCCTAATGCTCTTTTAACTGCTGTCATTTACAGCCATGGGAGCTGAGGAGGGAGGCAGCCAAGCTATCAAACACCTGCTACAGCAAAGGTGTTACGGCAAATTAAGAAAGATTTTCCTGTGCACAATGTTTTCTTTAAGGTGTGAAGGAGCTCAAAGGATACTGAGATCATCAATTTAAAGTAGAAGGCCTCCTGATGAAAGTCTCCTCGCAGCACACAATATGAGCTGAAAGTATTCTAATGATGAAATTTATTCTCTCAAAATAATGTTTTAGGCAGGGTAAGCACTCTTTTAACAGGGGGTGCATTGATATGGGAAACACTGCATTAAGCTCTGAATTAAACAAAGTTTAAATACTGTAATTACCAACTAATGGAGCAGAAAAAGAACCTTTTATAATCCTTGACTCCTTGTCATACAGTAATAAATGGTGTCAGTACGGCCTGGTGGTTTAAAAGGATTTTCACAAATGGGTAAACCCCTGAAGCAGACAGTGTATTCATCAACAGTCACGTCGTCTATTTAGCAAGATATTGAACAAAAGTCACAGGAAGATGCTGACTGGTTAATGCCTAAAAATTTGAAGTAAACTTTTAAAGGTTGCTGTAAAGGAGCAGTCAGGCAAGAACAAAATGATCAAAAAATATAGATGAATATGGATGTACCGATGTTATTAAGTGTAAATTAATCATTTCAGGAGATATAGAGAGAGTCATTATTTTAGAGGTGGAGGTTGTGGCTTGTAATATTTCTTCAGTGCCTGGAGAATAGCATAAATGTGCTGTTTGTATTCCACAAAACTTCCTCATTTTAACTGCTCCATCCATAAATATATCAAACATTTCTCATTAGTGCCAGCATTTGACTGCAATCAGCAGTACATAGGGGACATTAAAGATACAAACCAAGTTATTTTAAGTACTGTGAAAAAAATGAAGCAATACTGCAATAATCACAGGGTTTCATTTCCAAACAGTGCACAGTGGTGCCAGACATTCATCACTCTTATTTTTTTACAGACAGCAACATTCACTAAAAGTTTAAGGAGCAGAAAGTTTTAATTAGTTAGCAACTTAGCTGCAATTCAACCCACAGTTACACTCAAGTATGAGCTTTTTATTACAAAAGTTTTTTAAAAAGTTTTTAAAGTGGAGAAAACTTGCACTGAGCTTGTATGTACTCACCTGTTGTGCGATCGCCCAGAATCTGGACTCAAACAAGTCCATAGTCAACTGGACACCAATGGCTGCAGAGAAAGACATATTAAAAATGATATAATGTAAGGGTTATCTATGTTATGCACAGTTCCTGCAACCTACTCAATGCCTTTTGACACATAACAACCTCCGAATGAGTATTAGTGTATATTTTAGTTTAATTTAAAAAAAAAAAAAAGAAAAATATATAATTCAGCATTTCCCAAACTTAAGGTCAGGACCAAAAATGGTGCCCTGGTTTCACTGGGTAACATACTGAAAGATTGTGATGTTCTTTTGTGATAAAAAAAAGATATATTTCACAAAAATTTTTCTAATTTCGGGTTGCTGTGTTCTTTATCAGTAGTTCATATCTAACTTTATATTTAATGGCAAATATAAATGTATTTTTTTTGGCAAAGTTTGGGTCTTGGAGAGCACATAATTTCTCTTTCGTCTCTTGCGCTATAAAAGTTTGAGAACTCCTGCTCTCCCTTTCAACAAATCACACAGCATTTATAAGCAGATGGAGTGGATTGTTGCAATAGAGATCAATCTGTTGGCATGCAAGATCAGCAGATCTTCATGTTATAGAGTTAAATGTTTTTAAAAAGCTGTGCAGCTTTAGTTTGTCATGTTTTTTTTCTTAGGTCTCTTTCTTAGGTCATTAGGTCTGCTTCTCTCTCCAAAGTCAAAGCTAAACTATGGTGATAAAAACACCTGATAGAGTTGAAAACTCCACAAAAAAGAGAATTGTAATGCTGCATTACTTGTGTCCAACATGGGGACTGTACAGCAGTGCCATGAGTAGGTAGTGTGATAACAGTTTTCATGTTGTAGTGGCAATACCAGTAGGGCTTGTAGAACTATAGAAATAGTAATAGTAATAGTAGTCCCATACACCACACCTGTGATAATATGATCAGTTTAAGTAGTGATTTATTAAGTAGTAATAGTTGTAACAGCAATAGTAGAGGGAGAGAGAACTTTAATTCTGGCCGTTTAGAAGAAAGAACATTAATGAGCCGATTAATGTCCCGTGGTGAGGGACTGTATCTCTCTCTCAGTGCTCAGGCTGGAGGAGTTGAAGAGGACCCGCTGTACAGATCAGCTCTGCCTTCAGAACTCAACTTATGATAATCCTTTTGCGGTAACTGGCCTTCTGAGCCTTAGTACCACTGTGTGAACTGACTATTCTTAGACAGTGTGTGTCTGTGCACGCGTATGTGTGCATCCAACCTCTGCCTACAACATAGCACTCTCAGTCACAAAACATTAAGCCCCGAATTAGTGTGTGTTTGTACATGTTTCGCACTCGCACGTACACACATACACGGCGGTGGAGTGATTGCTTGTCTCAGCTTAGGGCTGTACGTCCATCAGCATTTTAGTCAGCATGGTAATGCAAAAAGGAACTGTAATTGCATAAGTTCTCAGTGCACACATACTGTATACACCCACGCATACACACACACACACATAACAAATACACACACACACACTCACACTGCGAGGGAAGATATGACTCTTCATATTAGCATCAAAGACTCAGCGTTTTCCTCCCAGCTTGCTTTGTACAGCCACACAGGGAAAGCCTCCGCGGTACTCACAATACACAAAACATATAAACACACATGCCTGCACACACACATCTCCCCTCAACACTCTCACTCATTTGGGTACGCAGCATGCACTAATACCAAACAACACACATGCACATCATCGTGCACAGTGGTAAAAAACACACAGCGGAATAATTATTTTAATGGACTCAGGTGGCAAAAAGGCTGTTACTTTCAGGGGGAATTAGTTTATGAGTTGGTCATTTTTAGGTCTAGTTGGAAGGGAAATGAGAACAGAATTACATGGACTTGTTTGTTTGCTGACAGATGGATTTAGATATGTTTAGTATTACGTTAAAGGAACATGCTGATACTTTTTTATGTCTAACTACATTGACCACAAGTTACACATACTTCAAATAAAGGTTACAGCATGGACACACTGATCCAACTTCCTCGGTATAATTTATTTTGATGAACTCAATGGAATTATTTTCATGTAAAATAACATAAAGCCAGAAATTGCTGTGGCACTGAAAAAGTCAGTTTCATAACTACATTAAATTTTGATAAATTAATTTTAAATTATATCTTCTTTATTTTCTTTTTCTCAAAAAAACCTGTTCAGCCTTGATCCATCACAATGGATATCAAAAGTAAATTAGTTCACTTGTTATCATAGTTTTGTTATATAGCGAAAAGAAAAGAAGAGCCATGGAGGTCTAAAGCAGTAAAAAGAATACACAAAACTTAAAAGTATGTCTTTGAGAATGCAATATAAAATTTAAAGAATACAGAATTTGTAGCCACAGAGCTAAAATTAGACATGCTGTTATGGTAAATGACAACTTGTATTTCATCTTAGCCTATAGCTATAGGCAGAAAAGTTCAGAGCAGCTCCTCAATTATGCTTGTAAAATGCTATTAGGTGATGAAATTGCTCAGCGAGGGCAAGAATAAACCCTGAGTCATCCTGATACTATAGGAAAGACTCTGACTTGTTCTGTCTGAGGGTGTGTGTATCAGTTTGTGAGGGTGTTTGGTTTATGTGTGTGTGTTAGGGAATCTGTCTTATCTCTTTAAAATCAGTCATGACACTGAATTGTGGCTGTAATCAGATGTTAATCAGTCATGTACACAGACAAGTTTGTTAAGCTGATTGGGGAGTTGTTTATCTGTTTATACAGCTCATATGGCTCCAGGACTGATGTTCAAAAATGTCCAAAGTGTTTAAAAGCTACTGGTTGACAAGTATTAACAACCAGAGAACTGTAAAAATCTGAGGTTTCCTCTGAGAATATATGCAAATCCCAGCAAAACATTTTAATATGTGAGCCGCCATTTTGCAACCCATGACAGGAAAATATCACCCACAAAACCCAGACACACGTGACTTTCCACGTGACTCTCTACATGTGACCTGCCATTTTTTTTGTTCAGGTATTTAAACACCCTCTCCTACACAACTCCTATCCTCAATAGTACTGGTGACCTTGAAGTCATCTTCCTCCACTAAAATCTCAGATAAAGTGTTGAAGGGCCATTATGGAGGGCAGCAGTAATCTGCCTTCTTTCCCTCTCTGAGTTGGAGGCCAAATCTAATTAAAACCATCACACTGATCCCTGTGTGTGAGAATGTGTGTGTGCGTGTGTGCATACACACCCAGTAATAGCTTTTTTTCTGTGATGTGTGCGCACAGCTAGCATGTGTTACTCAATGTTTGTTCAGTTTGCGTACAATAGTGCACACAAAAATATGTATGCATGCATGTAACTGAGTATGTGTTTGTATTTTCATAAGCCTGAATGTGTGCATGTGTGTGTGTGTGTGTGTGTGTGTGTGTGTGTGCTTGTGTGAGACATCTTGCACACTCACAGTCTGAGTTGCAATTAGCATGAGCTGCCAATCACCTTGGAGTGCGCTTTCAACAGGAAATGAATTAATGAGAAAATAAATAAAAAACTCAAGCAACCAAGAGCCAGAGTTAATTGGTTATTACACTAACAAGATAGAGAGGTATGAGAAACGCAGGGATGTGAACTGTGAACGATGGGGGAAAAAAAAATTGCGAGAAAGCAAAAGGGCTACTGGAACAAGAGTAAACAGACTACAGGATGACAAAAACAAACACTGAGGGAAAGAAAGACAAAGAAAAAATACGTGACAAACAAACTCTTGAGAAGGAGACAACGACAGAATTATAAACTTGCAAAATTAGACCCTGAATATTAGACTAAACAGAACCAAAACTGCTTTGGTGACCTTGAACATCAATCATCAAGTTATGGGAATGCTTTTTCAGTTGCCAATTCTGCATCACAGCAAGTGTCAGCCTGGCATGCCGAACCCAGTTAATGTGGACTTTTCTAAATGTTTTTCTGTCAATATCCACTTGTAGCAACTAAAGGATGATTAACATTTTAATGATTATGTCTTGGAAATGCAAAGCACCTGGTTACAGTTATGAAAAGATTATTAACTTGACCTAAACCAGGATAAAAGCCTCACACCCCTGTCTCCATTTGTCCTGCGATTAAGTCGGACAGCTGTACTGGGGATACTGAGGTTTCACCTGTGATCACTACTGTGCAGACTCTGGCTCCAAATGACAGAACCAGCACAAGATGGCCACACCAGTCTCAGGGATATTTTGGCTTTGATTTTGTACAGAGGGAGAAGTGGAGATAGGTTATCCATCTTGGAATATGTTAAATGCTTTGTACACCCACTTTCCATCCCATACTATCTTTTAAGGCTACTGTGGGGTATGCAGCAAAAGTAAAAACATTCACAAGAAACATAAAACATGCAGCTGTTGATCATTAGCTTTAGGAGCAAGAGCTGCATAGAACTGCTGGAGCTTACCAAAGCTTACTATAATTGAACAGATAGACAGTAAGAGGCAGAGAAAGGTGGTCGGCTTGTTGGCCTTTTGCTAAATAGAGCAGCGAGTGTGTCAAGTGTCTGACGGACTGTGAAGAAAGAACGAAAGAGAGGAGGATGGTGAAAAAAGCTGAGAGAGAAAGGGCAGGTAATGTTAGTCTGTCTGTCTGTCAGTCTGTCTATCTACATTTTGTGTTTGGTTGAACTGCGTAGAGTGTGGTGACTGTGCAGTTCTATAAATAGGAGCCTTGGTACGTGTTCACACATTTTTTACATCATTTAGCGTATTTGATTGAGTGGTTGTGTGTGTGTGTGTGTGTGTGTGTGTGTGTGTGTTTGTTGTGCTGTGAAGGCACAGGAGGTCGGCTCGTGTTAAATGGCTAGAAAGCCGAGCCAGTTTTTGATGGTTCCCTTAGCAAGACCCTGGAGTTGAGGCTAAATATATAAGGACACACACACACACAGGCACACGCATAAACACGCACACACACACGCACGGACACACACACACACACACACACAAAAACACACAAACAGCACACACACACCAAAACAGAGTCAATAAATTAAACTGACACAATGGCTAGTCTCTGGGCACAGAGGGGACACTGAAAATAAGGCCACTAGTGAGGAGGTCATTTCATTCTTTTCCGCTTCTCTTTCACTCACACACTCGCAGACACACATACAAACACACACACACAGCATATCAGTATGCTTTAGTAATGGATGTGTTAAGCAGATATAATACACACAAAAGGAGGACAAAGCAAGGAAGTAAGGGAGGGAAGAAAGGAGTCCAAGACCAAAGGAATGAAGGACAAACAAATAAACACATGCACATGCACACACATGCACAGACACACACACACACACACATAACCAAAAACTAAAAGGGTGTCAGCTAAACAAACACACATACGCACACAAACACACAGAGATAAAGGTCTTTAAAGAGAGCAAAGACATTGTATTCAAAAGAACAGATTAATAGATGTAATGGAGTCAGCGGTCCAGGTGGAGGGAGATTGATGGAGGGATGAAGAGGGGCAAGAGGGAGGGCAGGAAGACGAACAGACAAAAAGCAGAGAGGATGAAAGAGGATGAATTGGTTTTTAATAATGTTATGAGTTGAAAACCCTTTTTATTTCAACCAAGCGTATCTATCAATAATAGAGCGAACAAGATCAAATGGTTGTGCGTGTGCGTGCATCACAGTTTTTTTTATTCTTCCACATATGTGTGGTCTTTGTGAGAGTGTGTGTGTTTTTGTATGGAGACAACAAAAGAAGTGGAGGTTGGAGGTGTTGAGAGAAAAACAGAGGAGTTAGGGATGGTGTGTTTTTATAAAAATGTGTGAAAATTAGATCTTAATTTAAAACTCACACCTTTTTTAAAATATACTGCTTCATTTAATACATTTTTTTAGTATTGGCCATCATTCAAGCTTGGAAAAATACCACTGTACTCGCTAAGTGAGAAGATTTTAAAAGTGTTATACCTCCAACTATACCCTGCATCACCGATGACAGCCAACAGGGATGTCACAGTGTACTGACACATCCTCCTTATCACTGCAACAAGGTGAAAAGTGGTGGAAAGGAACTAGAAAACAAGATTTTCATGGAGTTTAAGTGGCTGATTCATTTTTGAGATCTGAGAACATGGAGATCCTCTTAAAAAGGAGTCAGAATGTGCAAAAAAACAGGAGCAGTTGAATATAATACAGGTTTTCAACAAACCACAAAGTTGGTCTAAATTAATTGAAAAAGGAAAATGTTTTTACTGCCTTTGCTTCAGTTGAGTGATAATTATTCTAATACCTCAAAGAGCTTAACTAAACTTGTTACATTTCAGCTGTTGATTTTAAACTTAAGTAGAGTGTGCAATAGGGATTGTGCAACAATAAGAGATGCATTACACAGTGAGGTTATTTCTTAGGTAAGTTATTCAAACCATGTCCTTGAAACACAATGCCGTTAAATTGCATTTTGGACCTCTGAATTAACTGAGGCTCTTCATGTTTAACTGTTAAATGTCTGAAAAAAATTAACAAGAAGGAAACATTTTCTGCTGTTTTTTAACATTGAGCACTGGGTGGATTTTCTTGTGTGAGCATTTATAACCCTCCGTATGTGTGTGTTTGATATTAGCAAAAGAAACTGATTGACAGAACCTGTATTTCAGGGTTTTTGTGCCTAGTTATGAGCCATAAAGTGTGTTTTGCATTTGAACTGACTGCGGACAAGAAGATTACTGTTTAAATGAACAGATGTCAAAGACTTGTCTCTCTCCTCTCTGCTTTCTTATGCACACACTCACAATCACACACACGAACACTGACAAAGCCACAATCATACCAACACAAACATGCACAGAGATAATAGCTCTGTTACTTAGAAATGTCACTTGTTTTCTTTTTTTTCTGTTTCACAAACAAAAAAAACCGACTTAATTATAGTTTTTATCGACAAATGTCAAACATTCAACAGCATGGTGGAACAGAGGAAGAAGCAGTTCAGAGCATCTTTTATTTTCCTGGTCTTCTTTCTCCTTATTTCTACCAAATCTCTCTTCTCTCTCTCTATGTCCACCCTCTTTATTATATGATTGTTCGACCCTGTGAAAACCATAACTTCCTTATTTGAATCTTAAACTTACTATCAAGGTCTTCACTGTCATCATGACCCCTCACTTTGTTATCTGCATCTTGCTATACTTGCTTCAGGCCTAAAAAGGAAAAGAACTTTGGTATGACAAACAGCATCAAAGCTCAGTATTAAAAGAACAGCTCATGAATAGAAGTACAAACAAAAAAGGGATGTCTGTGATGATTAAAAAGATGTAATCAGTGTATTATTAAATTGCTGTGATGTGCTGTTAAAGAATAAATACAGCAGGAACACAAAGTTGAAATTCCATAATTTCTGCACTGATCTACCAGATTCTTTGAAATAGCTTTTGCCTATTCAGCAGACTCAGTTGTATTTGTAGCATTTGTCTAATAAATAGAACGTATTTGAGAGTGGTACTCCCAAGTGCTTCTTGAATGATTGGCAAATAAACTTTTCACTCTTTCAATGCGTTAATGAATTCTGGGAGGGTCCAAAATGCCCTCAGAATGGCAAAACATTGATCTCAATGAAGCACATGGCCTGGGCTGCACACATACATTATGCTGACAGAACTGTATTTTAATAGGCTAAATTGCCAAACATACTTAAACAGCTTAAAATACAGAAATTCTCTGGCATTTATCTTTTTTAAAAATGATACTCTCAATTTACTTGATTAAGTCAAACAAAAACAGATGTATTACACTTTTTGGTGTCTATTGCCATAAAATTAAGTGTTAGCAAAAATGTTAACTGTAAATTTGATGAGCTCTGTATTGAATAAAGCCTTTCTATTTAACTTGAGTAGACACAGTGGGTAGATAAAAGTTTTTGCTCTTAGACTAAATACCTGACTTCAAAGCACCTCTTGTTTTAAAGCTAAAAAATTGAAGATTTTTCTACAGTTATATGTCATTCAGTATTAGGGCTCCCTTTATCTGACTAATATCCATCCCACACAAAACAGAACTCCCTTTACAAACACAGAACAAAGTAACCTTTCAACTCAAACACAAATATAACTGTTAGCATTTCCCAAAAGCTGCAGAACTAAACCTGAGTACATCCCATGACTTTCTGATGGAGAATGTTCAATAAACCGATGTTGCCTGGCAACAAACACTGATCCAGCCAGTAAAAAGGAGTTATGGCAAATTCTGGTCGACTCCTCTGAGAAAAAAAAAAAAGAAGTTCAGCAACAGTTGATTAAAATGAACAGAACTGAGCAGAAATCCTTGATGTCTGAACACACACAAGCCCACTTACACACACATACCTGCTTCCACAAATGCACAAGCGTTTGATGCATCAGTACATTCAAAAAAAACAAAATGCGCACTCAAAAGACCATTTACACTTAGAAACTCAAATGTTTGACCATTCACAAAGACACACAGACACACACTAAGCTGAAAGGTCTGATATATAAGGTCAGCTGTTGAAGGTCACTCCAAAAATCAGAGGGCAGTATATCACAAGATTTACCATGAGCTGTTGCCTGTTATACTTTGTGCTGTAGCTACTGACTAAGTTTGCCATTTTGCACAGTAAATCTGTAGCTAGTGGTTAATACAATGGAAAAACAAAGCAAGATGTTGGGAGTTTTGTTTATGTTTAGTTTGATTAAAGTTTTTTATGTTGGGTTAACAAGACCATCAAACAAGTCTTAGTTTGGAATAAGACAGAAACTTGTATTTAGACAGTGGACTGTTTTACTTGCTGTTATTAAAAAAAAGGGTTGCAATAATATTTATTCTCTTAACATTTTGCAGGTATTTAGTTTATTTATTAGACTAGAAAATCACAAGATATCGTAAAACAAAGCAAACTTGGTGATCATGTGCATCTTGGACAATCGCCTCTTCTAGTACAAAGTGGTATTCATGAGACAGAACGCTAGCTGGTTAGCATGCTAACTTTGGTGGACATCTCTACAAAACAACATGTAGACATCCTCTACGTTATGTAAAACTATCATTTCCTCACACTTTGTTGATAATGTTAGTTCATTTTTGATTGTTTTAAACTTAAAGTTAATGCACACACAAAGTACCAAATGGTTAGACGTACATTATATCCCAAATTAGGATATCTTACTGACCTTGACTAATGATATCTGACCTCTGACCTTAAATGTTTCAGTTCTGTTACTGCTGGTTTTTAGGACAACTTTGAGAGAAAAGAACAAGAACACAGAAACACACACACACACACACACACACACACACACACCTCTGAGCAGAAGCATCGCTAACCTCAGAGGAGTCGCCAGAGGCTGCACTGACATCACGTTACCAAAGCAACAGGCAGAGAGCTGGGATTGGACAAAAAGGATGATGACTCAACCTCCCTCTCTCATCCTTCTTTTCTCTCTCACCATAATCTCACTCTCTTTTTTTCTCTCTCTCTCCTTCTTACTTTCTCATGCACAACTTTTTGAACGTCAAGGATGCAGACAGAGGCACATGCACAGGCAGATATTTTTGAATTAAAGAATGGAAACAGTGGCACATGTCATCTTGGCCTAACTAGCTTTGAATTATACAAGCAGGACACACTCACAGGGAGAAACACAAACTCAATAAGACAGAAAATTTGTGCCGTTACTATGTTCCCTGTAAAGCAAGGAGCAAACAGTACATTATTAACATACAAAAAGAGACGTACATTTAGACAGACAGCTGTGCTAATGGGACGCTTTTATTGTGAAATCCAGTGACACAGCTTAAAGATGGACAAAGGGTTCAGCCAACCCCATTCAGTTGTTCAAAAGTGACATAATGGAAGTGATAGAGTGTTAAATGGGTTGCCTGTTTCTTTAAAATGGAAAATAAATGCTGTTGACACCAGTGGTATATGTGTGTGTGGACCTTCTAAGTCAGCAGAGCCTACCTTAAGTTAACCTACTTTCACAGCTTTCTTGAGCAGGCCTGTTGGAGGCACGCTCACTAAATCATTTATAGTGGAGAGATTCTTGTTCCTGTGTGTGTGATGGAGAATAAAGAGTGAGAGCACAACGCTATACTCTTTCCTCTGCTCTGCATGTTTACATGGCAGTCTAGGCTCGTAACAGGGCTATTTTGTCACACATCAAAAAAGGAATTAAAGTGGCAACATTTTGAGGAACTAATTTGCTGTGAAATTTAATAACCTTCTCAATCTTTTATAATGTGAAAGGAGATCTACATAGTAATGGGTGTGTGTGTTCTTCTGTGTGTGATTGCCCCTCTTTCATTACCTCAGTAATCCTATTTTATATTATATACAGCAGAAATTGAGAATCTAAATTTTAAAGGATCAACTTTTTTTTTTAATGCCTTCCAAATACTTCTGTGCAGAATCTGCAGCCACAGCATGAGACGCCAAACACATATTTTGATTACAATGGCACTTAATGAGAACTAGTGTGAACTTATGGTAACTTAACTCCCAGAAAAAACAAAATTCTGTCAATTTTACATTTATGTTTACAGGATAAGCAAAGGTTAAACAAAGGTCAAACAAAGTGCAACATGTTCATAAAACCTGCATTTATCTTTTGACCACTTGAGGGCAGTAATACAAGCTGTAAACACAACACCAACTTACTGTCACCTCATTAAGTTCCCGTGGTGAATACAATGACAAACTGCTGTATTGCACATCTGTCCAATATCCAATCTCATTTAAGCTCTGGTTTGGGCTTACTAAACACTGATGCTTTACTATGCTCACCAGATATTCCCAACTTTGAGCTTTTCTCACTGAAGCCAGCTAGCCATGAAAGTAAAGGTTGCCAGCTGTGAAACCAAAAAAATGAGATGCTTTAAAGCTGTGCAGAACTAAGAGTATTTATCTGCATTTCCCCTGGCTCCAGACTTTGTGCTAAAATGACATTTTTGTTGATTTAGTCATCTCACTTTAAAAAAAGATAGCAAAAAAGCACATATCCAAAAATGTTCAACTACACCTTTGAGGTGAAGGAAAGAAAAACAAAACAAAGATACCATAGAGAGAAATAATTGTATACTCATCTTCACCTCTCTACTCTGTTTTCCATCTCTTTCTCCTCTTCCTTGAATTATACTTTAGTCATCACTCTCCTGTTTCTGTCTCTGTCTCTCTCTTACATGACAGATGGCGTTTGCTTACCTCTCCCCTATTTATCTCTCAATTATCCCTCTCTCTTTTTTACTCAATTCTTCTTTTGATCCCCCTTGCATGTCTCTCTCCCTATCTCTTCCATTTTACTCCTTGTCCCTCTACCTCTGTTGTTCTCTTGTTCACTCTTTCTGTCCCTCCCTCTCTTCCTCTCACTTTGCTAATTTTCTCTACCCCTCTCTCGTTTCCTGTCTGGCCCACACCACTCTTACTCTCTCCCTCTTTCTCCCCTCTAGGAAATCCCTCTCTACCATCTGTCTGGCAGTGATGAATTCAGAGCCTTTCAGAACAAATCAACTTGGCCAAATTAATGAGACTCTCCAAAGGGATAAACTTTATGCGACTGTGCGTGTGAGAGACTTTGTGTGCCAGAGTGGGCGTGTGCCCTTAAAATGCTTTATAATCCGTCGTCTGTACCACTTAATTTATCCTGCTGTCGCAGATGGTGTGTTAAGGGGGAATGCAACACATAAAGGCTGGCTGCACACATTTAGTTTCTTAAACCATCTCAGGTCAGGACCCCAGATGGGCCTGGTTTTGGTTCTCCTCACACTTTCCAACAACTAGGGTTTAAGGCAACTTCCAAGCAAAAGTTACTGAATAACAACTAATAATTTGGATGACCAGCTTCATGACTGCATCACAAGCCAAGTTTGGACTGTATGGGACCACTCAGTCAGGGGACTAGCTAGTGCGTCAACGGTATACTGCAAGAGACGCTATCACTGCTGGAGCGAAGACGACATGTCATTTTGTTTTTAGTGATTTTAGTGCTTTTAGGGACATAAAAAAGTTGAACTCAGAAAAAAATAGTGCTTTTATAAGAGGCGTACTAATTTTTATTATTTTAATTTCGTGTCCTTTGGTGCCATTTTTTGAAAAGGTTAAAAGATTCTGGGGGAAAGATTTGAGTGTATTTCCTCCTGAAACAGGATGTTGAAGTTAGAAAACAGGCCGTGATGGATCTGAAGTGCAAACTAACATGTTATGAGTTATGAAAAGAAAGTCACTTTTATAAGAAAGGCAGAATAAACTTGACTAATAAAAAAAATTGAATTTATGGCTTGTGAAGGACGAGGTCACCACTGAAGGTTTCCAGAAAGCAGTATTTTTCCAGGATGTTCAAGACTCATTGAAGCTTCACAACAGTTGGTTAAATTCACTTAAAAAATACTTACTGTGATAGGAGAGAAAATATTTTTTAAATTTAGTCCAGTATCTATATATATATATATCTCATATTGGACTAAATTATATTACAAAATACATTTAACCCAGCCACTTATATGCAGAACATTTTTAAAGTTCTTTAACCCTAAGAAAGAAAACAAGAACACCATACATATATTATTAAAGAAAAACAAGGCAAAGTAATATTAATACAATAAATTATTCAATAAAAGCCTGTCTGAAAAATTCATTCAAGGTATAAATTAAAACATGATTGATTTCTAATGGAGCAAACCTCTTTGGCCAGATTGACCAAAGGGCCATAAAACTGTCTGGTCAATATGAGGCTTATTCACAGATGATTGAAAACACTGATAAATGGGAGCACAGACACCGGTGACTCCTTGGATGGAACCGTAGACATACAATCTGTCCGTCCCTGTGTGTGTGTGTGTGTTAAGATAGATAGAGTCCTGAAGTCACTCCCTCCATGCAGGAACTAGTGGTTGTAACGCTAAACGTGCCTGGCCAGGCCTGGTGTTAATACAAAGACTAGAGCCAATTCATCTTCACTGACACTCACCCAATAGCACAGTAAATTACAGAGCAAGGGAGGAGGCAGGCGTGTCAAAAGACAGAGAGATAGAGATAAGGGAAGAGACAAAGTTGGTAGAAAACAAGGAGAGAAGGAAAGGAGGATGTTGCAGCAACTTATCATGAATGCAACAGAATGGGTTTAAATTAATAAATCATAAATATCGAAGACCATGACCAGCAAGAGGTGCATGGATTTAATCCTAATTCCTAGCTAATAAATAAAACAATAATCCTGTGAGTAGGGAATGAATAAATCCAATCGAAAAATGCAGGGTGAAACTATAATAAGCCAGGCAGAAAGGTTAAACAATGAACCTTATTTGCTCCACACCAGTGCCAGTAATCATTTTCTATGACACGTATTTCCTGCATCATTGATGAAACAGAACCAGCCATAAAAGTCGCCTTGGCAGGAAGCGCTGGCACTGATGACAGATCCTCAAGCCAGAGGGCCTGTTTGCCAGACACATAAACAGCCTGAAAGAGTGGACACATCCCTTGGAGGAGCAAAGAAATCAATAAATTAATAAATCAGATATCTGCTGTTTAAAATCTCCTCCCTCTCAATCAGCGAACACAGCCCCACTGGAGGTGCCTAAGGATATTGAATAAGTCACAGTCTATACACAGTTTTTTTTTAATCGAAATTATTTCTTTCAAATTTAATCTGTCAGCCAGTGAGTGCATTGTTTTGAACAAAAAACACAATATATTTTGGTATTTTGGGTTACAGCGATGCTAGACTAATACTTAAGATTCATCTTTTTTTAAAATGCTGAGGCTCTCTACATATGATTTGAGGGTTCTTCTGTGCTTACAGCAAGGGGAGCAGAGTGCAGCCTGAAGATAAAGAGGAACAAGCCTAATTTAACCTTTCAAACAGACTATGATCGAAATAAAAATGCAAAGACACAGTCTCTTCTGTGTTTAAAAATATACAAATGCAAAACATGTAAATGAAACTCTGTTTAAAATGCTGTATTTTTAAAAAAAAATTAATCTAAGAATTTTGTTTATCATCAGTTATATGAGTACAATGACAAAGTAAAAGCCAATATTTTAAAGTGCTAGAATAGTCTGCACAGTTAAGTAAATTACATTACTTTACTGTAACGGAGCCTTAAAAACCAGAATAGACAACACTTAAGACATACCCTAATATAATGATATCCAAAATCTAACATAATATCTAGTCTTGTTACATGATGATGATTTAATATTATTACATTTTCCAGCCCTACAAGAAGCCCTTTTTTGGCCAGTTCTCCATCATGAACTACTTTCAGCTTACATCACAGACAGCTGTCATTTCATCCGCTGCACACTAAAAGGTCATTGAAAAACAAAGTCAAAGTTAAAATGGGACACAAAATCCAGCTATTACAGGATGCTGCCATGCCTTTTTCTATATTTGATACAAAGTATCCTTAGATCTGGCTCTAAATTCTCAGCCTCTGAAAGGTTGTGTCACTGTGGTTCATCATGGTCAATGACCTCTGCACTCTGGAGAGGAGTGGGCATGACTAATTAGAGACCTAATTACCCCTTTGGGAAAACTCACACACATGCACAGAGTTGTTACTGTTAGTGTTATAAAAGCAGATGTTCTTTCCACTACAAAATGTCCTTCAACAATAACAGACAAAATAAAACAGCACTGCTATTCCAGTCATTCTCGCCAATCATCATTTCATAACTAGCACTGAAGACTGTGTCCTATATAGCCAGCACTGGCAGCAGTCACTGGCAGCTAAAACCGATTTCTGTTTGAAAGGAAGTACACGCAAGACCGGTGAAGCCAGCACAGCACCCACGTTTGGACAGGAAACCATAGGACTCGTGTTCAGGTTGTATTTCTATGTGTGTGTTGGGCATCTGACGAGTTCAGTGTTTTAATTGCAAAGCCATGGAGCTGGTGACACGCACAGTGTGATGTGTGTAAACTCAGGAAGGTGTGCAGGTAGAGGTTGCCTATGAGTACGTATAAGGGCTGGATGACATGGGCTTACATCCAATTTACAACATTTTGTTAGTTGTATTACATAAAATATGGACGTATGATATTTTCTGTCTTATTCAGATTTATTGCTTATTTATTTATACTGATGAGTAAGAGACTCTTGATTCTGGGTTGGACTATGGGCTGACTGCTTTAGTTCCAGGTAAAGGTCACTAATTACTTCATGTGTCTATTCATTGGAAATTGATAATGTGAGCACGTTCAGATCAGTTAAAGTTCATAGTGTCAGAATAATCACCTAACTATGTTAATGTGTTACACCTATCAGAAAATATTTGTTTATTTTGCACATTTAGCAGAAATTAAGCAGTATAACTCTATTTTGGTCTCCACCAAGTCTTACAGGAAAAATATGGCTAGAAATATACATAGCATTGCTGAAGTCTAGATCAAGAGCATTTTCACAAGATAACATACAAGTTTAATTTTGGCCTGAAGTTACTCATATAATTAATTTTAATTAGCAGCGGCTCCAATGACCTGCAGCGGCAGCTTCTAAAAGTCGTGGTTTCTGCCAGCTGAAACTGAGAAGCTGCTACCTGAATGCTCTGAATATTGCTCTTTTTGCTATTTAGAGAGAGAGAGAGAGAGAGAGAGAGATAAGAGACAATAGGTTGGTTAGTGCTGGAGATTAGTGACTCTGTGTGTTTTGCCAGGCTGGGTGTCAGAAACCAGAGTCACTCACACAGGTGCAGCCAAATTTCTCACATTCACACACTCTCATATGTAGTGAAATGCAGCACTGTGGAGCCAAATGATTCTCATGCTCATTAACTGCACATTCTGTGTGTGTGTGTGCGTGTGTGTGTGCATGTGCGTGTGTGTGTGTGTCAACTATGATTCAGTCCATGCTAAGAGGCAGCCAAGTAATTATAATCTGTGTGCAAACACACACTTCAGACCCCCACCCCCCATACACACATACACTATTCTTTACCCCACCTTTCTGTCTGTCAGTCTGTCTGTCTGTCTGGAGACTTCAGTGCTTCCAAAGGAAATATTTGTGCTTTCTCACAATGACTTCCACAGATGAACTCTTCACACACACACCACATGCTGACTTGGAAAACTGTATGGAGTAATTACTGTAACCACAATCCCATCATTCACCCTAAAATGTATTGCTTTACCTTATGAGGACCTGCATTTTGTCCTGATGTGGACTGATTTCTGTCCCCACAATTAAAGGAACAGAGGTAAACACACACTTAAAACATGTGTGAATATACAGCCAAATGCACAAAAATGCTCACACACACACACACACACATACAGACAATGCCAGCCATCACGAGAGCTGCCACAGGGAATAGAATGAAAATGAAAGCCGAGCGAGGGAGACGTGAGGAGCGAAAAAAAAGGAAAAAAAGAGGGAGGAGAAAAGCCCATGTGGCAGAGGGAGATTCTCATCTTCACTGAAATCAGCTGATCCCTGACTCCCTCCCTCCACTGTTCCAGCCTTCTTTCTTACATTTCCCTGTCTGTCACTCCACCTTCTATAGCCCTCCATACCTCCGTGTCCCCTGCCTCCCTCTTGCTCCTCTGTCCTCCCACCTTTATCCTTTTTCAATCTACCTTTCCTCTATCACTCTCACCACCCAACCTTCCTTTACTTTCTCCTTGCCCTTCCCTTCTCCCCACTCCTACTCCCTCTTTCTCCCTCTCTCTCTCACTCTCTTTCAGCTTCCACTTTGTCGTATTATCGCTCTCTCTGTATTCCACCTCCCTCATCCTCTCTCTGTCACAGTGGGAGAGCTGCAGGCAGACAGAGGCAGCATACACTAATGTTACTATATTTGACAAGACACACACACACATATTCTCCTGCCACATGCACGACTGCACACACATACGGAAAGGAAAAGAGGGAGGTGGGGGAATAACACACACACACACACACACACATACAAACACACCGGAAAGACAGCCCTCAAGTGAACATGTGTGGATAAACACACACACACTCCGACGCGTGCTGAGTGCAGGCATCACAAACATAGCGACACACAGAAGGGCGAGCGCATGACGCCAGCAACCCAATGCCGTTGTCTCACTCTCTCTCACACACACACTCTGTCTCTCTCTCTCCCTCTCTCTCTTTCACACACACTTACGCCTCTCAGACACACAGCAGCGCACAAGCCAGAGAAGAGGACGGCACTGGACGTATCATTCATATAGGGAATAGATCCGAAGAAAAGGATTAACTATCTCCATCCCTCTCCTCTCTACGGACCTCATCCCCTCTTCCCTCCTCTTGCGTCTCTAAGCCTCTCTTCACCTCATTTTTTTCTACAATCCCTCATTTTTTCTACACAATCCCTCCTTTTCCACAATTCATTGGTGGGTTGAAGAGGAAGCTTGGGGGATTGTCCCTATACAGAAGGAAGGATTATTTTTGTTATTCATTTGTCTAAGATCTTGAATGTATGGATTTCTTTTACTGAGGGGGGACTGTTTTCTTCTCTGTTTTTGTTCTGTGAGAGATTTTTGATTTTTATTAATATTTTTTAACATATTTTTGTGGGGATGGCTGATGGTAGAAAGCTATAAGTCTGGTGCTGTCTGAAATATTTGTTAAAAAGGTAAGTCTGTTTGTGGGTTTAGTTCTCTTTTCCTCACTCACTCTCTCTCACACACACACAAACGCACACGCTCTTCATTTTTAACCGCTCCTCATCTCGTTTTATGTCTGGAATTAAAGATGTACAATGCTACACAAAGTAGATTGCAGACAGAGACAGACTTTTCTTTGTTGTTACCCACAAACAAATAGGCATTTTTGATGGGGCTAAAAGTGCATGCTGTGAGGAGGTGGATGCTGAAAATGTCAGCCCCTAACCTGTTTCCTGGATACACACAACTTACACTGTTCACAGGAAATTTTTAGGCTGTGTTTTGGGGCAAAGCTTGCAGAGGTGGGTAGAGGAAGAAGGTGAGCACACAAGAGGTGGATGCACACCCAAGTATAGGTGAATGATTTAAGAAATATTATATTTTTAAATCATATTTTTGTTTTGTATTTAGTCTTTTTACAAAGACAAGCATTAGCAAACCCTTCATGTGCTGCAAGTTTAAAAGACCTTAGAAGGAACAATAAGCTTATAATGCTTGCTCTGATTAGGCTGTAATATTTGGATGTAACAACATAACAATATAGCATGACATGAACAGTAAATGACTGGTCTCAATATATAACAACATGAAATCAGGGAAAGGTGTTGGTCATTTTTTTGTTGCTAGATTTTAAAAGAAAGCTAAGTCTTATATAAACTCTTCGTCTGTTTGTACCAAACCTCATGATGTATAAAAAGTTAAGATCTAGCCAAGCTAAGGTTAGCATTACTAATCATATATACTAGCCGTACTGCATATTGCAACAAGGGAAACAATTGATCAAAGTGAAAGCTGCTTACTCAAAAATGCCAAAAAAGTTCCAGTCATTTACTGCTTCCATAACAAAGCATGTTTTTAATCTAAATTTGCATTAAAGACTGAACATAAAAAATATCTTTATATGTCATATATCAGGCCTGAAAGATAAAATATTATGAATCGCAAAAAAGGTTCCAATTTGTAGTATGATGAAGCAAAGATTTACATCCATTTTATTTTGTAATGGATATTTGATAAAGTGTCTCTCAACCCCTTAGGAGTAATGTGACCTGCAGGTCTGATTTTGGCCAGCACATCAAAATTACTGCAGATGACATTGCTACTTTATCTCTGAGAGCTGGATCAATGTTAACCTAATCATAATATACTAAATTTATTCTGTCAGACATTTTCATTTCTTTACAGTACATTTACTTTAATAGATAAACCAATTAGACTAAGAGATTTAAGGTTTGTTATAAATCTAACGTGAATTTACACTGCGGTAATATCTCATTTTATTTGTCTGCCTTCTGTCTTGTCTTACTTCTCCCTCTTGTCTTGCATGTTTCTCTGACCTTCACAATATCTTATGTAATTATGAGCCATTTGAAACCCTTGATAGACAGTGATACTTGGTGTCCTGTTGATTCTCAGCCTCATGCCTACTGTTTAGTGATCTGCTGCCTCTTTATCTGCTGCAAAACAGGCAGCACACTCTAACCTTGTTTTAAAGAGATGTGATATAAAAGTGATTGACTTGCAAGCGCTGCACTGTGATTATACGCTAATGCAGTGGGTGTGAGGCTCTCCACCCTAATGTCCTCAAGGCTTTTGTGCCACTCTACATTAGCTACCAATTAATGGGAATTGTCTCAATGTCTTAGTAATGTAGATGCACAACATAAAGCTGAAGAAAACAGTAATTATCACCAACTAGCTCTATGTTTAGTGCTGCAGTTTGACATATATGCATGGCTAACATTTGAGAACAGTCAGCAAACTCTTGCAAAACTGCTCATTAAATCATTTTGAACAGTATTGTTGTGATATTAGAGTTAAAATTGGAGTATGGAAATTTAAATGTAGCACAAAAATTTGTTAAAAATATTCTAAGAGGTGCACGAAAACATGATATACAATTAATATGACCAAAACTGGCAAATCCTATTTACACTGAAGGCAGCACTGACCATCTCTATCACTTAAACATCTTCAGAATAGTCAGTCCTCTTTATCCAGGGCTTATCTAGTTCAGTTTAGCTAAATCACTTCATTTTCAATCACTGTCTTCTTTCAGCAAATGCTCTCACACCAGTATGTGTCTGGCATGTGACAGTGACACACATAGCATGTGTTTAAGCTTATTTATACGTATGTGTTTGCTTGAACAGAACGTGTGTGTGTTTGGTCACATGCACTCTCTTACAACGTGTATGTGTGTTTATGTACAGCATTTGTCTACATAACAAGCATGCCTGTGTAATTATATATCTGTACATATTTTGGCCTGTCAACACATGTGTGGATCTCTATTTGTCAAGCTACCAGCACGTACTCAGGTGTGTGCGTATGCGTGCTGAAGTGTGTTGTGTTTCTCCTATGTAAGGACGCCATTAAAAATTGATTTAGGGGCGCTTGGCTGCCTCTCTCTGCCTTTTGTTAGCAACCTGAACTGTTAGACAGAAACATACATAGACACATACACAGAGGCACACACAGACACAAACACACATACACACAAACGAATGAATATACAACAACAGGAATGCACTCTTTCCAGGCTTTCTAGTTTCTTTTTAGTTTACTTGTATTTTGTATTATCAAACATTTTTACATTGATAGATCAGGAAGGCTTGAATTTTGAGTGTGTGTGTATGCATGCATGTGTGTGTAAAGAAGGAGTAAAGGGTAAAGGTGAGGGTGAATGATTGGGCCGTGTGTGTACAGCTGTGATGTCAGTCAGTCAGTGGCCGCACGCCCACATGCAAACACTCAATCAAATTATGTTACATGAATTCACGCACACACACACACACACACACACACACACAAATACACACGCACACGCACACACACCTGCCTTCATACATGAATGGATGTCCTCTTATGTGCATATAAGTGTAAATTTGGTGGCAAGTTGTACAGAGTTCCACCCATTTTAATTAAAAACGCTTAGTGGAGCCAAGAAAAAGTGCCGTGAGAAAGCCAAAACACAAATATAAAAGAAGTAAAGCAACATTAAATTCCTCTATTACAATGTTTCAGGTGTTCTGTTGTAGATGCCTTTGATGTGGAGAGAATTCACTGTCGATTAACCCATTGCCCGATGCAGCACCAGCACAACACTAAATTGCTGTGTTTTTCATTTTTCAGCTGCTGTGCATTCATTTCTACCTGAAGTTATCTTGTTTATACTCTGTTTTTCATTTTGTCCTGGGGATATGAGACGCGATGGGAAAGTTTGAAATGGAGATGGAACATACAAATACACAAGCAAATAAACAAACAAATATGCCACAGTGCTGCAAATATCTGAGACATATAATCAGTGTTTACCAGCAGTAACCTTCATTGTTTTATTCACTTTGTGACAGAAAGTGATAAATGCACCAGGGATGCTCATACTGGGAATGCATTTACTAGATTACAAAAAATATATTTGTCAAACTTGAATAAAAATGAACTACTTAGCCCTTTTCTGCTATCAGCAATCTCTACTGCCTTCATAAACATGTGGAAGGAAAACACAGCAGCCCAAGTTGACCAACCACCGTTGGTGGTCTCTACTTGCTATCTGAGCCCCAAGGGTGTGTGGTTGCATTTTGGAGGAAATGCACGTTGAAGCTTTACGCGAAGCCGCTGCAACACCCTGCAGAGTATAAATCCAGCTTAAGTGTGGACAGGAAACAGTTAGTGGAATAAACAGAATGAGAAAATAGGAAGGAAAGAGGAGACGCCAAAGATGAGGAGACCAGTTGAGGGGAGGAGGTGTTACTTGATTCCCTGTCATGAAGGCCACTTTGGCATCTGAGTATTTACACGTGTGTGGACGAATGTGCGCATGGGTGCATGTGTGGATTTAGGCTGCCCCTGTGTACAGGTCAAATTTGTAAAAAAAGCTTTCTGAGAATAGCCTGACACCCATTTAACATGATGGGAACTGATGGGCAAACAGTGACATGTGGCCGCAGAGGTGACCTTCCGCTGCACCTCTAATACAGCATTAAAGACAAAATTAGCACGACTGTGAACACGGCTGAATTTTTGGCACATTTAACCATGTGTTTTAATTCATTATATTTCTTTGTTTACATTTGTAATTTATTAAATGTTATTTCTGCCTTTCTCGTGTACATCCATTCTCATTTGTGTACAGAAAACAAAGAGAAGCAAGCGATCTATCATGACATGAATGAGAGGCTACTAAACAACAGTCAGTATTTGGCTTTCAAACTTAATACAAGCTCTACACATGCAGACATTTTAAACGACTGAATGATTTTACTTTCTGCTCTCAAAGTAACAAGCTGCTCCCCACTTCTGCTGTTTTACTCCACAAAATGAATCAAAATGAACACAAACAAAGCCATGAATCATTTGTCAAATAGTGAACATGCAAACCAAGGCAACACTTACAGTCTCAAAGCTTAAAAAGGAAATACAGATTGATTTCACACAGTTCGCTGAAGAAATATTCAATTTAATGTAAAACTACGACAAGGAAAAAAATTAATCCTTATCTCCAAGTGTGAAGAATGCTTCATCAAATGTTCTACAGCGGATGACGAAAAATAATAAGCAAAAATGAAAATGAAATCAAAGAAGCAGAAACTGAATAAAGTAAATTAATCACTGACAATAAATAAATCAATCAATAAATAAATTAAAATACAAGTAATACACTGGAAACACAAAGAGAAATTATCTCAAATTCCTTGAGTTCCTGCATTTCCCCTCCGCCTCTAAATTCTTGAAATGAAACTCATGTGCTCATTTAAAAAGAACAACTCAAATTTCCCAATAGAGCCTTGCTAATGTGACTTTAATCACATACAGGAAATCCATCTGCTGAATATCCTCGGTACATGGCTGTGTTCTTTTGTCGAGGAGCAAAAAAGGAGACAGAGGAGGAGGAGAGACAGAAACCAGAGGGAGAGATGGGCAAGGAGAGATGCAAATAGTGAATATTGAAAGATGAAGGTCACGAAGAGAAGATAGGAGGATAGAGGAGGAGATGTTGGAGAGGAAAGGGAGGAAACACAATATGCAGAGGGAATATAAAGTAAGGAGGGAGAGAGCTGATAGATTAGACAAGTGTTTTATATTTTGTTCAGTGTCTGGCAGGTACTAATAGCAATAATCATAACACAA
This sequence comes from Acanthurus lineatus, assembly GCA_029814665.1. NCBI lineage: Eukaryota > Metazoa > Chordata > Actinopteri > Acanthuriformes > Acanthuridae > Acanthurus > Acanthurus lineatus. Next base: position 10,529,448 of record JAPZDV010000015.1, read on the forward strand.
ATAGTGCCAGTGGGGCGCACATACACAACCCCACACTTAACACACACACCCACACACATCAAAACACTCAGAAGGTTGTGGGGGAGAATTTTAATGTCCTCTCTGTTGCACTTATGCCCATCTCCTCTCCCTTTCTGGCATTTATTGCCTCGCCTATATTTTCCTTGAGTCTTTTCATCACTTTCTGTTTTCTACATCTTCTTTCTTATTCTCGCCTTCTTCCCTATTTTATCTCCTCCCCATTTTCTTCTCCTCTATTCTCACAGTTTCCACTAACTCATGTATAACCAGTTGTAAACACCTTGCTGACACCCTAAACAGATTGATGAGTGTTACTTTTGGATGTGACAGCAGTTACTGTCTGTCTAACTGCTTGACTATATGAACAGAAAGTTGTTTATCTCTCTTCATCTATCTTCATCTAGACCCATCTATCATGTTTCCTGCCTTCTTTTCCTTTCAGACATCCTATAACTCTGGATTGTTTTTGCTGCAAGTGCAAATTTACATAATCACTGCACATGCGTCCAAAGATGAATGCAAACATATGCACAAGTGCACATATTTACTGCCAGTCAACTACATGAATAAATGAGCTGTGCATGGTAAAGCCTGCTTATGTTTCAGAGTCTTTCCTGACAAACAGCTAACCATTGAACAACAGCCTAATCTGATTAGTGCAATATTTCACACACTGATGATTGGGTTTTGATGATACTTTGGAAAGAGACGCATATCACAGCAGCATTCCTGAATTCTCAAAATTACACTGATTGGCCCAGGGGGTTCGAGTCAATGGCGTGCATCAGTCTTGTGGTACTGACATTCTGAAGAGCTTTCTCCCATGGTAATTTCCCACTTATAAAAATCTATTTTCACCATAATAACTGAACGGTGACGAGAAGACCCTTCTTTTTCAAAGCATGTTGGATATGTTTTATTACACTTCTATTACTGTGAGGGGGTCATTCTTTTTTTTATTTTGTTTTTTTATTAAGAGAAAAGTACCTCTATGCCAACAGTCTCCAGACCATCTATTCTATTGATACAGCAACTTAAAAAGCCATTTATTTATTATTACAACGTTAGCAAAGAATTCAGATTCAAACCCTAACTATAATATATTACAAGAGTAACAAGACTTTCTTTTGCTGAGCAAATCTCTATGGCATTTAAAAAAATCCATCATAGATGTATTCTGCAAGTGTGTGGCCTTCAGAGCTTGTGCTATAATAGTGAACAGCCAATTTCCTTTATCAGAAAGGTTTGCTGATTTGTTGAGGTGGACCACATAAGACCATATAAAACCTCAGAGGTTTCCAAGCTGATATAAGATATGGAATCTGTTTTATGCCATCATCACAGAAGTTTTTTGTACTTGTTGTTATCTTAAGGTGACAGTTGATTAAGCAGGCACCTGAATCAGTTAAGGTTTACTGTAGCTGTGTTACCTTTATTATTCATCAAAGACTTCAAAGTGTATTAAGCAGCATCTCCTGCCCCTTGCTGTCTTGCTCAAACGTGGTTTGGCAGCATCACATTCACAAACAGGCGAACATTCCTGTTTTTATTATCATTCGCATTGAGAATTTCACTCTGTGTTTCGCTTTCCTCGATATGTCTCTGCATTTTCCACTTCATGCCTTCATCCTTGTCTTTATGCTTTTTCTCTTAATTTCTCCCTCCCCCTCTCTTCCTCCTCTCTCACCCTGTGTCATTCTTGCTTTGTCTCTCTGTGTCAGTCCATGTGCCAGACAGTAGCAACAGGGGGTCCATCTATGGGATATGCAAACTGATTGTGTAAACTGCCAAAGACATGCATACATTATTTATGCCCATGAAATACCATGGTGCAGTTTGTGATGCTTGTGCACACACACATACACACAGATACATACACACACACAGGAGAATAGATGCAAAAATTTTTACATGCACAGACGCTGGAATACACTTTTAATGTATGCAATGAAGTCGCATCCTGCTGCTAAGAACCCTAATTCCTGCTGGTGTATACAGGTTTTTGGTATGCATATGTGTGTGTGCATGTTAGTTTGTGTGGCCCTATACAAGAACAACTTAATGAGATACTGCCTCAGAATTGGAATTTGCAAATAAATGAGAGTGCAAAGTGGAGAAAATTGCTACTTTTCATTCATACTTAAAATGCTTAATCTATCTATGTTTATGGCTCACTTGTTCTTTTTTCTCTCTCTTCTCAGGTGTTTTGGTGTCATTTTCACATTCACCGACCTGGTGGAGGCTGCAGGCATGGCGGCTTGACGCCCCAAGAGCCACGCCCCTCCAATAGAGGAAGGCTGCAGAGCTTTGTGTCATGCCCCCCCACACCCAACCCCCTGGGGGCATCGGCCTGCCCCCACCAAGCCCGGCCACTCACCACCTGGCCAAACCTGGTGAGTGGACAAAAAATGAAAAAGCACATCGAAATAAAAGGAGAGAAATGAGAAAAACCTTGAAGAGAAAAACAGGGCTCTGTTCCTACTCAACTCTGCTCCATGCTATTTCCATCCATTGTACTCCTAACTACACATGAAAGGACAAACGCTGTCTGTTTTGACAGCTGCTAATGTTAGCATGCCCAGCCACACACATACACACACACACATACACACATACAAAGGATGAGGGCACTGAGCATGCAATGGCTGTGAGCCAAGACTTCCAGTGAAATGCCACATTACGGTATGTATTAATACAGCCAGCAGTCTGTACAAACAAAAGTGTGGGGAGGGAATGATGTGGGAGAGAGCTGCAGGTTATTTGTCTGCCTTTTCCATCCAGTCTTTATTTCCCTTTCCCCCCCTTCTCCTGCTTTTCTGTCTCCTTTTTCTCCCTCACAGTCTTCTCTTTTAATCTCCATCCGTTTCCCCCCACAATTCACTTCCCTTTTCTCACCTGTCTCTTTTTCTCCCTCTCATTTTCTGCCAACTTTGCTCTACCTTTTCCCTGTCTCTCTTGCCTCATAATCTCTATTTTTTTCCCATCTTATACCATGGGTGCGCTCAGTCAAAACAAAAATCCATCAGAAGTTGGGTGGCATAGCAACAGATACGACAGCTGTGTGTGCGTGTGTGTGTGTGTGTGTTGTGGCTTAGAAAGTGGAGTGGATGGATCCTGCTCTCCAAGAGAATTCAGACACTTCTTCAGCTAATAGGCAAACATGAAAGCTCCCTCCTGCGTTCCTTCTCGTTTTTTATACATCTAATACGAGACAAACGCACACAAATGAAAACATACTGCAAATTCTACAAGAAAATAAATGGCTTTGCAAGAAAAAAAGAGAGAGACCATAACAATGAGGATCTTTGTCTTCCTGTGGCAGAGGTATTATTGTTCCAGAGGTGTCTGGCAAAAACGCCCCCACGAACTGCTGTGAAACACCAGGGACACTAAATAACAGGGCAACACTATCTGTCAGAACCTCCACACACCCACACAGCACCTCTGAGTCGATAGATATACCTCCCTCTGGGCCGCACAGCCCCCCTCAGTCTAAAATCCCACCTCCTTATGTCTCTTCGTCTGTCTTTTCACCTGTCCCCTACCTTTACTTCATCCTTCCATCCATATCTGCATTCCATCCAGTTTAATATAACTGTAATATCTGTCTCAGTGCCTTTCTCTGAGAGTATTTCATTTAGCTTTATCACCACAAATGTTGCATTAAAATTCCTTTTAGGAATATGAATCAAAAATATTTCCTGACAGTCATCAAAAATGTTCTCCTTCAGTCTCAGTGTCCCTTTCATGCAATTATGTTTTTGGCATGACTGAAATCCAACATTGCCAAAACAGTCTGTCTCTCTTTTCAATTCAATATTCTTTTTCAAAACAAAGTGTTTATCTCCAATATTGCCAAGCATTTTTTATAACAAATGTTTTCTCTGTCTCTCTTGCTTGCTTTTTCACTCATTTTCTGTATCTTTTCTTGCAAAGCCTAGAAGCTCTCTGATCTGTGCAATTACTCAGAAAAATCCTTACAAACAGCCATACACACACAAACACACACTGAGTCAATGGAAGATACACATAATAAGAGCAGAGAGGGGTAGGCCCATCAAATCAGAGCTGATGAATATGTCTGACAACTAAAGCACTGCAAACAACAGTTTATATCATTAGGGATGTGTTTTCCTCTAATGGTGATGAAGTTCGTTTAGAAATGAAATCTGACAGACATGGATGACACAAAAGATGTGTTTCAATCCAATATCAATCTGTGTACACCTTTGAAGTGCGGCAAAAATCAGAGAGGTGCTTTTATCAGCTAGGCTAAAGCAAGAGCTCTCTGAATGACAGAAAACAGATCAAATAGAAAGATAGAGAGTCTTTCAAGAAGTATTAGTATTCTTCAGTGTCTACGAGTGTCGGCCATATTTTCAACTAATGACCATAAAAGTATGATGAAATGCTGTAACCTACACGAGACAGACAGAAAGGAATGAGACATCTCTGAAAAGTTTTGGAGAATGCACTATGGGTGTTTTTGAGTCAGTTTGAAACTGTGATGGCTGAAAGCTTATTTGTTTGTGCCAAATGATCAATAAATATGTTTCTATTTGAGTTTATGTTATTTTCTAAAAACAACTTTATTGTGTGGGTGGTTTTATAAATGCAAGATGTAATAAGGAAAAATGCCTATGTTCTCAGAGAAGATTCTCATTATACGTCAGGTTTTTTTTTTCATTTTTCATCTAAACTCCAAAAACAAAGGGAGAAAAAAGGAAAAGCACATTAAAAATTTGGATGGTCCTTACACTGTATAAAAGGGTTTATACCTTTTTTAAGTGGTTGACAAATGGTTTATATCAGTTTTAGGCCAGTAATACTCACATACTTGGGCTTGCCAGGTTGTAAAAATTTTCTCTGGGTGATGTTTATTCTTTCAGTTTGGAAATAATTTACTTTTGGCTTTCACTATTTTAAATAATCCATTACAGCTGCAGTTAAACATACTAATAAGCTGTTAAAAAAGTGTATTTTGGACCAGATTCTTTGCAGTTTTTTTTCCTAAATGAGTTTAATACAAGGTCTTTTTTGATGAATTAAAAAGGTGAAAGTAGCACCAAAAACCACAGACCTTGAAAAAAAAAGATGACAGGCTTAAAAGGACTTAAAAGTGTTGGAGAACACTACAGTAAAAGGCAATAAAAGCTTAAAAAGAGTGGAAACTAAGGGAGGAGAATATAAAACATGAGTGACAGAAACAGTGAGACAAAGGAAGTAAAGAAAAAAAATTGGAAGCAGTGGGGGGTGAAGATGAAGAAGAAGAGAGATGTGAGATCAAAGAGGCGTAGTGAACGACAGAAGACAGTGAGAAAAAGAGAGGATGAAGGAAGAGAGGCATGAGAAGAGAACAGAGAGGTCTATGAGCGACACAGAGACCATATGGTGCCTCGAGGCCTCCACGATCCCAGCAGACTGTCTCATCTGACACAACACACACACTCGCACACAAATTTGCATACAAGCAGGCGTGTTTTCATTCCTATTTACACACACTGTAGCTTATCTGATCAAACTGAGTGTGTGTACGTGCTTATGCACCTTGTTGCAGTTCCAAGCAAAGCCGACAGATTAACCGGACACATAACTTCTAATCAAAAGAGTGACAGATAAACTGACACAGAGAGAATGACATGGGGGAGGATTTGGCTTTAAAGGACAAATAATACACTGACTAAGGTTAAAACATTTGGTTTGCAGCAAAGCCATAATACAGAGACTTAGGCTGTAGCATTATGCCGGGACTACAGCTGTAATTCAGTGCAGTGACTAAGGCAGAAGCATAAGGTCTGGACCAGAGCCACAGTAGAGCCAAACTGGCTGTTGCACAGACAAAGCTAGCTTTTTGTCTGCCTGCAGCGGCTATCAGTTTGTTAAATTGATCAGATACATTCAGTGTTTAACAAGTTGGTTTGATTTTAACTCCTTTAAGATACTGATCAGTTGTGAGACTGTATCAGCAAACCAGATTCGTCACTGAGTGGTTAGTGGCTGGGGGCGCTTTACAACCCTGCTGGGATGGCAGGTTTGGCATGAAGCCACAGCAGTGTGACAATATGTGTTTGTGTGTATTTGTGCGTGCGTGTGTGTGCATAGCATTAGGCTTTGAGAGATGCCTGATCCCTTGTGATGTGAGATGTGGTGTTAAATAAATACTGGAATGACAGCTTGTTGGCAAACCATCCAAAGCATCCAGCAAATTTGAGTGAATAATCAATAGCTATTTTAATGTAACTGATAGCTGTAGAAGTAATTCCACAAGAGGCAAAATTTTAAACAAGGTTTTTCTACTGAGGGACAACTTAAATATTTTAAGTTTAGTTTGTCCCTCTCTCCTACAATTGTTTATAGCATCGATCTTCCTAGAAATACAGAAATACTATTCTGGTCAGTGCAGCTTTGACCCCTGACCTTTGTGGCTTGTGATGTTGAGATCTAGGAATTAAAGCACAGTTTGCAGTTGTGGCGACTTTACGTTAGCTTGGGTACAACATCGTGTTGGATTTCTACTGCTGGGGTCACCTTGGACTAGCTCCAGCAGTCCATGGCATCCACAAACATACACACATTTACCTGCAAGCTCAGTATACCAGTTTTATTTTCTGTTGTCTTTTGACCACAGTTTAACTTGGTGCAGGTACAGCCAGATGAAACATACAAATACATGATACTGGCCCACTTTCAAAGGACGTTGGCAGGGATAAATATGGGATAATCCCCTGCACCAAAAAAAAAAAGAAAGAAAAGAAATATACAGTGCCACTCCTGTTCAGCACTTGCAAAATGACACTGATACAATTTTACCATTATAACAAGTCCAGTTCGGCTACAGCACAAGGCTGGTGAGTTATGATGATCACAGCAAGGCCGATGCCTTTAAAAAAATAGTCCTTTAACCACCGAGTGAACATGGAGAATGGCTTATTATGGTCTTGGATAATATAACCATTTAGGATGTGCTCGATTTGTCTTAGTGAACACTTTATGAGCCTCAGAAAAGGTCATTCAATTAGAAAGATGAGAGATCTCAAGTACTGTACGAGCAAGTCTGTCTGAGGATTATAGTTACTGCTTCACATAAATCTATCCCTCTTTTTCTCTATCTATCTATCTATCTATCTATCTATCTATCTATCTATCTATCTATCTATCTATCTATCTATCTATCTATC
>JAPZDV010000015.1:10536746-10641507 GCA_029814665.1 Acanthurus lineatus
ATCTATCTATCTATCTATCTATCTATCTATCTATCTATCTATCTATCTATCTATCTATCTATCTATCTATCACTTTATCTATCTAGTAGGGGTTTACAGAAGAAAAAACAAAGCAAAATAGCCAACTATAAACTAAAATCAGGGGTACTAAACCACAACATGATAAGTGTCTCTTAAATATTCTGTGTATCTTGTTTGTGAGTGTGTGTTTGTGTGTTCAGGATCAATACCATCTGTCTATCCATCACTTCAGGAGAATAAGGGTGCATACTTTACGACCTGTCACACATCCAAGGCAGAATGTATTCTATACTGGTCACACTGATGTTGATGTGACATCAAAAGTCAAGTGTCCTTCATTTTCTCTCCAAATTCTGAATGTGTTCAGCCTTGGACTGAGGCCCAGCTGAGTGGTCAGTGCAAAGCAATACTACATCCATCAAAGAGGTGCTGTTATTGTGAAATATGTAGCCAGACTTGCTGAAACTGGCCCATATTGATGCTTTATTTATGGTTTGTTTTCACATTTCCAACCTTTGTCCCTATTTCTCTCCCTCTCTTTGTCTTACCTGTCGCTTTGCTTCTAAATAGCTGCCATCACAAAAAAAATTGTCACTGTATGTTGTGCTTTTGTGTGCGTATGAGTGTGTGTATCGATACAAACGGATACAGAGAGCATAAATATGTGAGGAAAAACAGCCTACCACTCAGTCCTCCGAGTGAAAATAATGATTCTTTCTTAGCGATGGAGAATTCATCACAAGAGAAATAGACAGGGGAGACAGAGAGAGAGAGTAGGTGGGAGAGAAATGGAGGATGAGAAAGGGAACCAGAGTAAACAGAAAAGGGAGAAAAAGACAGAAATAGAGAAATATTGGAAGTAATCCCACGAGGGCTAAGAAATAAAGTATTAAAACCAAGATTTTTGGCCTAAAATCTCTCCTTTCCTCATCGCTCTGTCAGCAGGGGTACAGCCTAAAACCCTCCACCCTGTTACTGCTTATCCTCAACTGTCGTGTGTGTGTGTCACTGTTTGGAGTGTGTGACCATGACTTCCTGTGTGTGAGTAAGCGATTACAGAGAGAGTCAAGCAGAAAGGTTGTGTGTGTGAGAGAAGAGAGATGATGTAGGCTAAATGATGAGATTTAATGTGGACCACAAACTTTTCTCCCTATGTCTCCTCTCCTCTTTTGAACATCGTCTATAGCACTTGGTTGCTACAGTAACACAGCATTTCCTTGTCAGTGTTGAACTAATGGGATGGCAGTGCCTGGACCTTGATAGTCTATATGTATGTGTTCGATGTGTATTCTTTTATACCTCTTATGCTAAGCATTAGACTGAAAAGCCATGCATATAGTGAGATGACATGCTGAATAGGAGATAGGAGATCAGACATGTACTGTAACAGCCTCTGACAAATTACACGGACACTGTTGCAATGGAAGAACAAGCTACACAGAGTGTTGAAACAACGTAGATGGAAGATAAATCATATGTGACAATTTTTAATTTTTGAGATACTGTCTCTACTTATAGCTGTCTCTGTTACTAAAACAAGCGAAGGCATTATCACATTTTAATAAGGTCTAAGGCTAGTACATGACAGAAATTGGTCTGTCTTTTACCATGCTTTACTGTATTCAAAACATATGGGATATGCTAATTCTAAAATAAACTAAATGCTAAAATAGAGGCTGGTAAAGGCTGAAGGAAAAGTTTTTAATTTTTTTTCAACCAGTGAATCAGAATAGTTTCTTTCATCAATCTTTTCCTTTACATAAAGACAGAAAAGAGTAAAAAAATGAAAAGTTTATCAAAATTTCCCAAATCCCCCAATATTCTATTTTTATCCAACCAGTATTCTAGCAACTCAAGATGTTTATTTTATAATTATATTTAAAAAAGAAAGAATAAATATTGAACAAAGCAGAAAAAACAGCTGGAATCATTTGAGTTCTTCTGTAAATTGTACCATTAGTGATCCATTGAGAACTTTTAGGAATTCTACATGTACATCTACATGTAAGTTAATGCCTACTGTAATGTTGTATTAGGTCTTGTATCTGGCTGCAGCAGGATATGTTTGGCTCCTTCACAAGCGACCATGTGACACATTAAAGGGTTAAGAAACACAGGGGGCAAGTGAGTGTGTCGCGCAAAGGGCAGCCGGTCGCCTTGGTAATAAGATAGCAGCGAGACTGTCGATTGCATGGAAAACAGCTTGGCCCCTGGTAACATGCAACAGGGCTCAGTAACAGAAGTGCCTGTGGTGATGACATCATGGCTGGGTCCAGTGTCACCGAGGGGCCCCTGGCTATAATCTTACAGACAGCTGAGGCCCCAAAGCTGTCGGGCAGTGTTGCCTAGGAGACACTGTCAAACATCACCGCTTAAACAGAAGGGAAAAAAAACCCCACCAAATTTGTTTAAAAATACATGTGTCTGGTTGTATTTGTGTTTGTATCTGCGTGATACTAAGATTTGTATCTTTGTACAGATGGAGAAACTAAACAAGCAGAATAAACAGCAATAGCAACACACATACAAGTGAGTCTATTAACACACATTGAAAATTAATTATGCAAATTCAAAGATTGCCTACAATTAACTTGTCATTTGCACTCTTTAACAACTTGAAACACACCCATGCACAGATTGTGGAAAGGGGTGCCAGCTACCATGCTAGTTTAAAGAAAGCTCGGAAAGATCCCCCCAACTGAGCAAAAATGGAGAAATTTTAAATAACATCATTAATCATCATTACCTTGATTGAAGTTCAACTTGAAAGTGAAAAATGGATTAGCAAGAATTTAAATGATTTATTATTTATTTCTAAGCCCACTGATTATTAATTTGTCCAATCTTGGACCGTGCATTTTTAAAAAGTGTCACTTCTGACAGCTAGATGGGGATGTTTGGAGTCTTATGGGCAATACTGCTCTCAGAGTTGCCTCGGAAGTCTTACTTCAATCAAACAAGAACATCTTGTTACATTTTAATGCCTTGTCTTAGTTTGTTTTCCATCGCTGAGAGCATTGCCAACCTACATTTGCCAAAAATGTCAGCACTTTTACGGCATGTGTTTGGGGATACTTATAAAAGATTCAGTCTGAAGTCTGTTTGGACTGAATTAAACTGCACAGAACCACTTAAACTTATTTGGACTGAACCTCCCTATCTTCCTCTGACTCTGGCTGAATATTTCCCTTCTGGTTTGGCTGCGTGGAACGCTACAGCAGAGAGGATTTGGAGCAGCTAAAATAAGCCGAAACAACAACCACCTCCTCCACGAGAGCAGCTAAAACCACTCATAAATGTTGGAAGATAGGCTTCAGCACTGAGGGAGGGTAGGAGGGGGTTGAGGGGGAGTTTTTGTGTACGGTAAGAGAAGAAGAAAAGAGGAAAAGGGGGTTGTGGTTAGGAGAAAGGGAAGGAATAGCGAGGGGCGACAAAGAATACTTTTTCAAAGTAAAGCCTGTATTGCTGAGAGAGATGAACGGTGCACAAAGATGACCACAATTTGGAATTTGACATGCTAGGAGGGAGAGGCAGAAAAATATACACAATTTTCTCTCCACAGCTCTCTTTCACTCTCTCTCTCTCTCAGTTGTGTAACAGTGCTTCTACCTCTGAGCTACTTTGTCCTCACAATTCTCCCGCACCACTGTACCTTTTCATACCCGTTATGTGAATTCACAGCCACTGTGCAGCAAAAACCCTCCTGAGCTGCTTCAGTGAAAGACTGGCCCTCTGAAGCATTTCCACTACAAAGTAAGACTGCACAAAATGCTTCAGGGTACTCCAAAAATCTCTCCACTCTTCCATTTGTGAAGAGGAGTTCATTTTCCCAGAGATTAGGATTATATTGTAGGATGGAGCAGAGAGAGTAATGGATACAGTGACAGGAGAGAGAGAGAGAGAGAGAGAGAGAGAAAGTTCACACACTGATCTTTCACTGAAGGCCAGCCTTACCTTTCTGAACACTTTTGGTTCAGAATGCAAAACGGAGCAGTGCCCGGGTTCAGGGAGGTCATGTTCTGTCTGGCAGGTAAAAACTCTAAGAAAAGATGATTTTTCTCTTAAAGTTGTCCGTGTGTATTCTCAGAACTATACAATGTATGCTTTAGAGCTTCCAGAAAAGTGCTATATGCTGTAATAAATTTTCTAACAGCTATGAAAACTTCAACTTCTGAACAATAACATGTTTTTGAGTCTCAATCCCAATTTGGGGGGATTGTACAGGATTATTTTTTGACCAGGCACAGAAGTTTTGTGATGCTGCAGCTATTTCTCTTGTTTCCAAACCATTTTTTTCAATAATGGCCAGTTCAGCAATGGACAGTTCCCCAAATGTTATGCTGCACTAAGCTAACCAGCTGCTGGGTTCCTTCATATTTATACATATTTCAAATTATTCCTCAAACACTGTACTGATGAGAATCAAGAGGTTATGAACCATTTGGCAACTGTCTTTTTCACAAACATTCCTGACAGTTGTAGCTATTTAACATGAGTTGTGTACCACCTAATGTAGTATTTCATTAAATGTGAGATAAACTAATAAAATTTTAGCAATTTTACGAGGAAACAGTATAGGTCTTGCTTAAACATTTGATATCCTTTAAAGTTCACAAACTGTATCTTCCTATATTCTTTGAGGTCTATTTTTTTTTTGTTTTAAGAAAATAAAACTTAATCTTCAAGGGATTTTTAAAGAATTCTCTTAGCTCTTTTTCACGTGACATTTTAAACTTTTAAAATTCATATTTAACGTTACACATCCAAGGCAGCGTCATAAAAAAAGAGTGAAGTCAAGTTACTTTTGAAGGCTAAGATGACTTTCATCACGCAATCACTCATACTTTCTGATATTCATCAAGGCATTCTGCTTTCTGAAATAAATCACAATGCTGCCAGGGCAGTAAAGGGCTGTTTCACAGTGTTTCATCACACTTGGAGCCAGACAGCCTCTATGCGTGGTGAAAGGGAATTAATTCTTGAATTTGCATGAGAGGAAGGAGAGAGAAAATTAGAAAGAGAGCAAATTTAGAGAAAAACAGATGGACTAGCAGAGTGAAAAAATTCCACAACAGGGAGCGGGTGAGACATAGTGTGACAAAAGGCAATGGCACGCTGCGAATAGATGCTAATAATATGCAGATGATGCAAGTGATGAAATCTGCTGGTGAAGCAAAGAGCGTTGTCAGGAAGTAAAAAGTGCTGTGTCTGTGTCTGGAGTTTAGACGGAGTAGTTTTCTTAATATTATGCTTTGCTGCTGCTTAACACACATGCATGCGCAGACGCACAAGCATATTCCCCCCCACACACACACATACACACGAGCACAGGCACAAATAAAGCATAAGACTTGCCGATAAGCCATTGGATGGAAACAAAGTCAGCCACTGTAACAAGACACTGAGGGAATACAGAGCTGTGCTGAGAGACTCCAAGTGAAAGAGAATGAGAAAGATAAAGAGACTCAAGTGGGAGAGAGGGAATTATAGAGTAGAGAGAGGGATGGACAGATGCACAGACAGACAGATGGAGAAGCAAATACACATGAAAAGGAATTAATGAAAAGGCCCAACTTGATGGATACAATTAAAGAGAGAAAAGGAGCTAAAAATTAAATATGGAAGAGAAAGCTTTATCTAGAAAACAGAGAGCCAAAAACAAAAAAATTAAAAAGAGAATGAAAGATGAAAACAGAAATAAAGAGATAATGAGTGGAACTGATGAAATGACTGTAGTCTGTTGGAAAACAATGAGTTGGAAATGAAATAAAACTGAGGGGATTTCCCTCATGAGTGTCGCTCAAACTGCTGAAATGCACACACACACTCGCACACACGCACACTCACAAAGAAAAAGACAAAGCCAGGCACTCTCTCTCATAAACACACAAGTACAGCTTTTGTGAACGAAATGGTTTTATGACTCTGCAGAATCAGAATATACTGCTGCCATGGAAATACTAGACAGAGTGGGCCACACACACACACACACACACACACACATTAACACAAAAAGGAATCCTTCTTATGGCTAGTATGGTCGTGTTCTGGCTCTGCAGTCCTTTCAGGCAGAATATTGCTCAAGAAAGGATTTTTCAGTTTTTATAGCACAAATCTTTGCTTGGATTTATAAACAAAGACAATGCTATAAATTTTGTATCATACAAACAGGCAGAAAGAGACCTTTGTCTGATTTCTGGAAGTTTAAACATCCATAAAAACCTTGGATCTTTGACGCAATATGGCTGAAACAGAAATATCTGTGTAGTTCCAAAACAGCTTCTGGCAACAAAAGATATTTTATCAGGTCTGAGCTACTGTTTACTTCTTTACCAAGTCTTTCTCCCTTTCTGTTTTCCTGTTGTCTTCTTCTCTTTCCAGTATTCTGTCTTTTTCAGATTTTGTTAGGAAATGGTAAAAGCTTATTGTGCAACAGGGATAGCCCTGGCTATTTTTTTTCAATTTTTACTATACTTACATATGTCTGAGAAATTTAATTGAAATAAATTGACAGTATGACAGATGTGACAGACTATTTCACAGACAGTTAAGCTGACAATGTGTCAAACAGGGCCTCCGTTTTGTATTTGATTATTATTTCCACCTAAAACTAAAAATATCTTTTAATTCATTACTCTTCGTACATTTGCTTATTTCCTCACAGTCCATCTTCCTGCTCATCCTTCAGATTGGTTTCCCCACTGGAAAGATAATTTATTGGATTAAACTAAATAATCATGTCTCTCTCTCTCTTTCATTATCTTTTTTCCCCCTCAAGTCTTCCTCTGTGTCCTCTGCCTACTGGCAGCGCTGCTGTTGCCAGCCTCCTCCTGCCCTACTCCCTGTCTCTGCAACCCAGATGGCCTGGTGGACTGCGGGGGCCGAGGTCTCTCGTCCCTGCCGCCCCTTCACCTCCTGCCCCCAGGGAGTCGGTCACTCCTGCTAGAAAACAACAAGCTTGCCTCGCTGGGAGCCTCTGCCTTTGCTAACCTCTCCTCTCTAGAGGTCTGCAGCCCATTGCTTATTGAAAGTTGCAACATGGTGTTTTGTGTTGTTACATTACTTTCTGCATTGACCTTGACCACAGAATTTCTCTCAGGAAAATGATTGATACTGCATGGTGAGTCTCTTACTGAGCAATGCTGCAGACAATCTCTGCTCTCAATCTAAAGAGTTAAGAAAAAATTGACATTTCCAAGGTTTTGCGGAGTTACTCACCATTAGTATATTGTTTGCAAAACACAGTCAAGCTGGCACTGAAAATAAAGGAAATGAAAAATGATCGTTGCTGCAACTGCCAAAAATTAGTTGCAACCTCTGCCCGCTGTTACATTAAATCTTATTTGCTTTTTAAGTTTGTTATTTAGTACTTTAGATACAATAGATCAGGTCTATTTACTGTCAGTGGGTAATGAAAATTAAAACTGTATTTTATTTGTTTACTTGTGAGAGTCCTTTCTAAATTATTTTCTTTCAGAAGATAAACTTCATTTCATTTTATATGATATAGAGTCTTGAAGGTGAACTTCCCAGTCACCTAAATAGAAAAACTATTTACTGCCACACTGCCAGCTTCTACTGTAAGACTGTCCCCCATTTTGACTCCTCTTTACATAAGTGATATACAGCAGGCTGATTTTCACACCTTTACATTGAAACACAAATGTATGTACGGGTAAAAAAATGTTTTTTTGTGTATTCTAGGTGCTGGACCTCTCTAATAACTACCTGGATAATTTGCCGGCTGGATTATTCAGAGACATGTCTAATCTTACAAGACTGACTCTACACAACAACTCCCTAACAGTAATGGACAGAGAACTCTTCCAGGTAGGCACTAGCGATTATACAACACTATTCTCGCTACAGTCTTCTAGAAAGCTCACTAACAAGACAAGACAAGGCCTTTTTCCTGCTGAAGAATCATGCAGGATATAGTGTTTATTTTATAAAGTTATTTTTAAAATAATCCCTCTCAAAATCCATGCGACATTCTTTTTTCTGCCATGTACTGTGTGAGATATACCATTAGCCAATCAACCAAAAAAGGCTGATAACATTACTGACACACTATTTCAACTCCTGGGCGAGGCTTCACGGGCTCTGTTTTAGGAGTTAAGCCAACTTGAGTCGATATATATATGCATGACTTGGCTCCGGCCCAGGTGATAAATTAGTAACAAACAATTTGCTCGACACTTTCATTCACTTTTATGTGAACCAAAGGGGTCTGCAGGATAAGCTTGTGTCATGACTTTACTTGGAAGCATAAATTAACAAGATTAGTCCATCAAAAAAATGCTAGCTGGGCCTCTAGGCAACAATAATACTAATATGATTAATAAGGGAGAAGTGCTTCGTATAGTGCTTTAGTATGTGAGCAAAGATGGCCAGAAAGAGAGCTATTTTTATGTTTCTATAGGGTTTGGGGGGTCTTCAGAGTCTGGATCTGTCCTTGAATGGTCTGTCCTCTGTTCCTCTGGGACTACTGGATGAGCTGCAGAGCCTCAGGTAGATATCAACACACATCTGTGCACTGGTATAATGAAAGGGCACGCTTACACACACACACCCCTGAGAGACAGAAATAAAGGTTTAACCACCAAGCTAGCGTGATGGCGAGCTAAAATTAATCAACAGCGCAGAAGCTATAGCAGAGGAGGTCGTAGGTCCAGGGTGATATCAATGTTGATATTTACAGGGATATATATCACAATATTGCAACTGTTTGCAAAATTACATATTAAATTATCAAATTGATTTTTAATAATGTTTTTTCCCTGAAGTGCTTTGCATCAGAGAAAGTTTTTCATGCATTCAAATCAATTTAATTTTTTTTGCAGAACCACATAAAGTTGAAATAATATTGACCTACAATAGTACTGAAAAATTGCCCATGCTTGGTCGAACAGTGGATTAAATGTCTGCCTTTAAAACAGTATGACAAGGGTAAATTTGTCTCTTAGGGTTTAAAGTCCAAATGACTTTTACTCTTGTTATTTCATAGGTGGCTATCTCTAGCTGGTAACCGGCTTCATGGTTTGGAGAGGGCAGCATTTGAGCCGCTTGCCAACCTTCAACACCTGGAACTGGGACACAACCCCTGGGAATGTGACTGCAACCTTCGCGATTTCAAACACTGGATGGAGTGGCTGCTGTACAGAGGTACTGTAGAGGTCTGATTTATGTTACAGGACCTTTGAAAGTGTATATGTGATTTCAATTGGGGATAGGACAAGAGGGCAGAAAGTCAGGAAGCAGTGGGCAGAAACTAGAGAACGAGAGTTCACTTCAAAGACAGCTAGGTGTGTGTTTTTCATTTGTGCATGCCTGTGCTTCTAGTGGTATAATATAACTACATCTGTGTGTGAATGCGCATTACCACGCTCACTGTGTGTACAGTGTGTGTTATCCACGTGTCTCTGCAGGCTGTTAATACATCAGATAACACAGCTGCTCTCCGCTCTCTCTTCATGTGTAAAAATCCACATTCACCTCAGCGCCTCCGGCCTCAGCTGCCCTGCTAATGAAGCATCTCTTCTCTGTTCCATTCTCCCCTTTGCTTTACTCTGCTCTCCTCTGCTTTGCACGGCTCTACTCCCCAGCTCAGTTCGGTACACTTTGAACAGAGACTGACACACCGCGGACATGATAATTTAATAATCAGCAGGGCAGCTGAGAAAATTACAAAGAGACATCTCGTAGTTGAACATGAAAGCATGACAGCGACTGTTAAAAGGGTAGATGATGCATGATATGAGTTATAGAGAGTAAGACAAAGCACCGAACAAGTGTAAAATGCTTGGTGACAGCAGCCTGTGTTGACTTCTTTCTCCTGCAAACCACTTCCAGCACACAAAGTAAGGATATTTGGAGGTATTTGAGTTCTGTTTGCAGAGGGGATTTCTGTCAGGCGCAGAGATAGAAGCATCTGGGGGCTAAACACCACTTTCCTCATTCTGTCTTTCCATTATCCTCTTTCTTTATCTCATTGTCTCTGTTGCTTTACGTATCTGAAAGCGCAGATCAATGGCTTTCTAAGGCGCGACCTCGAGACAAATCCTTTGTGCGGAGACAAATGCAGCATGTGATGTTAACAAAGTAGATCCCCCCACCCTCCTGCTGCAAGTAGAAACTAGTGACTCAGATCTTTCTCTGTTCCACACATATACTAGAGCTCTGCTAAAGCTAGGCATGTCATCAAATGAATTATAGAAAGGCTTAGTTGAGGCTATCACCAACTTAGAGTGGAGGGCACAGCAAACTCTGTGTGTGTTAAGTGATGTATGACTCATCCTAGTATTGGTTCAACCACCTCCCTCTCTGTGTTTTCCTCTTGCACAGTTAATTGGTAGCACTTTACAGGCATAAGGCATCTTCCCATTGACCCCTCTCTGTCCTCCTATCTCTGCAACTCTTTCTCTCTCCAACAGGGGGGAAGGTGGATGCGGTGGAGTGCACACTACCGAAAGATCTGCGTGGGCGAGATATCCGTGGCGTTCCGGTGGAAATGTTCAACTACTGCCTCCAACTTGAAGATGAGAATGGAGGAGGAGGAGGTGGTGGTGAGGGTTCGCGTTCCGGACAAGGAGGCGTCCCTCCCTGCAGCAGAAACGCTTTAAGCCCCAGTGGTGCAACACCATTTTCTGACAGCAGCAACACTGGTGATGAATCCTCTTCAAACACAGCCGGTGGAGGAGGAGGAGAGGCCCCGCCAGATTGTGTCCGTGCCCGTTATCGACCCGTCAGCGTGCGCCGTGCCATCGGCACAGTGGTGATTGCCGGCGTGGTGTGCGGCATCGTTTGCATCATGATGGTTGCAGCCGCAGCTTATGGCTGCATTTATGCCTCGCTGATGGCCAAATATCAGAGAGAGCTCAAGAAGAGGCAGCCACTGATGGGAGACGGCGAGGCAGACGGGGAGGATAGGGAGGAGAAACAGATTTCCTCTGTGGCCTAGAGGAGTGACAGGACGGGGGAGGGCTGGCATGTCAAAGGGTGAAGGTTAGAAGAGGCAAAAATTAAAAGGGCTCGAAGAGGAGAGAGATGTGGGAGCTTGTTTTATGCACACAGAAAGTTATGGTATTTCTCCCTCTGATTCTCAAACTGACACCTTTTTGCCATTTTTTGTCTTTTTTTCCTGGTCGTCTTTCTATTTTTAACCTTCTCCTTCTCTGTCCCACTCTCAAACACACTGTCTCATATACACATACCTTATCGGTTCCCTGATTTCCCTCCCATTTGTAACCATTCTGACTGCAGTTTTTGTTACCAATCATCCCTCCAACTCGCCTACCAACCACCTACTGCTGCTCTTGGCTGCTGCTGAATTTACCATTATATTGGCTGACAGAAAAGAATTATTTGAAACTGTCTCTATTATAAAACATATCATTTAAGCTGTAACAAGACACTTGTGGTGTGCAACCAGTCAGTATTCCTAATAAAACTGGATTGAATTTTCAGGGATTTGCAACATGCATGGTGTTGATCGGACCAATATTCACAACACTGATACAAATTAATGGTATTAGATGGTGCCCTGCTCTTCTTGTGTTTGCATCTTTCTTCTCCTCAACCTTTCCAAAGCCAGTAGTTCCTCTAAAAAACCAGGATCCCAGCCCAGATCCCTTCACCCTCGTCTGGCCTAATGCTCCTCTGAAGTTCCCTTGGACCTCAAAGAAACAGACTTACAAAGAGATGTCATAATATAGCCAATGCCTCTCTTGCATTTTGTTGCAGAGAAAACACTTGGGATACTTACAGATAATATCCTGATAGGAAATCAAACACAGAGTCTTGTGAGACTCGTGTCTCTAGAGATCAACTCGGGATGTTTAATATGGAACGAGAAACTCTTTGGATCGACAAAATGATCATTACTGGATTTGAATAGGTGAGATCAGAGACAACAGTAAGAGATAATTTCATATTTAGACGGAATCTGTTTCTTTCTGGATCGTCTTTGGACCAACAACATCCTCAAGTTGTCTCAAACTGCAAACTGTGCATGAGATTCTGCAATGAATCCTACTAATTTGTTCAATGGGGAACAAACCATTTTAACTGGAATGGAAACTGAATTCTCTGTTTTTTCACTTTCCTCAGAATGAAAAAAGGCTCATGTTTACTTGATGTTTGTTCAAAGATTATGATCAATATCTGGACGGATCAAAAGCCTCTAATCATGCTGAAAATCAGTGAAACTATTATACTGGTAGTACTTTGACTACGCCTCTAGGCTGAAGCAGAAAAGTAGTCACAATGGTTTTAATGATAACATTGAGACCACAGACTTTGCTAAAGAGCAAATTTTTTTTGCTGAGAGCCCCTTTTCAGACTGATTTCACCTCTCAATGGTGAATGTTTGCTACTCTGGCACGGAAGCACTATCTCAGAAAACCCTGTCTCCTTGCAAGGACTACAGAAATCCATCTAAGGACTACAAATTTTAGACTCCTGCACTTTATTCCCCTACCAAGATCCCCTCTGGACTCCCTCTCCCTCCTCCCTTCCCTTTCTCTCTTTCTAAAATGGACGATTTGCCCAGAGGGATTAAAACGAACAAGGGATTAAACAAAAAAGACGCTGCTATTTTTCCCCCCTCCTCCGCCTCCTCCTTCTCATCCCTTTATCACTCCATCCATCTTTCTATCCAGTGCTATTTATGGAAAGTTTTTCACGCTTCCTTAAAGACATCCACCTCCTTTCTGTCCTTTCATCCATCCCTTCTCCCATATTGATGTCCTTGTGTTTTTTCCTGAAAGGTCAGCAATGTGCAATGGAAGTTGTTTTACCATATCATGAAAATTTGTCCCTGTCAAAGAGTCTCTCTGTTATTAACCTAGTTATCATCACTGAACTAAAAGGAGTCTGTTCCATCAGAACTCTTTCTCAGCGCATTCACAAAAAAGTGTTTGCTTTACATGTGGTTTTCATATTTTTTATTTATGCCCGATTACTTATGTAAGCTTTAAAATGTCTAGAGTGATTAACAATCTTAAGAATTTGACTTTCATTGCATATTGTTCCCCTACAGTAGAGCTACTGTTCCTTCTCAATTTTTAATCGGCTGGAAATCAACCTATATTAATAGCGTGTTATCTTATACCTCGGTATGTTACAGATAAATATTATTATATTAGTCTCTAATATGGTGTGCTGGCTCAGCGATCCCCGAAAATGTTTTTGATGTAACTGTTTAAGGTTTTCTGTATCAAGTCATACTGTATGTCTTTTGTTGTGTTATGAGTTCTATGTTTTGATTTTGGGTTTAATATCTGTGTAATGTTTGATTATTTGTTGTGTTCATTTATTTTTGGTCAGTAGTAAAGTTTCTGCAGGAGGTAAAGAGAGAGTTTGGTCATTGAGCGTTAAAAGGCCCCCATACTGCTGCCTCATCTCTATTGGCCCAACTTTATCTCTTACAAATAACTTTTCATGATGCAACTACAAATAACAACAGTATTAGCATTTACAGAAACATGTTGCTTGTATTGTAGTTGCAAAAATATCTGTCAAGATGTTGGGTTTCAACATTTTTCTGTTTCTGAAATACCTAAAAAGGATAAATAGCATGGTTAAGTTGTCAGCAAGATATTACAGCTAAATAAAGTGGGAATGTTTGAGTGAAAGGTTTAAGTCCTGGTTATATAATATAAATGTCAAGGCTAATGCCTGCGTATAAGATAAGAGTACATATTCATAGAGAGCAGTGCTTAAAATACATCCAACATACTGACCTCCACACCCTTACATTTGACTGCATTTATTAACATTGCAGTATTTCTCAAATCAGAATAGCTGCATATAAATATTATTTGTAAGAGACAGAGTAGGCAGAAAGTCAAGATGTTAAAAAAGTCAGAACCTGGTCTCCGATTATTTAATCCCTCAGTTCAGCACTGATCAAGTTTGAATTGCAAATTCAGTTTAGAGGCACTTTAGCAACACTGGTCATCTCTTACATGAGGTACAGAAGAGGAACAGGTAAAATAATTTTAATAGATATTTAAATTTATCACTGACACCTCTATGAGGTATGACAATGTGGTTAAGTTATACTTTAAAGGCATTTAAAAGACAAATATTGACATAATGATTTTTAAAGTGAACTTGGGGCAGTACCTGGAAAAAAACAATGACCAAACTCTCTGAATGTAGAAACGTTGTCCTCTCACCCCCTGGTCTGAAGGTCTTGTGTCGTTGGTAGCTAAGTATCTTAGCTAGCTGAAACTGTTCCTATAGCCTGTGTGTAAAGAATAATAAATTCTAGTTTGTTACGTAAAACTGCAGCAGCCATGATGACTGAGGGCCTGGAAGACTACACTGCCCAGAAATCTATGGTGTGTTGTGTTATTATGATGATTGTGATTATGACAATGACGATACGATGACTATAATGATGATGATGATGAAGCATTTTCTGGTCAATATGCATTGATTTCAATAAAAACATATCACACAAATTTACATCCAAGCCACTGACAAGGTTTGAAAAACTCCAACAACTATGTATTCTCTTAGAATTATGAATAGCACAAAAAATTTCACAGTAAGCAAGCTAAGTAAAAATATAATAGACTATCTTGGATATTTTAAACATATAGTATTTTGTAATTACAGGAGCCTAGCAAAGTTTCCTATATCTTTACGCACCAGAGTAGTGTGAATTAATATTTGCCATTAACAGTAGGAATAAATGGTGTGTTTTATAAGGTGTAGTGTCAAATGGAGGGAAGGAAACAAATTTCAGCATACAAATCATATTTGTTGCATGTCAAGGAAGTAAGAAAATATGATGTTGTGAGATATAGGCTGTAACTGAAGTGGAATAAATACACAGGGTCGAACAGGATCATAAATCAGTCGTGCTAAAAGCTCCTCTGTATTCTATACCTTATTTCATTTCTGTCCAATGCCCTCCATCTCCTCTTACCTTTCTCTACTCCTCATCTACTCTCTCCTCTCACTTATCTTGTCTCCATTTATCTTTGTGTCGCCTCTTCTCCCATCATTTTTTCAGTCTTTTCGCCTTTGTATCTTTCTTATCTCTGCCCTCTTTATCTTTCACTGTTTGGTCTTTTGTGCCTCCTTTTTTGTGTTGTTTTTTCACACATCTTACCTTCTTTTCTCCCTCATTTTTTTATTCTTATTCCCTGCTTTCTCTCCTCCTCCTCCTTGTCAAATACCCTCTCTCTTTCCTTTATTCTTTTCCTACTCTCTCTCTCTGTCTTTTTTTACCTACTTATCTCTTTTTCTTGCAGTCTGTTTCTCTGTCAATAGGAGCGTATTAGGTTTATTTACATACAGCCTGTCACTTCTGCCACAGAGATATACTAATCCATTGCTGAGCCTTAGAACAGTATAAACACAGTCTTTTTTGTAGTCACTGTTGACTGATTTTGGATCAGCCTCCCAAATACAAAATCCCTGGCCTTCATCACAGGAGAAGAAATTAAATCTGCCACCAAATCAGCATGAAAGCTCAACACACACTAAGAAGAGACACCCAGGGAAAACACAACCAGATTCTGTTCAGACGAACACTGACACTCAGTGATCAGAAATGGAATTACAGCCTCGTTGCTGCTCACAGCCATGCACGTATATTTTATTTTTCGAGAACAGAAATTCACATTTTTTTACCTATGAAAGTGTGTATTTGATGTAGCTTATAAAAAACCTCTTGTGTTCAGATGGTCAACATGAACATTGCTTACACATGCAACGAGAAATGTTAAGAAGAAGTGGGTGAAAAAAGGTTTAAGGCAAAAAGAGTGACATGGCACGAAAAGAAAGTAACAAGGGAAGCAGAAAAAGTAAAAAGCATGGGGAAGGAAAAGGAGACAGGTCTGATAGCTTTAGAAGAGGAGGGCTAAGAAAAGAGCGATGTATGTGAGGATTTAACAGGGCAAGGGAGAATGTCAGAGGGTGAAACATGAGTAGTGCCCAAATGTGTGTGTGAATATGTGTGTATCGTTGTGTGACGGTGTGTTAAAGCAAGTCAGAGGGAGCAAGTCCATAAAACATTGATATCACTTTTCCCCTCATGTTTTTGTTAGAGTGGAGCTGCGGTTGGTAGAAAAGCTGTTCCACTTGACATCCAGTAAAGCGGCAGTGAATAAAAAAAACTTCAACCATCTATGAACTTTGACCTCCTGTAGGCAACCATTGCACGACATCCTGCCATCAATTTTAAACAAGCCAAAATGCTCTTTATGTCAAAACTATCAGGTAATATGGATGTTATTTTAATTAAGTTGTTTTAGATGAGACCAACAATGGATACAGGAGACAAATATTTTCACATCAAGGACCCCTTTCAACCCCTGTCGAGAAGATTTTGTCAAACAATACCCATAGATATTTGATTGCAAAATGTATATTACTTTTAGATTAAATTGTAGTGAAAATAAATTATTTCCCATTTTGCTAGGGACTCCCTGAAACACTCTTAAGGATCTCACTTTGAGAATTACTGCAGTAGGCTGTAACTGGATTTAACACACTGTGATGTTAGTGTTCCCAAACAGGGGTGCTGTAATACACTGACATTGATGATAACTGTAATATTTAAAGAAGAATTATTGTTATCCGGTAATAATATACATATGATAACCTGGTGTGAATAAATCAGCTGTGCCTCTTAAATCATTTCTTTCTGTTTATCGTCCTTGCTCTGTCATTGAACGTCACAACGCTTGTTGCTAACCTCCATAAAACAGAAGAATCAATTAATTTAGAGCGTTTTTGTAGACCTTTTTACAGTCTATTAAGCATGCTTTTCATTCAGTTATTTGCACCCCCCTAAAATTAGATTTTTAGAGTAACTAATTTGCCTCTGATTGCACTGATTGCATTATTATCTTTTAAATAATATCATTGCAAAAAAGTTCAGCTTTGATAAACGTGTAGTAAAAGGCTGATAAAGGGACATCCCTACATCCAAACAAGCAGGAAAGGAAAGAGTGAGGCAAAATGGAGGAAAATAGACAAAATGTGTGAATGAGAGGAAGAGAGAAAGAATAAGAGAGCAATAGAAACACATCTGTTTTCAACTCTGACTCACTTCTCCATGCTCTCATTGTTTCAATTTCCAAATATAAGATGATTTCACACCTGAAACAATTTCTACAAAAGCTGTGAAATACAGATAAGTGCTTGTGTGATCACTCAAACATAAACAACTAAACACACAAACACACACATACACACACACACGCACACGCACACACATGCACACACATGCTCTTTGGATGCAGCTCCAGAGAGTCTTGTCTCACCCAGATAATCAAGACAGATGAGTGTTTCAGGCACAGATGGGCTTACCAAGACAAAACACGTGGTATCACACTGTGAAACAAAGCCAGAGACGATAAACTAGATAAAACACTCTTAAATGCTTCCCTTTAAACCTTTTGCTTATGGAGTCATCTGAAATGTCTTTAAGAAAGATAGAACAGAGGAAACCAGACACAACAGGGTACAGTATTCTCCAAACCTCTGAGGTAAGTGATTACATCAGAGCTAGACCGATATATCAGCTGACCAATATTATCTGCTATGTTCTTCAAATTTGCGATTCATATTTAACAATAAATATTATCAAGTAGCACCACCAGTTTTTTATAATTTCAAAGTTACAACAAAATTAAACAACCATAGATTCAAGCATGTCATTTGTTTTTCTTATAATAAATCAAACACATCCAATAGGCACAGCAAAATATTTCTGACTCATTACCTCATCAATACCAAAAGGCTGACTGGAAGGTGAAGCCACTCGCAGCAACCATCCAATCAGCAAGTTCAAACATCCCCAACAAATCTAGTCAAAGCTAGTCAAATGTCAATGTGGAGTAGCAGAAAAGACAGACAAGGAAAAGACAGAAAGCACCAAGAATGAAGAGGCAGAGGATGCATTAAACATGAAGAGAGACGGAGCTTTGCAAGAAAAGTTTAAAAAGAGAGAAGCACTGCAATTGCATGAGAGGAAAAGAGAAGAATAAAAAGAAGTGAGACAGAGAGAAAAAGCAGCAGAAAAAAAATGTATGTCTTCTTACCTCCAGCGATGGCAGTTTTCTTGGCCACCGTAACAGTGACAGCAGTGGTAGCAATCACTATCCTCCCTGCTGGTAGAGCAACCCACAGTTAGTATGAATTTACATAATTTATCAATACACGTATGTGGAAACATAAATGCATGCATGCCTTCACCACAAACATACCAATATTCCCTCTAAACATACACACATGCTTGAGTATGTGCATGCACAAGAACTAAAAAAAGGAAAATGTTCCTAGAAATACTCATTTTCTCACATACTGAACATACCATTTGTCTGTGCACACTAGCAGTGATAGTGACAGCTGAAGTGTTAGTGCAGAAATGCCAAAATGTGTTTAAAAATATGTGGGTGACAGATTGAGTTGGACTCAGTAGGTAATATTTAATAAAGTCATGCATTCATCTTCTGTTTGTCTATTTGCAGCCTTCATGCCAACTGTCACCAAGCCACAGATTCAAGCCAGATTACAGTTTTAGTGTTTATGTAACACCGAGTGTGAGAGTTAATTGCATAATACATTCATAACAGCAGGACTATGTGTGCGAATTTTTGTGTGTAATGTGCCTGATGTTTATGTTTATAATTCTGTTGTTCACTCCTTGTAGTTTAAACCTGTTTCTGCCTGCTTTCAGGAAATTCTTTGATTTCGATGAAAAGATGTTTTCTTTGATGTTTTTGCCATTGTTTATCCGAACATAATGAAATAACAGAACGA
This sequence comes from Acanthurus lineatus, assembly GCA_029814665.1. Classification (NCBI taxonomy): domain Eukaryota; kingdom Metazoa; phylum Chordata; class Actinopteri; order Acanthuriformes; family Acanthuridae; genus Acanthurus; species Acanthurus lineatus. The sequence continues at coordinate 10,555,554 of JAPZDV010000015.1, forward strand.
GAGAGGAAACACAGCCAACAAATTTGGTCAAACCAAGTGAGTATTCATCAAAAACAAAAGAGATACTGACTCAGCACTACTTAAATAAGCCAGACACCTTATGGGCTCTCTAAGAGGGGAGAGGAGGTTCCCATACTTTGATTGCATGCTCATGCAATGAGAGAAAGAGAGAGAAAGACAGGAAGAGGAGGAATGAGACAGAGAAGAGAGAAGAGAGACAGAGCAGAGCGATGAAAAGACAAAGACTGTTGGAGAGAAGGGTGTAGAAATGGAAAACAGAGGCCACAGCACTTGTCATGCTTTTAAATTGGACACACAAGAAAGAATGAGAATAACTAAAAAAGAGGAGGCATGCCAAGAATACATAAAAGTTTTCCTCTACCCTCCTCCTCATCTGCTTCCCTTTGCTTCCTCCCTCCCTCCTCCTCTTGGAGCTCCACCTCCTCTGCTCTCGAGGTGGCGCTATAGTTGGGCTCATAGTCCCTGAATTTATCTGAACACAACAAACTACATCTAACATCAACCTAAAACATACATAAGACTATTTTTTGTATATTTGTACTCTAAGGTCAAATACAATGATGGTTCTACGATAAAATGTTTCATTATATCAGTGTAAACCAACATGAAACATTTATCACTCTTAAAATTTTGTGTGAAAACACATAATGTCCAGTAGCTTTTTTATATGATGACAAGATTTTAAATGATGTGTAGATTCAGTACATACATGTCTACATATATACTTACTTTAGGTAAGTAAAGAAGTGGAAATAAATATATATAACCTCTATTCTGTCATGAGGGAGGCCAGTACCATCAGCCTTATAAGAATAAACTGCAAGTCAACAGCAATAAATTTAAGTCTGCACTTTGTAGTGAAGATTAAAATTCAAATTCCAATCCTTTGTTGCTGCCTAAAGCACTCTGCGGGAAACATGTTTTATTAGTATTCAAATGGAGCCAACTAAGAAATTAAATCCAGAGCCAGAGAAGGCCTGAGGTCAAAATCCCAACTGATTACTGACTTTTATCTCTAAAACAGATTTAAAGATGGTGTTAAGTGTTAGTGTGATGTGATGACAAATGTGATGTCTGTTAGCTTTCGCACTCCCAGAAAATGAACTCTGGAGAAGAAGAAAACTACACATTCATATCCATAAAACTTAAATGATGCAATAAAACATTTCTTAAAGTTTACAAACTTGTGTTGGACACAAACAACATAAATATACATGGAAGTAAACAAGAAAGTGCAGCTGTATCCTGCAAGCTATGAGATACAAGCCTGTTACTAAGAGATTTCTGGTGCAACCTGCTTAACATAATAAAATCTGTGCATAAAGTGTTTGTGCGTGTGTCTGTGTGTGTATGAATGTGTATGTTTGTGTGTGTATGAGTACGTGCTCTCAATGAACTTATGTCCTCTACCTTTAGTCTCTTGTCTGGGCATGTAGTATAGAAACTGTCCAGCTGGGTTCTCAGCTGCTCTGCGATACCACACTGGGAAATGGTCCAATGTGAACATATTCTCCTTGTCTGTGGAGGTCAGGAAAGACCTGGGGAGAGACAAAAATAGACTAAGAAAAAACCCTACTATCCTCTGCATGATAATGATGAAAGGAGAAAAGAAGGAAGGATGAAAAAGAGGACAGGATACAGTGAGTAACTCAAACATTGTGCATGGTTGAGGAAAGAAAATGTGAGCGATGCATAGCATGGTAAAAACTAAGGAAAGAGTGTGAGAAAAAGAAACGGCAATAACAATGAGATGAAAAGATCCACCACAATCACAAGAAAGTTCAAGTCAAGGTGCAAGGATTATCACGTAAAACCCTGGAGAGAAGCTGAAAAAAAGGGATTTACTGGAAAATGTGTAGTTTTGTTTATTAAAGTTTATACATATTCAAGTGTACAATTTCAGCTAACAGGATGATAATTAAAATTGTATTCTATTTAGGACACACCCCACATACATCAAATATATTGCATGCTTTATGTGTATTTATGTGAGCAACGTGTGCTGTTTTTCATGGATAAAGACTGTAACTGAGATTATTTACAGAAAACTCATTTAAACGACCACCAGAGGGCAGACTCTCACCCTGCTGTGATTTCAGCTTAAATTCAAATATTTATTTGTTGTCACAAACACATAAACAACACTTTGCTCAACCCCTGCTTTGAACCTTTTGGTTGTGGATATAACAGTATGACTAATTTGATGTGATGATATTTGGTACACAGATTTTCTGTTTGTTACTCACTTGGCAGTTCTTTTCTCAATTCCAGTGTATCTCTGAAATCTCATGAGGCCTGAGCGGGTACCCAAGAACGCTGTTTCCACCCCCTCATCCATGCTGAAAAACAGACAGAGAGAGAGGGAGAGAGATAGAGGGAGACAGATAGAGAGGAAGAAGATGAGACAGAAAAAGAGGGAGGTTGAGCAGAAAAAGTACAATTTAAGTGTTTGAACAAATCAGTGATCATGTAAAAAGTCAATGTCTTCTTGAAAGAACATTTATGTGGGTGTGTATATGTGTTAATATTTACCCAGATGTGTTGAGCATTAGAGCGGTCCAGTAGGCTTCCATAGGAGCCGTGACCACAGCATCAAACAAAGTTTGTTGCAACAACTGCTCATCACCTGTAAATAAAAACCAAAAAGGGGAAAAAATCTAGGATTAATCATCCATAATGGCAGAAGATTACAGAAATAGAAGAAGACAGGATATAAATATTAATATCTTAATACAACAGACACAATCTCTCTTATGACTGCTGATGCCTGTGTGAACACACACTACCTACTTCCACTTGAGGAATTGCAGGGGTAAAGAGTGTTTTATTTTTATTAAATTTAAAAATGATGTGCTGATATTAAAAGGCCCACTTACACTCAAGGTCTGGTTCTTTGCCAGTTAGATATAGCACCACAGCCTGCAGCTGGCTGAGCTTTCGATGGGCTGGATCAATGTCTGTCTCACAGTAGGTCCTTAAGTACACACAGATATGTACAGAAAAATACATCAACAGAAATGTACTTCTGTCATATTTTCATGAAAAGATCAAAAACATTTACACTTGCGGGAATCCCATGAAGTCTATTTTCTGCTAGTTACGCTGTACTTACCATTCACTGGCTATGGTCAGGTCCGGGGCCAATAAGTCATGGAGACCTGAAGCAGAACAGTAAATGGAAATGAGAAAGTACAAAAGGCAGAAATTAACACATCTAGCTAATGAATACATACAGAAAGGAGACACTCACCCTCTTCAACAGAGACATTTCCAATGAAGATATACTGTCCATATCCCCTTGTCAACACTATACCCAGACTGCCAAACAAAGAGAACATCATTTTTTATCTATCATAAGTCCAAAGCAGAATAATCAATTCACATAGTAACAGCTTTAGTGTCAATTTGAACAAGCAACATGGATGTCATGGTTTTATGGTTAATCATTGCATGCAAATAGTGATGTTGTTTTGTTGGATATGGTGGATTTAATATTTTAAAATTTGACACCTCAAGTAATCCTGTTAAGTTCAAGCTGATCAGACAAACCTGAAAGGTGTCTCATTGATGACGGTATAAAAGTAATCATTCTTGAGGAACACCACCCTCCTCTATGACAGACAGAAAGAATGCAGAAAAAATTGAGACATATTGCTCTTAAAAGGACACAGAATACGAATTTACTTGTATAACTTGTCACCTCACAGTAAACGAAGATACAAAACTTAAATAAACAAGAAAAGACAACAACACCCCAAAGGAGCAAAGAGGAAGAAAATTTAATCTCTGATCTAGTATTTCACACAGCTTTGCTTGTTGCCTTGTCACACAGAAAAAACAAAACAAAAAACTCACCCCTTTATCTACTGAAGATCTCACGTCTAAAGATAATTTTCCAGTTTCTCCTTTAACCATGGCTGTCCTCAGCTGAAACATGTACATCACACACTCAGCACTGTACTTGTTTCATGGTGAACATCACAACTCATACTGACATAAAGGATAAAGACAACAGAGAATTTTAAGGACAGAAATATGTGTGTGTGTGTTTAAGTGTGTGTTACTCACTTTTTCCTCAGTGTCCTCCCATTCGACTTCTGACAGATCAACACTGTTATAGTTGGGTTTTGGCTTTAGTTTCTTCCCTTCCTTATACTGTTACACATACACACATAAACAAATAACAAAACAAGTCTTTTTAAAACTATTCCATTATATTTTGCTTGGCTAACTGCAAAAAATCTGCTAAGCAGGGATGTAATATTTCCCTTTTTCAATAATTAGCTGCATAATACAATCTTTGTCTGTACCAGAGGTCGTAGGTCAGGATGAGACAGGATGTAGCCATTGTTGGTGATAAGGCAGGCATAACCGTGGACCCCCAGCTGAAAGACATTATGAATCCACTGTCACTGGCTATCTCATATAAGAGTCAATGTAGTGTTTGTATATACAATCTTGTCCTTGTTCAGGATGCAGTATATTTGATGGCTTACCTTGTACCTTGGAGCTAACCTCATCAGTTCTCTCAAGGCCACATCGGTTCCTACCACTCCTAGCAGAATCCCATGAGACAACTACAGGAAATACACAGCAATTTCATAAATGCACTATCTGCTGATGTTTTTGGTGTTTATAGTGATTACAATGAAAACTTACAGTTTCCTTCTTCTTGCTGAACACAGGCATGGCTACCGAGGTCATCAGGAGCAGGCTTTGAGCCTGACTGTTGAACAGCTGTGGTACACATGCATAAAACAATCACAAAAACACAATGTTTTTCCTGACAGGCTAAATAAGTTAGCTTAAGGATACAAAAAAACAGCTGTTATGTTAAATCTTGATTAAGTTGAAAGAGAGACAAAGGTAAAAATGAAGTGTAATGGAGATGGAATGAGGGACAGCTAATTTTTAGCTAATTTAGCTAACCACTAGCTACTTAACGCTTACATTAACTAAGCTAACATCATAAAAGGCTAAGCTAAAATCACCTGAGAGATGCCTACTTAATTAACGTTAAGTTTTAAAAAACATGTTCACGTTAAATTTAATTAATAGTAAAATAACAATTTAAGGACTGAAATCAAACTGAAAGCCAAATAGTAATGTCAATGCAGCATGTTTACCTTCAGTTTCAGGTCTTAAGACTATTGCCAGTTGAGCTAACCACAGGAGCTAAGCTAACGTTAGCATTAGAAGCAATGGTTGAAGCAAGAAACTCCTTGAGCCAACTAGAAACTATCAGCTGTTGACCATAAACAAAAGGCTAAGCAAAACACTACAGATACTTCATAATATATGTACTGTATTTTATACGGCCATGTTGATAAAAAAAAATTGAGTTTAGCAAAGTAAACTCAAAGCTCTGAGAATGTTTACCTCTTGTGTGCTTGGGAACTGAAGGTGGAGATGGAGGAAAGACAACAAGCATGAAATGACAGTGAAAAGATGACACCGATGATAACTTACAGATGAAACAAATTATGAAAGAAGGAGGAGGCAGAAACAAAAATAAACAGGCAGAAGACAAGGAAAAAGATTACACAAAAAAACCCAAAATGATAACAAACCACAGCTTTGAGTGGATTTTTGTTGGTGTGTTGCATTAGTTTTTGCTTAATTGCTGGTTGGATGCTATATGGCTTGTGTACTATTAAGAATGATATTACAGAAATGTGATCAAATTTTGTATATTAAAAATTATTGGTTTAAAATGTCAAATTTGGCAATAACTTTGCAGTTACTAAAGGTTTATTAAATTCAGGGATTGACTTTGACATCTATTAAATGGGAAGGTCCTATCTAGCTTGTTGCAGGGGCTGAGTTTAGAGGTTATAGCCTTTGCTGATGCTAAGAAGTGGAAAATTATTTCCTATTTATGGTCAAATAAAACATTGGTCTGGGATAAATTGGCAATTTGAATGTTTCAGCACCATGGAGAGAGGCACAAGAATGAAAAATATGGCTTGAAATGTTCCTGAAGAGTGACAAAGAAATTACATTTCAGTGATTACGCCATCTCTGTTGTCTCCAGAAAAAAAAGACATAGTACACTGGATAACTATACAAAAAAGCAATAGCACAGGCATCCCAAATGTGTCTGATGTTTCGATTAGGCCTGTTGGAATTGATGCAGATTAATGCTATGTGTTGTTAAGTAATCACATAGTTTATAAGAGGGGCAGACTGACCACACTGTCCATGTAGGCCTCAGTCCAGATGATGTCATGATCATGGTTAATGACCATAGGCCGGCTGAGAACATGAAGGTACTCCATAACATTTTCCTGGACATCAGCCAGTGTGGAGACGTGTGTGTAGTAACCTGCAACACACAGAAATGCATGTACACACAAACCATATATTAAAAATTACTGCACTCAAATGGAAAAACTAGGACTCATAAATTTTAGCAAAGAAAATGTTCAGCATATTATTTTTATCTCTCTGCTTCTGGCCTTTGGGTATTACATTTGGAGAGGCAAATTCATTTATCCGACTTCATAAAACCTGCTGTTCCCAAAAACACTAAGCTGTTTTTAATGAATTTTTTTTAAAAAAAAAAGCTTGAATCTCCCATCAATGCAAATGTGTGTTCAGCATTCCAAAAGCTTGGCTTAGTGTAAGGTATATGGCATTTCTACAAGTGGGATACAATGACGTCAATGGGATACCTGCAGTGAAGCTGCTCAGTGACAACAGGCTCCTGAAGCACTGCCAGATATGAATTTGTAAATGCGTGCAACCTTTTTTTCCTCTTTATTAAATCTTTTCAAGAGTGATACTGTAAATATTATTAAGTCGACCCGCTTACCTGGGTAAAGCTGAAACTGTATATTGAAGCTTTTTCACAGGAGTGTTATAATAAGCATGTTTTTCTCTCTATATTAGATACGTATTTTGTTGTTGGCAGAAGCAACTGCCAGTGTACGCAACAGAAGGGAGTGCACCTGTTACCCATTACACACACACACACACACAGATCTGATATTTTTTGGCCAGGGATGTGTTTATAGTGTATCTGTTCTGATAATCAGGTATTTAGTCAGGGGTTTTTGATGTGCTCAGAGCTGTATAAAGCGATTATTTTCAGGTCTGAGCTGCTGCGTGACCCCATGAAATTCACAAGAGGGCAGCACCTGATACCCAGCCCTACGTAAACAAGCTGAGAACAACACAGAGAACCAAAAGACCTATTTTCTTTCTTTTCTTGCTTTATTTAAGAGTATCTAAGAGCAAGTGTTGTGGAAAGTTTAAGTATTGTTAAATAACACAGACTTTCTATCCCAAAATTTGTGCAAGAAGCAGGGGTTTTATATTAACAACCTTTAACAAGCAAGACTCTCTGACCTTCAAACTAATGATTCATCCCCTTTTTCTTTTTTTTACCCTTGTTGTTGCAGGCAATCCATTTAACATTTTCAGCAAATGTCATCTCACGTCCAATCAGATACGTAAACACTCGAACCTGCGGAGACAATAAAAGTAAATGGTAAAATGAAATAAATGCCACCCATCACTTAATCCAGTCAGCTTTGTAATAACACTGTTCCTTGTGTGTTTGCTTGCTTACAGTACATTTAAATGGTGTTGCTGTAAATGCCTGTATGCCTATTGATGCGTCATACCCGTCGTTCTGGCCAATTAAATTTTTCAAAAACTTCCTGGAAGTCCTCCATGGCTCCGTCTGTTATCAGCATGATTGCCTGGTTACACAGGCTGCCCTGACCCTGCGCTGCTGCCTAAACACACACAGGATATACATTTATTACTTTTTATAACTTATTATTGCTTTGTATTGTAAAAACCTTGCTGTTACTGTGGTTTTGGCAAAGAGGCACAAACCTCATTGAGGATCTTGAAAGACTCCTTCATTGCATTCTTCACTTTGCCCTCTCCTTTGACATGGAGCTCTTCAACTAAGAGCTTGAAATGCTGCAGAGAGATACACAACAAATAAGCAAGAAGACATCCGGCACTAAGCCACCGATCTTACATGCAGGTGAATGCAGGTCACGGCAGAAAAAGGGGGAGAGAGAGAGAGAGAGATCATGAGGGAGTGAGTGATAGAGTGTAAAGGAGGGATTATCCCCGGCTCCCTGCTACACTGACCAACTATGGCAAAGTCACTACAACACCAGGAGGTGATCAGGATTAATCAGCATGTTCACACAGACTCCACACTCACGCAATAACCAACGGCCACATTGTTGTTGCTCCCACCATGACCTAGCCCATATGGGGCTCTTAAGAGACTTTAAAAACCCCCTTACTAATGCAAGCTGAGTATAAATTGTTCTTGTATACTTAAAATAACTGATAAAGATGTTTAGTTAAAAATATTTTATTTTGCAATGTGCAGAACAGCAAATATACAATTAAAATAACTAAACATAAATTACAGTCATTTGTTTTTAATCCAAAAGGTATTCTGTGATAGATGTGAAAAGGTGAAGATATGAAACAATTAACTTAATTTCTTATTTTATTTGCAACAGAAAATCTTGGTGCCTACAGTAATTGTAACTTGAAACCCCTAGCATGGACCATTTTGCATTTTGGGCCCCTTTAACAAAGATTTGTTCCCCAGGTCACTTAGTCGCCTGCCCAAAATTTGACAAAACCCACAATTAAAATGATTTTAAACACATATATTTTTTTCTTTCAGGGTAATGGAATTCAACACAATATAAGGTTGTTTGTGAAAGTGTAGCTTATATAACAACCACAAAGCTGAAGACAGTCCTCCTGTAAATGTGTTTGTTCCAACATGAGTTTGTGCATAACTGTGTCAGTCGACATCTGTAAGCCCATTCTGTTACAGCCAGCCTTTGTAGGCATTCCACCAATCAAATCCCTAGCTGGCTGGTCATGTGACCTACTTAAAATTGTCAGCGGCCAGCAACCTTACCTGATTTGCAATGATGTGAAGGGGAGTGAAAGTAGGGCATACATCCAACACATAACACACACATGCACACGCCCTCACACATGCACGCACACACACACACACACACAAAGGTTGAGTGGACTGAGCAGGTGTTAGTATGTGAAAAACAAGAAGAAAAAAGAAAAAGAAAGTAGCAGTCAAACAATGGTTTTGCAAAGTGAAATTTACAAAAAAAGGGAGCAAGATGTTGGGAGATAAGAGTGCAGAGGAGGATCCAGGAGAAAAAGGCACTGTGACTTTGTGGAAGAGATGAAAAAGAGGAGATTGAAAATAAAAAGGAGATACAGGAAGAGTGGAGAGAGAGAGAAAAACTATGTTCGTGCTTAAAACACTATTATCGTCAGTGTTCAAACTTGTGCCACACATGAGCATGAACTGGCTTTAAACCCTCTAACAAACAGGTTGAAACCGTGGTAACACACATTCCCTGTGATGTTTAAACTGTGATGTGATGACTACATAATCTTTGTCTTTGGAGGATTAGTGAGATAACAGCTTAAGATTAATAGGTTAGCAGAGGTTAAGTGAATTAATTAGCTCTGAGCTTGTGCCTTCATATCTTTAGTGTGTGTATATGGTGTATGTGTATATGTGTGCATGTGTGTATGTATTACCTCTCTGTTATCCAGATCAGCTTGAACTAGCGTGCCCTTGAAGCAGGGCTCCACATAGCGAACATAGTCACTGTACTGGAGAGAGAAATCAAATACATAACCCAATATAATCAATGATCCGTATGATTAACAGTCAATGTCATGAACTTTTATGACACAGGATGAGTAAAAGTCATCGAGGTTTTACCAACCTCGATATCAATCACTAAATCATCCTGAATATGATAATATCCTTTGGTTTTATGGCATTTACTTACTGAGATTTCTGTAATACAAATATTAAAAATGAAAATATGTTCAAATGTCGGGGATATTCAAATATCATTTTTTTAGATGTTTCACATTTTATATTTTAAATTTAGAATTTGCATGTGGTGCCTGTATTTCTGGTGGCTTTTTCCTCCTTTTAGGTTTTTGGTTTAAAATGCCTCTGAAATTTTGTTAACATATAACAGTCAAAAGTTTTTACAAAGGGAATTTGGAATATATCATATGTTATTCCATAAATCCAAATATAATATCAACTGTCAGTATCAGAAAAAATACATTTTCACCTTGCTTTAGTAGTATCTAGTAAAGATGCATTTGTTTTAATACAAATTCAGAACATAAATCTGAATGAAAACTTAAATGCTTAAACACTACATGGAACCAAAACATCCCAACATCACAACATTGCCCTGTGCATGAATAAATTATGTCTTTACCTGCAGTGTGCCCACTTAAAATAAAACCCACCCTTGAAATGAGTGGAGCTTTGAATTCTGTGTAAAAAAAAAAGCTTAAGGCCAACGGATTTGCCCCAGGCGTATGATTACACACACAGTAATGCTGGGATAAACCATGCTTATTACACCGATTTGTGGTTGTAAGGCTGGACACAGCCAAAATCCTGAAAAACCTCAAAACAAAATGAAATTCAAAGCTTTGATGGTACTGAAGATAAACTGTTTTGGATGTGTATTCGTGCCTGCTTGCATGTGTTTACCCATAGTCCCTGCGCTGCACCTGTGCATCAGCTTGTCTCTGGGTTTGTGTGTTAGCATGTTAATCTCACAGTCACGCTCACCAGGACTTAGACACTCCTCTACCTCTGGTTAACCTTCTGCATACTTACAGCTATAATGTTAACAAAGTCATTTTCTCCAAGCGTGTCCAGGATTGTGTTGATTGTGTGTTTTGCTATGGTCAGTCTAAGTCCCTTCATACTGCCGCTGACATCCACCACGATCACCACATCCTTAGGAGAAGTGGCTGCTTGGATATACCTAGAAAGAGAGTTGACGCATGAAGCAATAATGGCTTTATTTTTGTTATAAAGTCAACAAAATAACACACAGGCATTAACAGACTAGTCCTTTTTTTACCATGACTTAAGCAGACAGACAAAAGAAGTAGAGTTCATGGCTTATCCTTTTATTTGTTCCTCTGTTCTCTCATCCCTGTTTCTCTTTATCTCCTTATTATCATCCCCTTTCTTTGCAAGCTCATTAACATCAATGAGATTTTCCACTACAGCAGCTGTGATCTGCAACTTTCCAGACCTACACTGTCTTCTTCCCGTGTCATTCCAGGATACAGTCCTGTTTGCCAGACAGAGTTCTTGGAATTAGATTTACTGTCACAGAAAACAGTAATCCGGCTTTTATTCTACAAGACAAAGAATTCATTCTGACATGTCAAAAAAGGAAATGCACATATGTAATTAATATTATTATGAATGCTGAATCCCATTTAGTTGTCCTGGCATTGTGCATGGCAGCTCCCTGTCACACTGTCATGACTTTCTGTGACATTTAAACAAACAAAACAATTGTTGGTAACACCAGTAACACTTGTGCTATACGGCAAAAAGGCCTCCCACTTCTTCACCACGCTATGAGAAGGGGCACTCTTGCCTTATGTTGCCTACAAGACCTCATGGACTCTTTCTTATATTGTCAATAGACAGTGCTGACTTGCAATTTTCAATTGCCTGAAACAGATATATCACCAAAGTTACTGACTTCAGGAGTTTTTGTTTGTCTACAACTGATGACAGCCCTAACATTGTCTCACTATTAACTAGCCACCTTTTGATCTAATTGAACATAACCTCAAACAACTGAGTACATTTAATCTACTCACTTTAGGGTAATGGCACTGATAAACCAAGGTAAACTCAAAGAACTGACACTGATAGAGGCTGACTCACACTGAACTTCAGTTAAATGTTGCACTTGGGGGAAAAAAATGAGGAGAGACTGCACAAAATAGGTAGAGTCACTGATTCAAAAGGCTGAGCAGCTAGTCAGAAAGCCTTCTCTCACTGATTGCCTCTGACGCTGATTCAACATGCTCAACTGGCCAAACAGACGCTGAGATGAGCAGACTGGTGCCAACTTGCCAGACACACAGAAAAAACTACAACCATAGACAGTCAGTGATTGCCTAATGAAGCCCAATGACTGCTTGCTTTAACAGATACAGCCCATAGCTGGAGTTTAGGGCTTTAGCTTGAGCTGAGTTGTCATTGTTCTTCACATTAATAAGGGTGTAGAAGCATTTTCTTGCACTTACACACAACACAGAGTGACAACCTTTTAAAGACCATCAAAAAAGGAAGTAGAACTTATGTGAACAGGAGAATGGCCTTACCAGTTTCTGTTCCTGCAATCAAAGGTGACAACACCATTTTCATCTGGAATCCACTGGATCCCTGGACAGAGAGAGAGAGAGACAAACAGAGAGATTTAGCGAAAGCTGATGCTCAGATTGTGCTTGGCCGATGGACCAATGAACAAATGGATGCCTGAATGGACACTGACAGCTTGTCAAATGTGGGAGAGATGGATGAGGTGGCAGATGAGTAAAACAAGCTGTGTCACAAATCCTCTGCTAATTACTCCACTCTCACACACTCACATGCACACACATACACACACACACCCACGAGGGAGAGAATCCACTAGCAGCCATATTGTTGTCGAAACTGAGTCATCATGTTTGAGAGACAGCTTCCTGCACTGTCAGTTGGTGTGTAAGTGTACCGATTGGCTTGCATGGCTGTGTGTTTATCTACAGTCCTGCTCATGTTGTTTCAATGCCGCACCGACTCGGGAGATATGTGCAACTGAAGATGCTGAAATTTTGGTATAAGAGCATGCATGTTGTCCTGAACGCACCTGGGTAGAGCCTGAAGAAGCCCGTAGAGCTCCCAAAGTACTGCCAGGTGAGTGTTGGATCTTTCTTGAAGTTATCAATGAACACCTCATTCAGAGCCTCAGACATATAGGCTCCATTCAGAATTTCTGGATCTGCAGAAACAAAGAGAAAGAATGAAAATGATGTTAAACACTCAATTAAACAGACTGTAGGGAAGCAGGCTGTGTGTTTATGCTGCTGTACCTTTGTTGTAGACGTTAGTGGGAACTTGTATGTTACTCATTTGCGTGTTGACCGGCAGTTTATTGAAGTGTTCGTTTTTTTCCAGAGGGAATTCTCCCCCTAGAGGCAACGGATTCCCATCCTCATCCACCGTGTTGATCAGCATGGAGTTAAAGTATTCAAACTAGACAGAAGAGTAAAGGATGATGAGCTTAAAGATAATAAGAATTTTACATTTTTTAACTTCTAAATACATAAACTAACTGAGCGTATTTCCTTTTAACGAAAGTCTTAAATGCTTATACGCAAGGGGCGAAAGAAGAAAAATAATTTAATAAAATTGTGGTTAAGGTAGTGATGATGTAACCTATTGCACAGTAAGGACAAAACCGTAGAAGAAGAATCCATAAAGAGTATAACATAACTAACCTCCATTGTTTCATTGTACTCGTGGTAAAGGTCAGCATCTTCAGCTGCTTCTGCCAACCTCTGTGATAAAATACAGGGTAAGAAAGGAAATCAAGACCAAGACTGCACAGATCAAACATTTTTAGGATTATATATGTTAGAACAAGGTCACACCTGCAGGGGAGCAGCTTTTTAAATTGGCAGCCATCATTACCTTCACAGATTTCATCTTCCTCCCAAGCATCTCCTCCATCTCCTCAGCAAACTTTTTGACCAGCTCCTCTCCATCCACCTCCTCTATCTTCACCACGCCCTCAACATCCTTGTATTTCTTTAAAAAACAAGCACAGCTGGCTCATCAATAAAAAGTTTTTTTAAGTCAGTTTATTAAGAAGAGAGTGTTAATGATTAAAACATAATTCCTCGATTACCTACAATATCTCGCTCTAATACAAAGTGGAAAAAAACAAACACAAACGTAATCATAGAAGAGAGGTCCTGGTGTTGAAAAATTACACACACACACACACACACGCACACACATGCACACACACATTTACAATCTGCAGTGCAAATGGGGGTCAAGCCCTTACTTTATCCCCTCCCTAGACCCCCTCTCTAATCTGCAATATGACAGTGATGTAACAAGAAACCATCCAGTGCCTCCTGACTGACATCTGTGCACATTTTAATGACTGCATTTTGTTTGGAAACAATTTTATTAAAAACTGTTGATTTATAATTTACAAAAACACATGAATAAAATTAAGGCATTTAAAATACTGCTAACATTAAACTATTAGATGCCATATTTATAAATCAAGGTAAACTAAATTAATGTTTTATCTTCACACTGCATGTTAATAATGATCTTTTAACTTTTAATGAGCTTTATAGGATAATTCTTGTTTGTTTAGTCTTTTCTTTGTTTTGCCAATAATAACAACAAATCTTTATATATAAGCCCATAAAATGTAGATGTAGGATCACTTTTGGTAAATCAGTTTGGTCAGTAAAACTTGTAAAGCAGTTTGTCAGAAAGAAAACTTCAACATAATTAGTGTTTCTGACTGAAGTGAAATACAACTTGTTTGTAATTCAATCTGAAGTGAACAAGTCTGACAGAGAGAAAAACCCATCTAGTTCTCAACATTAGGATTTCAGATACAAAGATAATTTCATTGCTTTTCTGTAAAGGGCTTTGATTAAACTAAATATATTTTTCCTGGCTGCCACCAAGCTGTGTATTTAATCATAGTATTAAATTAAAGGAGCTACACGATGTGATCTAAAGGATAACATGCTGTTGTTGTCTGTGAATTTACAGGTTCATTTCCTGTGCTGGTGAGAAAAGCAGTAATTGTAATGGCAGATGAGAGTTTTCCAGCAAATATTTGTTTTTAGTAATGGACTCATTTTCCATTACCCTTAGTAAGATAATCACTCTCCTTTTAAACTGTGATGTTAGTTATCAGAATTCATTGTGAAAATAGCCTTTTTAATAGGAGTTCCCCACTTCTCTGAGTTTCACAGTAAAGCATAAGAAAAAATCTTCAAGTTTAAAATTAAGCAATCTGTTGACCATAACATAAACTATAACAAATAAGAAAACTTGAGACAAAAGAACTAAATGATCATTTTGCAATTTAAAGTAAGATATATTCTGTTTTCACTGTCAAAGGTGAAGCTTTTCAATATCCTTTACAGGGGAGATAAGGCCTGTGTTAGGCAGATAAGAGAAGCAAACAGGTATAAAATGAGTGAAGTTATGATTGAGTGATCTTTCAAAGCCTACTACAAACAACCATAAAAAAAACATATCCAAGAAAAGCAAAGCCCCACCTTTTTTTATTATCTTCAAACACTCGATACCCTTTTCAGTGTACTCAGGCAAGAAGACAGACCCGCTAAATGTTCCACAGATAACGAGTAAGCCATCGATTAAACAAAGGAGGGTGATTAATGGCTCCTTGTTGCCAAGTTGCAACTACTGTACTGGCTGCTTTTTACACATCGGTGCCTAAATTTAAAAAAGTGTGCAGCTAGGAAAGATATACCTTTAATACATATAAATACTGCAGTAACAGCAACCAGTACCAGCACCCCTACAATACCATCCCTTTAACTGCTACAACCTCTGGAGCTGCTTGTTTTAGTTGGTGAGTCTTTTACATGCTGCCTAATGCTTGTTCTGGAAACAGTTTCTACCAACTAAACACTGAGGTTGTCTGAGGTTAATCCATTCTAAAACACAGGCACAAAACAACAAGCTACACACTGGGCTCTGTTTGCTTTGGATGAGATCTCTGGAGGTTATGCTTCTACACTGTAGAGGAAGATGGTCAGTATGTGCATGTGTCTGTAATCACACATTTTCTGTGCTTTCTGTGCTTGTGTTTGCATGGAAATTTGTTCTTGCAACACAGAGAGAAACAGGATCAAAGTTTTAACCTATGAAGTGAGGACATTTTAGCCAGTTTAAATGTCTGTTTAAAGGTTCAGATTTAGTCTTAAAGGTTAGAGTTAGAATAAGGTTTAGGGTATGCACTATTTCACTGGGTCCCCACATGTATACAAGTACAATTGTGTGCATGTATGTGTGTCAGTGTGTGAGTGTGTGTGTAGCAGATGGCGAATGGGCCTGCAAGGTATTCTACAGGGTGGCAGGGTGCAGAAAAAGGCCACACCTCCTAATTACTACAACACACATACACACACAGACACACACGGACACACACAAGTATAGCCTTCTCTTGACTTTCTTAGGTAAGTCACATGAAAATTAGCACAATTCAGTGAAATTCAACTCATTTCAATGGGATTAAATGTTTCAGCACATTATTTGTGTTAGTGAAGCACATTTATAGTTTTAAAAGCGATGCTTTACAAATAATAAGGTAATTTTCTTCTTAAAAAATAAGTTGTTTTTGTGTCTGTGCATGATCTGTGTGAAGGTACGTGTGTGTGTGTGAATAAAGTGTGTCATCACATTGGTCTCTGGGCCATGTGCAGATGTTGGCTAGAAAACTGTATACCAGTCTGTATTTCCTATTGGTGGATGGAAAAAGAGGGGAGGGGGAGAAAATGAAAGATCCCACCCATCTCAGTTTGATGTGATGATGTCACACACTCTACATCTGAGGGTCTTTTACTCTAAATTACATTTATGCATTTTAGTTTGTGTCTTATATTTTACTCCCCGTCTATGATTTTTCTATTTGCCAGCAGACAAATTATAAATTGTCTCTCTAAACTACCAGAAAATGCCTGTAATCAGTTATTATTTTTAGGTCCGATTCTACTAATTTCAGTTAGTTGGTACAATTTTGTTACTGTGTTTTGCAGATTTGAAAAAACCAATCTCCTCTGTACATTATCTGGTATTGCTGTGTTCTATATGTTAAGGATGATCAATCAAAGGAGATTAAACCTCCAGCACAGTCAGCATCACCTCCCCCTCAACGTACTGATCTGTCTGTCTGCAATGGGGATTTACTGAAAATATGATGTATCTTATCTTAATCAGTGGATCTGAACTAACCCTTGAACACACAGAATGAAAAAACCCAAACTAACTGATTTAAACTGTGATAGACCAGCAACTCCTGTGTTCTGCGAGGTAAAACTACTGCTTTTGTCAAAGGAGTCCGGTGTCTTTAGAGAAAGCTGTAAAAAGGTCTGAGTTTCCTGTCAGAAAGGGTTGTGTGACATGAAGGTGAAGCTGCAGAAATATTCTAATTATAGTGTACATTTAAATTAATATTAATGGTTTTAGGTGGAGCTTTAATTAGGTGGCTAAAACGTGTCATGCTGCTGCTGTCATCCACGGCAGGTCGTAGCTTAGCCTCCTACACTGGTACACCTGCTGCTTCTCCAAACCGGGGGCGTGCTTACCGCTGGCTATTGTAGGTAATACATTGACTATGAATAAATACCTTTTACAAACCCACTTCAAAAGACCTCATATCTCTCTTCAATGTGTGTTCATGTATTCGTGTTTGATCTCTTACCTTCTGTAGCAGTTTAGCTCCAGAGTATCTGGCGGACAGGGCAGCTATATCTTTGCCAAAGGATACAGCCCACTGCTGCACCCTGGACACAGAAAAACGTGATCAATGACAGAAATCAAGCTGTTATCAATATTTGTGAAAAAAAGGATTAATCTGAAAAGGCAAGACTTTGCAATTTTAGCCAAATCAGGGCAATTCAATATGCATTATACAATATATAAATGACATGTTTATATATTAATACATTTTAAATAGTGGCACTTTAAAAAGGTTAGCAAACAATTTACTAAAGCTTTTTAAATTGGCTACAAGTCATTATGGCAAATCAACTCTCTTTGCAATAAATATGGTTATCATGCTAATTAAGAATATAGTTAAAACACACTTTAATAAACTGCAAGGACTTCATTTGTAATAACTTTATTGTCATTAAGATCAAGAGTCAGTATCAGGAAAGTAAAGCACCATACCTCCCTTATGGAGAACACAGAGGTCAGCTAATTTGAATGAGCGCTAAGGTCTGTTTCTAAATTAGGTTCTGTCCCAATAATTTCACCTGCCTGAAAAAAGAAGGGTTAATAATGCCATGTAATGAAGGTCACCATGAAAGGAAGCGGCCAATCATGTTAAGAGGTTACCCTGCACTCACAAATAACAGATTAAACAGATTACTGGTAAGGTGACAGCAAAAGCGGACAGTCTGTCAGTTCAAGGGGTTACTCTGTGCTCAATAACATGCAGTAATTCTACAAATCCTCTATGTGAATGCAGCCAAGGTAAGGTAATAGAGGTTAGCAAGTAGGCAGGATGTGACAGATGGCTCAACCTATGGGGAGTCAGCCAGCTCGCTGCTAGTTAGCAGGCAGGGTTGTCACGGCTCGCCTGCCTGCCAGCCTTCAACTGAAAACTGGCTGATGATTTGTTGACTTGTTGATGTGTTTATTCTCAAGTGCAAGCGTGGGTTCATTCTGAAATGTGAGGGGAGTGTGGGAAATAGTCCTCTGTTGTCTAAGGCTTTCAGAGGCTCTCTTGAGTGCTTGCCTTGAAATGAGTCACATCACCGTAGCTGTTTTGAGGAAGTGTGTTTTGACGGATAAGCGAGGGATTGATTCATTTCGATGGTTTAATAACTTGTTGAGACATTTGCTTCACACTCCCTGGGGTGCATCTAAGACCGTTCAGGTCACTTGAGGTCTGGCTGGACTGAGCCTTGGGCAGGACAAACTGGGTCAAACAGAGTTATCAAATCTATACCATAAAATGACAAAAGGAAATCAATGCTCATTGTAAAATGGAGAAAGTCTGTTTCCCTTTACTGACCAAGAGAATTATTGTTCTGTTGGCCAAAATTTCTGCTATAAAAAAAAGATTAAATGTCATTTTTTTGACTTAGATGGAACCCCAGCTTGCAAAGTCAGATAATGTTGCTCTTTTCCTGAGTTATTCCTGAGTTCCTTTCTTTGAAAAAAAAAAAAAAATGTGTTGCTGCTGTTCTTGTCAGACTGTCTGTTTTCCCCGTAGCAGCAGAGCAATGCCCCATCCCAGGCTAAAGATTTGACCTTCTTGGCCTGAAATGTTCGGTCATGGCCTGCTGACTCCCAGAGCCAGAGGAGCCCTGCTGCCAAATCCTCCCCAGGCACAGTGTAGCACTTTGGGCTCGGTGACCTGTGCTGGCTGGCTGAACTCTGCTGTCCCTCGAGCTTTAATCTCCCTCACTCACACCAGCCTGACAGTGACACACTCTCTGAGCTTCAGAAGCACAAAGATCACACATACACAAAATTTATCCACAAACTGCAAAATCAATCGCTGCTCTTAGAATTTTGCCTGATAAATCTATTGCATTGATTAACCTATTACAACAGTTATGGCCGCCAACACACACGCAAGTACACAGATATTGAGAGCATCCAGTAAACTAAACAAAATACATTAAAGTCTGTCGTTCTCTGTCCCTCTCAACCTCTTTTACTTTAACACACACCGACACAAAACACACACACACACACACACACACATACACACACAGTTAATAGGCTACCGTGGACTGACAGAACTGTATTGATTTGCTGGTGTTTTTAGTCAGCAGGAGGTTTGAAAACTGTTCAGGGAAAAGAGCTTCGTCTGGCTTCTGGAGAGCAAACAAACACAGCTTTTTCATTCCCCCAAAGAAACAGAAATATAAGTGAAAGCTGGTGTGAAATAAAACACATTAGGCATAATGAGTAATTGCAGGTCCCATGTGTAAAAGCCATTTTTGTATTAAGATCATGTTGAGTGGTTATTTTCTGATTAGCACTGCTTTTCCAGCACTGAGTCTTTTTACAGAGAAAGCCCAATAATAAACCCTCATGTACAAACAACCTTCTATTTCACTGAGCTAAGAGTAATATTAAGTCTATTATAAGGCTTCTACACATTTGATTAATGGACGCATAGTATTCAGATATTGACTCACTCTTGGACAATCCCTGATACCAAATGATTTCTTTCATTTTTATCTATTATAAGCAAGCTGTATGACAGTATTGTGAAAAGTAAATACATTTCCTGGCTCTGTTTTTTTGCTACCCTTGATGTCAAATGTTGCAAATCTATTGCCAATAAAGACATAACTGGAAAAAAAAGATTAATAGCAATATGTCCATTGAAGTCCTATATTATATAAGTTTTAACTGCACATTGGATTAACCGACATGTAAACAAGAAAGAGTCTACAGCCATGTGAATCTGTGAGTGTGTCCTTAGTCATGCTCATGAGCTAAATGCTAACGTGCTGGTGAGCTAATGCTAAGTGGTAATGAGCTTGAATGTCTTTTATCAAATTTCATGGCGATCTCTCCAATATTTCTTAAGACATTTTACACAAACATTAAACTCTCGATGGCTCAGAGGAGCAAGAAAAGAAGTATTTGGTGATGTAATATGATATAAATATAACATTGTATTCTGAATGTACCAACTTGCAATGAATAAGTGTCAATGATTCTTAAACTGACAGAGCAAAGACAATCAAAATAATAAAAGGGATAAGTAAACACCACCGTATGATCTTTTAGTATTTAGCATCTACAGTTGTAGAGAGGCTGTAGGATGACTTGGCAGTCAATGATACCCCACAGGTGCCCATATGGTCCATATGTATCTGTGTAGAGTAACCGGCCAAAACAGAAAGAACGCTATTGACTCATCCATCTGACGTGTTGCTTCAGTAAGGAGAACGAAGCATGTGGATCTGCCAGGGTGTCCACAGGGATCTGACCTGACCTTCTACAATTGTTGATGTAATGTCTTAATAAAGAAATAGGTTCGTGGTCATCCCACTTGCATTTTTTTTGCAGCTTAAAGGCAGCATGCTGCGCCTCAGTGTAGGCGAGGATGCAGTCATAGTACACTAGAGAATAAATAACATCCAATCAGTTAAATGCAGGTAACCGATATGAAGATTCTGATTTATTTTATTTATTATAATGGTACAGGTTCAGAGGTGAATAAAGTAGAGGAGAGTACTTCTCTATGATGAAACTTTTGTCAAAATTCCAGTTAAGTTCACATCCTTGGAATGAATGTTTTTTAGATCTGTTAAATTTGAATACTTGATAAATAAATGAGTTGCATTTCGCTTTCTGGAGTGAAAAATGTAAGTTGTGTTAACAAGGTGTAGCTTTGTCTCTCATAAAACCTGCAGGAGTCTCACTTTAGTCTCACTCATGTTTATACAACCAAAACGATCTTGATCTGACTGAAATGGATCCTCCTGATAGTTCAGTCCCTGTGAGTGATTTCAGGGGTTCCTAGTGGAAGTGTAACTCACGTTTCTGGTGAGATCTTCATCTGGCCGTCAACCATCAGGCAGAGCGAACTGGAGAGGATAATCCACAGCAGCATCATCAGCCTCCCTCTGTGCGGCCCACTTCTGTCCAATTTACTGGCATTTCGAGTGTTTCCCCAGCTCCAGTGCTTCATCTCTGCAGCTGCTGCGATCTGCATCAGTCCAGCAACTGTTGCACACTGGTTTAAAAAGAAAAGAATGAAATTAAGAAAGCGTAAAGTAAGATAAGAACTGCACAGTACAAATACCAAAAGAGGAAAGAGTTCCAGCTGCAGTGAACTTCTTTTCTTCTTTCTTTTTCTGGCTTCATCAGGATAGCAGAAACAAGCTGTGTAATGCTGACACTTGATCAGCTTTTAAGCTGATATAGTAAACTTGTTTGATAGCAGTTTACTCACTTAACCATCAGCTACTGATCAACATTTAGCTTTGAATCAACTGCAGTCATGATTCCAGTCACCTGTTTTATGTCCAGTACTAACTCTCTTTTGGCTCCATTTTTGGTCTCCACCAAATCCTGATGGGAAAAAACAGCACTCTCACTGCAAAATGCTCCACTTGGTTCACCAGCTGTTTGCTAACTTTTTTTTATTCTGAGGTTACAAGGACCTAGACTAATTTTTAAATACGCAGGGGAATTAATGCAAAGAGAACAAGAGAGACACTTTTCGTCGACTTGCCTGCTAAAGTTACTCTTACAAAGTAGTACAAGTACAAAGATCCAATACATAGTTTTCTTAAATGAATGGCTCAAAGCTTCAGACTCCCCTGAGATTTAATAAGGGACAGATTTCTCAACTGAACAATCTAAAATACACAAGGATCCACAGTGAAATTCAGGGAATCTGAAAGTCTGTGGGCTGCTCTGGAAAAACAAAGGACCCAAAAAGCTCAGATGTAACATCTAGCTCCAAAAAAACATGTCATCCTACAGGCATTTAGAGTTAAGATGAACAAGAACGATACTGGAGAGTTGAAAGACTTAAGAGCTGTTTTTTTCTGGCAGACACAAGATTGAAACAATCTCATGTGCTGTCCAGAAACGCAGGATGCTAATTTCAAAGAAACACAAGCTGGAGCCCAAAAGTGGGTTGAGGGAGGATTAAAATACTTCTCCAAATCATTAAAGACAGAACGGTACTGAAGATTACTCACTATGTCATGAGGTCAAAGCTTTATAACCATCCCCGTTGAGAAATGTGGGTCTGGAGAGAAAGTTCTAAAATGACTGAAAACAGATTCAAGGAGACTGATTGATGATTTGATGTCAGCTCAGCTGGTTGCACCGGCACAAAATAGAGTCTAGAAAGCTCCTGTCTCCAGTGTCAAAGGTCACTTCTGCACACCGGGAGTCACAACAGAGTCTCGTCATATTCCTGCACCTCTTAATCCTCCTCCTTCTCCCATCATCCACTTCTCTCCCCCATGCTCCCACACTTCGATCAACAGGACACCGGGAGAAAAGAAGAGAGCAATAAGAAACTTCTCTCTTCACAGGAGTTCAGTCCTTGTCATCAGGCAGCAGGGTATTCCCAAACCGGACATACGCATATTCCCAAGAGACCTCAGCGTTTTTGTACTACTTGCTTTTTCCGGAATGATTTCTTTCTGTTGACTTCACATCCTGGTGGATACAAACCAAACCATGCGGCACCGGGACACGAATACGCTACCGGATGGAGAGTAAGATGGATGGATGGATGAAGGGATAGCGGGACTTCCTCTCTCTCTCTCTCTCTCTCTCTCAAGCATATCTCTTCCTGCTCTCCAGCACCAGTTTAAACCATAATCCAGGCAGGATTAAACCCCTCCTCCCTCCATCTCTCCTTTTCACTCTCCATCCCTCTCCCGCTCTCTCTCACACACACACACAACACAAACACTATCTCGCTCTATCTCTCTCTTGCTCTTATCTTCTCTCTTAGGCTCTTTGACCTACTGTCTTTCCAGTCCTGCTTTTCTCCTCAGTTGTCTTTCTCTCCCTCTTTTTATAGCATCAGTCCTTCTCATCAGGCTTTCTCTCACCTGCCTTGTTTCCACTCTTTCCCTTATTTCTGGCACTTCTACGCTTTCTTCATAATCTTTCTGTTTGTCTGATTTGACTGAGAAAGCAAAGGAAAAGTTATGAGGAAGAGGGGGAAGAAAAGAGAGAAGTGAGGAGAGGAAAAGTAGAAGAAAGAAGAGAAGTTAAAATTGGAGCACATGGGAAAGGGAGGAAAAGAAGCAGAGCAAAAGAGGACGGAAGAGGAGAGAGTCCTGCCTAGAATATAAACACACTGAGACACCTAGTGGACTCTCATTGTCTCACACACATGCACATATACACATGCACATGTACACACACACACGCACACTGACAGGGTACTTAAGCATCGATCTAACTGTAACGGTGTCCTATCTCACAAAATGTA
Organism: Acanthurus lineatus; assembly: GCA_029814665.1. NCBI lineage: Eukaryota > Metazoa > Chordata > Actinopteri > Acanthuriformes > Acanthuridae > Acanthurus > Acanthurus lineatus. Next base: position 10,579,166 of record JAPZDV010000015.1, read on the forward strand.
ACAATCGTTATATTCAGCTCTTGATGTTAATTCTCTAATCAATTTTTTGAAGAAAAAGTAAAAAGAATCTTGCTGATGAAATTCAACTGTTTCTACAATTATATTAAAATCATTTCAGTCATTAATTAATGTTGAACTGTTCCTTATGTGCATGTTTTATCTCCATGGATCTGAATGGAAAAAAATATACTCTTGTTTGTTTGTTTTCTCTAAGCCAATCCTAATCATCCTAGATAGTGCTATGCACAGGACGCAGCAGCGGTGCAAAACAGCAACATGCAGGAAGTCACAGGGGAGAAGAGTGCTGACTGAAATAGTCCCCCATTGGCAGACTTTCACCCACATTCTACATCTAGTGAGTCAGACAAGGCCAAAATTATAGTCTTTTGCCCCACGATTAGTGAGATCCAAGAATACAACATCTGACAGCCTCTACAGACCACAGACAGTTTTGCTCATGTTTACAACTGTGGATAAATTGTTTAAACAAGTAATCGTGTGTTTATTGCTTAGTCTAAATGATATTTCAGATTAAATGAGAGCAACAGGAGAGACATGACATTTAAATGACGTCTGAAGCTCATACAGTCTGTCTGCTGCTGGGACCATTAGGCTACATTTAAGTTAATACCAGCAAATATCAAGGACACACAGTCAGACATACACGCTAACACGCACAGTCATGCACTGTGTATATACATACATAGCCATACGGTGTATGGTTGTGTGTGTGCTGTTGTGGAAATGAAGATCTAGTGAAACAACCCGGCACACACACACACACACACACACACAATGTGATAACCCTGCAGAGACTGACTGAGATTTAGCCACGGAAACACACACACTCACATACAAACATGAACATACTACATGTGTATATACATGCACACACACCAGCAGTGTGTAACAGCTGTGGGATTCCTCCTCCCCCACTGACCCAGATCACTGATAACGATGATGATGATGGAGATGAGCTCTTAGGCTCCCCTCTTCAACATGGAGGAACTGTTTTCTATTAGCAGAAAATGAAGTTTCAGGCCAAATTTACACTAAAATGCCCAACTTCTAAAAGAAGTTTTGCAACAAGCCTTTAAACCTCCAAACTTTCACTGGTTTGCAATCTTAAAAATCTGCACAGCTGAGAATAATCCAAGTAAAAGCTCTCTTTTCTTTAGTGACTTGCCCACTTTATTTATTCCAATCACAGAAGGGTGAGTCATTGAATAGGAGGATTTCTAACCATGTGCAGGTGTGAATGTAAAAGCATGCATGTCCAAGTATTGTTCAGTGCCGTTTGTGTAAACTAGATGACAGACAGATAACTGTCAGATCCAGGAAACTGCTGTGTGCAGTTTCCTGGATCTCCTAACTGATACATAATCATGTGTGTGGAGTAAATGAGGATCTTAAAACAGCTTTGTTAAGAAAAAGGAAAAGAACAGCAACATGCAAACACATATTAACTTATTTGTGATAAACAAGGGGAAAAAAAACAGAAATGTCCGCTGAGTCTGGTTCGTATTGCTGATTAGTAAAGGCCTTTATAGACCAGGAAAGGATTTTTAAGTTCAGTAGTGGTGCAATAACATATAGTTTGATTTAGTTTAAAACACAATAAATGCCCTCTAAAAGATGCAAAAATATTTCAGAAATTTGCTAATTATCATCAGAATAAAATTGAATTGTGGAGTAAAAAAATTCTGTTTGATAACTCTAATATATTTTCATTTATAGCCTTTCTTTTACTTTTATTAAACTTTAGATTAATATGTTTTCCCATTAAATTCATTTCAACATGTCTATTTCATATCACTTTTCTCTTTTTTCTTTTTTTAGCAAGCTTTCTATCTTACATTGCAAATACATATGAGACTGCATTAGACTACAATGATTCTCAAGCACAAATAAAGCAGCACCGTAGGATAAAGAACCAAAGATAAGTGTGAGCAATTTCACTCACCTGTTTCACTGTCCACAGCTAAAATAGCGTTTCCAACCTGTCTGACTGCAGGAGACTGAAAATAGAAGAAATCTTCTTAAAATACAATTTGAACACAAGACAATTCCCTTTGTGTTTGAATTCAGGCTAAAGTTAACTCCAAAGTAATAACAAAAACTCAGTAACTCTTTCCTATGATTAAAAAACCAACGGAACTCCAATGAAACAAGCTAATGCAGACAACATCCTCTATCTGAGAACACAGTGGCAACTAAAGTGGTTCAGACTCCCTGTAAAAACTGAAAACCCCGCCTATCTGGGCATGAACACACACATACTGTACACACACACACACACACACACACACACACACACACACCAGAAATCATTGATTAGCCTAAGCCAGGGCTAATAGTCAGCCTTTACTTTTAGCTCCATCAGCTAAACCAATGATCTGGAACCTCTGAGTCTCAGAAAAAGAAAATGTGTGTGTGTCAGTGTGTGTGTGTGAGAAACAAGAAGATTCAAGACCCAACAATATATAGACTTGCAACTGATTTAACACACTAAAAGCATATGGCTTTTTTTTGGCTTTTTTCTATGTACAAGTCGAGGCTGATTCTAGTTTTGGGTACATGCCATCTGCTACTGTAAATGCTGATGTTAATTGGCCTACAAGACACCTCAGTGTTGGTCAGGGAAGAAAGCAGGAAGGAAGTGAGAGGGAGAGGCAGCCAAATTCCCTGCAGTGTAGCAAAAAGTGGGCTGCAGACTGATAGATCCTGATCACTTCACACTTTGTTTCCCACCAGTGTTTGGGTTCCTGGCTTATTAGGAAGCCATCACCATCCTTAATAACAACAACCCTAATTGGAAATAATGGACTGATATAAGATTTTTTACTCACATACACACAAAGGGAATATCATAAATCTCTAAAGATTCCGCAAACATCAGGAGACACTAATATCTAAGGAGTTTTTCATAGATTTTTCTGGACTTCCCCAGTTAGTTTTTTCACACCCTGTCACTGTCAATCTAAAGACACATATTTTATGTATGCATGGGGAAACAGTGAGTGACAGCTCATTATCACCATTATTCAGAGAGACTATGGTTGCCAGCTGATTACTTCATCTGAGAGGCTGTTTTCTATGAATCACTCAATAAGTCAATAAATCAGTCAGTTGTCACATATGTGTTTCCTGTCTGTTAATTTACTTTTGACTGCAAATGCAGGTTCTGAGTATTTGAACTGACCGTTATATATTTTAAACATATATTACCACTAAATCAGTTTTCCGCTAGATCTGTCTTGCTCATAACTTTTTTGACACTTCATAAATTCTAGAAATTTTAAATGGGAGGAGATGCCACTTTTGCCCACACACCAAATCAGACACACTAGCTAGGTGTGTGCTGACAATTTATTGCTGTGTTGCAGTTGCATTAGTAGTAATTGGTTGGTTTTCTTTTGTAGTGTTGTTGGTCCATCCTGAAGTTTATGCAACTTTAAAGTAGAAATGTTAACTTAAAAATCCCTTTAAAATATGATTTGTTGTGTTTCTTACATTTACAGAGTGAGTCCTCTTCCCATGATGTCTGCCATGTTGCACCGCCATGTTTCTACAGTGGCCTGAAGTGGACAAACCAAACTCTGGCCCTCCACAGGAGATTGGTGCCCAGGGTAGCAGGTTCTCCTCCTTAGGGTTGGGCAGAGATATTTAGTTGGGTACAATCTGCCTTTTCACCACTAGATGGCACTAAATCCTACACACTGGACCTAAGTAGCTGCTTCATCTGCTGATGTCTGTGTAGGTTCTCATTCATCCAGGTCATGATTAACTTGAAGAGTCATTAAAGCAAGGCAACTTGACTATGTTGAATTTTTTGGGAGGACATTTCACTTCTCATCCAGTTGCCTTGCTTTAATGACTCTTCAAGTTCATCTGCTGATGAATCTCAACTGGTTACAAGACGTTTTCTAAGCATTAAGGCCTGCCATCCCCACTTTAGTCCTGTACAAATGAGAATTTCCCGGTAAATTTTAATTAACAACATTGTATCAGCAGCTCCAATGTATTGGCTTATATTTTGTGCTTAGTCGGGTGCAACAAACACAAGTTCTAATATTGGAAAAAATTTACACTTCGAAAAGTCTGCTAGATTTAATTGCGCAAGGTGCTGCTGGGTGTGTAAAAACAGTTGACATAACACTGTAGACATAATGTAACACCACTGATTGGGCCAACGCTGTGACATTAAAGCAATACCAAGTGTACCTATACTGTAACATGTGTTGCTTGAGGCTGGATCAATCTTGAATAATAACAATAATAATAATAATAATTGTATTTAATATAGATTCATGAGAACATAAAAAAACAGTAGGCAACAACAGAGGGAGTTTGAAAACATTTAATATCCAATTAAAATATATTCCAGTTAATGTTAGAGCAAAACATTCCTGAAAAAAAGAAATAAAATGTGTAAAACAGTTTCCATTAACATTCCAATGTCTCGTATTGTAAATGACAATGTTGAAAAAAAGATTCAGTGACATCTTTTTAAAATTAAAAGTACTTTTGACAAATTACTGTAATTACTGATATGTTGTATAGTATCGCCTTTTTCTTAGCTTTAATGTAACATGCTGGTTATTTGTACTATGAGAAGAATATATCTCGCTTCTTTAGTACAAAAATAGGAAAAAATATTCTGTTAAATATAGACTCTCTTTTTTTGTTGCTGCTGTTTTGTGTACTCTGTGGTAGCTGCTGTGCGGTCTGGCTACATAAGTTTAGCACAGGAGCCAAACACAAACTGCAAAACCTGACCCCAAAGAAATTTAACATATGCAAAAACTGATGAATAATGACATGAAAACTTAGCTTGGTTGGTTATTTTACACTTTACATACAGTATAACAGTATTTTGGTAATGAATTTTCTATTATTTCTTTTGTATATATATATATATATATATTTTATTTTTTTTTAAACTCCAAACAATTATTTTCAGATGTACTAATTTACTTTGTATTTGATTATTATTGCATTAAACCTACATTTAACAACAGCCAATCAATAGATCAATAAATTCATTTCTTATTCCTGAGGGGAATTGTTCTGTTTGGCAGAAAGAGTATACAGAAATGTGGCATGTATGTAAAAAGCACTGGCTGAGCTACGGCAGAACAAAAAATATAACTTGCATTATATTTGAAAATGTTAAAAGTATTTTCCTGTAACAATGAAAACCTTTTAAACTTTTACACTGAAACAAGAGGTCCTGACTGGATTACATAACCTTTAAAAATGTCCAATCACGTAACTGAAAATGTGCCATGAAGAAAAAACTCAGGTAACATCTCTGATGTAGTTCTCTGTGAGGTAGTGCAGGTTAACAAACTCCTGTACTGTCCTTGATAATTCAAGTTAAATAGATACCATGTTATTTTAAATTTGTCATCATGGTATTTATATTTAGAAGAGTAGGAATTAGACTAACAAAGCACTAGTAAAGGTTTAAGTGATGTTAAGATTTTCTCTCTTACACACCTGAAAATCCACCAGCTGGCATAGTTACACATTAAACCTTGATATTTCTTGCTGCAGGCTAATTTGTCTGGTTGCACTCATAAAATGTCCAATGAAGTCCGAGAACAACATTTAGTTATACAGATATTTGTCACAGCACAGTTTGTTGAAATAAAAGAGAAAAACATCAAAATGACACAGAATCGTTTTAATAATAAAAAATTTAAACAGTAAAATATACTCTCTTATAATTCCTTTGGGAAGCAAGAATTTAATTTAAAAAAAATTTAAATTCAAATCCGACAAATTCTGTTAACATTTAAACATATTCATTTTTCTAAATGTACAGAAAACAAAATAACAAGCTTTAATATGTTTCAAACTTCATTTTTTAAGTAAATTTCAGGTCATTTCAAGCTCTTCCTTCAGGACCAGTCTTGAGAGTAGAAGACTTGTTCGTTAAAGCTCAGAAGCCTGGCTGATGTTTATCTGAGTCTGAGTAAAGACTGCAGGTCTCAACAAAACAGTAAAAATAAAATATAATTCTGCTACACTTTACAACTAAATCCAAACACCTGTGAGGTTGCAGCATATTATATCTTCACTGAGAGTGAACCAGAGTATAGGCTACATTTTCCCTTTTGTTTTGCCACATTTGTGCTGAAAATTACTGAAATTGTCCCAGAAGGAAAATTTTTTTGATATGTAAAAACACTTTTTAAATTTTTGATGCAAACACAGAGACTTGTTTTGAAGTGATGAGAGCCAGTTTGCTGGCTATACAGTGCATAGGAGATGTGCTGATCATGTCTGTGACCGGAGTGGGGGCGCAGAGGAGAAAGTGGTACATCCATATTAAATGTAACAATGAGCCTCACTGCTCTGGACAGGATGTATGCATAGACAGAGGATGTGAGGATTCATCAGTACTTGCTGCTGGGGTTAGCGAAGCGGCTGATGTAGGCTTCATATATGGTGTCCAAGAATGAGCTGTCAGTCTGAAACACACAAGCAACAACACATTGTATGCTTATGTGTGCAACTGAAGTGCACCACTAAGAATAAAACAACAAAAGGACAATGTGACATGATGTATAAGTGTCAGATAGTTTCAGTAATATCATTTTTACCTGGATTAGTTTTAGCAGTGTGGCTTGAAGCTGGCTTCTAGAGAGGACTCTGACCTCCTCCTGCAGTGGGGGTCTTGACATGGTTGACGGGGCAGGGACGCTCTCCTGGGCAACCGCTGTCAGCCCACCACTAGATTTTGCCTGAGAAAACACACTGGGGGACAGGAGAAGGTTGGGGGCCACAGTGGCTGGTATCCGTTGGGGGGAGATGACCTGGATGAGCAGTAAGAGGTATAAGTGCTCATTCACAGTTAACAAGTCAATGACAACTGCTAACAGAGCTCGCAGTTCTTACCTGAAACTGCAGTGCAGCCTTTTGACCTGCAGTGGTTGTGGTCGGGCTTGGGACTGAGACTGCAACTGGACCTTGATTGGGCCCTAGAAATCGAGGGGCCAGTCCTGGACAGAGTCGAGCGGGATTGTTGGAGGCCAGGATCTGCTCTTGTTGGACCAGCTGGAGCTTCTGCAGGAGCTCATGAGGCGACACCACACCATGCATCTGGGGAGGTAGACCTGAGAAGACAAAGCAAAGGTCCAAATGAATAGAATCATGAACAGCATAAACAGATAAAACAGGCTTCTTTAAATCTTAAATATTAAGTCAAGAGATAACAATACGTAAATGCATACATATTCAATTATCTGGGGGATATTTCAGGAACTGTCAACTCATATAGTTTTTTCAGATTTGAAATATTAACTCAACATTCAGTATTTAATAAAAAGATAGTCATTAGATTCAATTAGATACCCAAACACTGACAAGCAGACATCATAACAGAGCAGATTAGATCATGCAGAAACAGACACACAGAATAGTCTGGTAATATACGATGTGAAAGTTTGCTTGACACAAAACAGAACCTATAAGTTTTTTGTAATTTAAGGAAACTGACATCATACCATGTGAAGGTTGAAGGACTTGGTCATTAGACATCTGAGGTGGCAACAAACCTGGTAAAGCAGGAGAAAATTTTCTTTTATTCATTTATATTTTTACTTATCACTTATTTATAATATATCATTTCACACATTCTGTTCTATTCTTTTTTTCATATAATATGACATATGACACTGCTTATTATTGCTTATTCAAAGCATTTAAATTATTTTAACCTGCTGCCTGTATAACTGAAGCTGATTGGCTGTTGTGCTGTATATCTGGTTGAGGTTTAGATGGGCTACAAAACAGCTGCTTGCCTTGTTGTGCTTGAAGGTGGGAACATGACACAGAATCTGCCATGACAGGCTGGGAGGAGAGATGTGGGTTCTGCTGCAGATGAGGAGGGTTGGTGCAACACAGTGGAGCGGCGGAGGTGAAGGAGGTAGAGGAGGGAGGAAGGGACTGGGTTTGGAAAAGTCTCTTGATTGGATCCGGTTGAAGCTGTTGCTGTTGTTGTTGATGATGATGATGATGGTGGTGCTGCTGCTGCTGATGATGATGATGGAACAGATGGTGATGGTGGTGATGCTCCAGTGGCACCCCGTTGTCACACAGCCTGTTCTCGGGGGACTCGGACACAGTTTGAAGCACACCAACAGCCCCTCCAACCCCGCCAACCCCTCTCTGTCCTTGCATGAGCTTCTGGATGGCTGGGCAGTGCTGAGGCTGGTTCTGTTGTTGCTGCTGCTGCTGCTGCTGCTGATGGGCAGCGGAGGGAGTCGGCAGCAAACCCACAGCAAGATTTCCACCATCTCCCATGAGTGTTTGTGCACCAATCACATCTCTGGGCCCTCTGTCTGAACAACCCCCCTTGGAGATAACAGCATTCTCATACGTCAGTGTGCGGGCTACAGGTGGGCGAGTGACTTTTCCTGTGGATGAGGCTGCCAGAGGGGTGGCCAGAGGAGAGCCTGGGTCAGGTTTAGATGAGTGATGGTGTTGATGTTGAGATCCAAAAAGAGTAGCCAGAGAGAGAGACTTGGGTTCAGCACCTTCACTGTCCTGTACGAGACAAAAGGACAAAAATGTAAGAGAGAGGGAGGGAAGCAGTAAGCATGAAAAGAGAGAATCATGGCTGCAAATGGGACTCAAATAAAATAAAATGGATTTAAGACCAGATTGGATGAAGTCAATTCCAGGTTACATGTTTGTAATAGAAACACTTGTTGCTACAGGTTGTGAGTACCATTTTATTGAAACTAAAGCTGATCCCTTGCTTTTGCTCTAATGCAGTGGATCAGACAGGTCTATGTCACAAATTTCATACTTGAATAGGTCATCAAGGATGAATAATTTACTTAAGGGAAGTAAAGCAGGAAGTAGGTGTTGGTGTTTTACCTGAGTGTTGGGTTTGACAGGTATTGGTTTGATCAGGTTGGGGTTTCCACAGAGAACACTGCTGCCACCAATCTCCTTTGGCTCTGATGTCGACTGCCCCTAAAAGAGACGTAAGGATAGAGTAAGAAACAATGAAAATGCAAAGCAAGAACAAGAAAACGTTTTTAAAACGTTTATCTTTAATGTTCTATTTGTTACCCCCCCATCTTTAGGCTGCAGAGCCCTTTGTGTTTCTCTACCTTGTCATACTCTGAGCGTGCTTTCGTCAACATCTGTATGATGTCCACTGCCTTCGCTTCACCTCCTCCTCCTACTCCTACTACTCCTCCTACTCCTCCTCCTCCTACTCCTCTTCTTCCTCCTCCTCCTTGTCCTCCTCCTCCTCCTGGGGACAACCATCCACCCTGTGACTGAGCCAGAGCCTGCTCCTGCTGGGTCAGACTATACACACCCACACACATGTCCATGTGAAGAACTTATAAAGGATATGAATTAATTAGTGTACTTTTGTCAAGACAAGACTAATGAACCTTTTACATCTTATATATGCTTTTAACAAAAGTAGTATTTGTGAAAAAATAAGTAAAACCAGTATTTTCAAAATAATCACACTCATCAAAGCAGGTGTTAAAGGTTTATATGAATCTAAAACCCCAAAACAGATGTAGTAATGATTTAATTAAAAAAAAAGTTCACTTTTAAATTTGTTTTCTTTAAGTCAATTATACAAAAAGCTGGTGTTTGTACAAGAACTTACATCTTCATCCTCTGGGCAATGCGTTGACAGTCCTCCTTATCATAGAACCAAATCCCATGGATAACCACTGGACAGAGAGGGGGAGGGACAGAGAGGGTCAGAGAGAGAAAAAGCAGAGAGAAGAGAAAGAGTCGACATTTGACATTTAAACAGGCTTTATAAACAAAAATATAACAAAAGCTCTGGTCTGGAGTATATCAAAGGATGCTTAATAATCGAATTAGCCAGTTAAATAATGAAACTGCTTGAAAATGAATTTGACATGCACCAGCCAGTAAGGTCAGCAGACAGCAAAATGAGTCTTTTGACCTGAAATACCCTCATAATCAAATGAATCCACTGACATGCTGCCACACACCTCTACTAGTGCAGGCCTGTTGTACTTGTAAACCGTTTATTATTTAGCCCTGATGGATCTAAACCCAGAGTTTAAACTGAGTCATTTCCCAGTGGGAACAGAAGCCAGCAATGCCATTATGGGCCCCTGGAGTGTTGTGAACTATATAAACTTGGTCAACAAGGGAGGGAAAAACATCCAGTTTACCAGAGGATCACAAAGCAGTGAGTGAGTAGTTTGCATTACATTATACAGAGATTCATTGCATTGTTTTGATTTGCACTGGCTCCATAAGCCCGTTGAAGGAAGTAGCATTGTTGCATACTTATTTAATTCCTGTCACTATGGAGAGACTTATAATTTTTGCCCTGCAACAAAGTTGGTACAAGCACATGAAGGTCTTGAAAAAAAAGTCTAGATCCCACAGCCCTTCATTTTTCTGCCAGAATAAATCTCTAAATAATGTGTCATTTTTTGCAAAACATGTTCCATTGAGATACATGAATTTTTGTACCAAAAATACAAAACATTTCTCTACTTTGAGCGATAGACTTTAATATTCTTTTCTTATTTAACAAATTTTAACCACTGTCTCAGACTCAAAATTATGACTTAGCACAAAGCAGCTTAACAAAACTGTAATAAATAAAAAAGAAACCACATTTGGCTAAAAATGAATTGAAGTCCTAAGTTGTGTTGCCATGATTACAAAGGAAGTCAAATCTGAATAAGCTTTGGTTAATTTTAACACATATTAGTGCAAGAAAAAAAAACTAATCAAGACAACATTATCCAACACTTCAACACAGTTACTGACAAAAATTCAAGAAAAGATAAGGTGAATCCAAAAGATAAACAAGCTGAGATGATAAAGAAAAGAGGAAGTAATCTAAGGAAAGAGAAAACACTTGTGAATGAAACAAAGAGGAAGGTTTACAAGCCAAACCGAATACAGCAGAAGAGAGAAAACAGGGAGCAAAATGGGCACGACTGTACGTGATGGACAAAGTTACCAACATACTTTCATCAGAGACACACACACACAAACACACATATTCCCACACAAACAGACATGCACAAAAAATACATACACTTGGCTACTGACCAGATTGGACAAGTTACTGAGGTCTGTATGGATGAGAGGAACAGACAAGAAGGGAGAGGCAGAGACGCACGCAGTCACACACACACACACACACAGATGCATGCACACAAACACACACACACAGAGTTCAGTTGAGCCTGGGAAAATCAGCCCCTGTACCAAATAAGTAACTGCAGTGGGAGACTGTCTGGTGGAGTCAGAGCCACTTAGTGCTCACTGGGGGTGAGACTGTTTGACAGAGACAGAGAGACGCACACTCAAAGTCAGAGAGCTGGAAAATTGAGAAAAAGTGAGCGAGACGGATATAAAATAGGAAGAAGTGAGGTGTGCTCAAGAGGAGATTATCATCAAGTCCATCAAGAGGGAAAGATCTAGTTCTGCAAGCTCCTTGGCCATCAGGGAACAGAGGCTGATTTTTGTCAATGAATGAAAAAAGCTGAAGGGAAGTGAACTGGTGGGAGAACTTCAATTTCTTCAGATACAAGACCAGCCTTGCTCCCAAAAAAAGTGCAGGAGAAAAAGATGAAAGAAACTGTCAGATAGATGAGATTCTCACAAAAGTTTAAGCTTCTATGACCTACTAAAAGTCTAAATATCAACAAAATAGAAAACCCCTCAGAGAGAGAGAGAGTCAGAGGGAAAGAGAGAGTTGGAGGAGGGCTAAAACAGTGGCACCAACAGCAAATGGGCCGTGGCCACAAGGTTAAGCTTTCTGGGTGGACATTAGAGAGAAAAGGGTTCCAGTCAGCAGCACTGGAGACTGAGAGAGAGAAGGAAAGGCAGAGGGACATTTGAATTGAAAAAGTGAAGGTCGGCTCTTAACCAAGTGGACTGGTTGGACACATGGGCAGATAACTTCAACAGACGGATGACCAGAGTGTGAGATCACTTTCAGAAGGGGCCACTAATTAAAAAATATTTATTTTGAATATGACGGCATCCCTTTACAATTTGAAGGATTATTGGAAACTTCGGCAATAATCACTCTACTGATGTTTGCAAGTGATCCAGGACTGAAGCTGTGTGGTCCTTTCTTTCTACAATAACAACAAACAGGCCAAACAGTGAGTACTGCTGCACATGTGGTGACTGCTGTAGACCTACAGTTTCTCTTCAACAGGACTCCAGTGGGACATTTTTAATTTTAGTAGGATCTATTTGGGACGTTTCTTTTAGTTTATCTTTTTCATGTTTCACTTACACAACAACATCATATTTTCCAGGATGTTTAAATGCTTAAACTGCACCACTGGGACTACTCAAAGAACTCTTGCTCCTTTTTGTTTGGCTTTATTATAGTTAGACATGCAGACATATTTGCGTTAAGCGTTGTCTGATGAGAGGCAGGTGTGTTTTTATGTGATCCAGTTTGATGCATCAGTTACGAGGAAATGTTTATGTTCTTTCAGCTTAGATTTAGTTTGCTGGAAGTTAGTCAGAGGTAGGTGCTCTTACGGTAAACCCATTCATGTTTGGAATTATTATTGTCTGAGAGGAACAATAATTTCTTTTGTTTGAATGAATGGAATTCTTGACATCAGAGGTGAAGTAAATACTGAGATTTTTTAGCTACCCTGAGCTCGAATTAAAGGGGACATTACCACTAGAGTTCAACAGTTATTCTTTCTTTGTGAGGCTAAACTTCAGGTACACTCAAGACTCACTTCTACTGCTGTGACAGCTGTTTGTGCACTTCCTCACCTGACTAAAGGGACTAAACTGACACCTGACTAAACTGCTCAGTACAGCAGTGCATCCTTGGCTTCTAAAGAAGAAAACTCCTAAGAAAGCAAGTGTCACATCAGCTCCTGCCAGATAAGGAATTACTGGAGCAGCAATCAAGGCTCTGAGCAACTTCATTCTGAAAGACTCAAAGAGAAAATTACTCCAGGCTACTGGGATAACAGTGGAGCCATGCTGAGAGGCTTGTTTCAGAGAAAACCCAAACACAAGAGACTGGAGGAGGAACCTGAGGTCAGATTCAAAGGCTTGCTGGTGTCAGAGAAATACCTGGGATATACGTATGTCCAACCTGGAGGTAAGTCTGTCCATACACTTGATACCATCCACCATTTTAAGTGGTGTGTCAGTAGCCACATCCAGTACATGTGGCTGGTGGGGCTACAGTGCATGCACCATTGATGATTGGTGGTTGATAGTTTTGTTTAAGTAAGATATTCATCATCCATCACTCTGCTTATTGGTTTCTCTATTAACAAATACGGTTATTAAAATACCCTTTCGTTCTGCTTAAAATACTGGACTACACAAGTTTATGCAGCAATCCAATACCACTAAATGTATCAATTTCTCAGCAGTGTCCTGTACACCTTAATTCAACTTAAAAGATCCATAACATAATGACAATAATATATTTGTTTTGGTATCGATACACGATATAAACACAACATTTGGGTATCAGATTTGGTACAAGGAAGAAAAATGGTATCAAAAGAAACTTATTAATGGTTTACTGTTAACTGGTAATGTGCCCTCGGAAAAACAAAATAGGCATCACACTTTCGTTAAGGCCAAGATGTCCATTTACCCTCACATATAGGACATGGGAAAGACAATATTTGGCATTTATGCTAAAAGAAACAGACTCAAACAAACAATCAACAGCACAGAAAGACAGTTACTACAAACAATGTTCTTCACATGAACTGTGAGTAACATTAAGAATCCTGAGGGTGTACTAAAATACTATTTTTTTTTAAGATAGTAAAACTTTCAAATGAGTTGGTACTAGTTGAAGAATCTAACAGAGCAGACAAATTCAACAACCACAGCCAAAAGTCAAGACAAGAACACTGTCAAGGTGGCAGATAATGGAGCAACTACGACACTTTTTGGGACTGAAGGTGCTCATAGGAAAGAATGTAAAAAGCCTTCTATCCATCCATCTGCACTGGAACATTTGCCAGAAGAGTAATGACTCGCTCAGACTGAAATTCTCCTTCCTGAATCTTTCCCTGTTCTGTGGTATATCTCCACCGTTTATTTTTAGCCTGGGGTGCCACTTTGTGCCAACTGCCATTCCAGGAAGTAACGGCAGCACTCAGTGCTACATGTTTGTGTAACGATAAGATTCCACGACTCTTGCACACAGAGGTCACAACACAGGGGAACTGGCAGCATTACCAACAGCCCAGGGCCTAAACAGTCTTACAGATCAGATGCTAGCCAGTGAAAAAAAAACATCTTTTCTGAGCTGAGATGTGTTCCTGTTTATACAGCTCTCTCTGGAAGAGATTCCACCCTACACACGCCATCATCCGGTAAACTCTTAGTGAATGCTGGCTTTCTCATGCTGTGTTTGAGAGACTGGAAATTTTGATGTCTCACAAAACATCTATGTTTCTGTTTTGCTTGTTCTGAGTACACGTGTTTTGTTAAGTACTCTGGCTCAGCATTGTCAAATATTTGACTGCAATTCTGGTAAATTAAAGCAGCTACAGCTGATTAAAATCAGTTTTGGTTACAATCATGTTGCATCTCTCCTTCTTTGAGTATTTAATTATCCATTTCCAGTCAGTGTAATTGGCTGGAGCGACTGACCATTAGGTGTGATGTGTGTTCACACACTCTAAAACTCACACAACCCCATCCCACATTTCCTTTTTATCAGACGAAATGATCATCAACTAAGCTTTGATTACTGGTTTTATTACTGTTTAATTTTCTTTCCGTCCCATGCATCTCAGTTAACTATTTATTTACAATTCTTTCTCGATTGCAGATGCGCTGACCATATAGTAAAGCCAGGCCTATCACAGCTCATTTTAAATTTGTCCTGAGCATATATAAACCAGGTGTAAATGACATTTTGAGGTTTTGAAGTTCATACCATGCACATTATTTCATTTCAGGGTGTTTATAAGAGAAAATTTTGTAAAGGTGTCAGTAAGACAAATAAATAACTACAGTAAAAGGATTAGAGCAGGCATAAGGAATCCACTGGTATGTTATCTAAACACACGCATTCCACCTGCATCTTGCTGAGCTTGATGGAGAGTGTGAGACCATGACAGGGAGAGGAAGGGGAGGAGGGGTCTGTATGTGTCAGCGATTCCTGAGTGAGTGTGTGTTTATATTATCAGTGACTGTTGTGGTGTATCTAATCTCAGCTGGCTGGTTTTGTAGTGCTGTCAGGCTCTTCTCCCACAGGGAAAATTCAGCAACGTGTTTGTGTTCTTGTGTATGTGTGTGTGTGTGTGTGTGCCAGACGTAGGTCTCAAAGGGAGACAGGCTGACAGGATTGGAGTCACCATAATACATAATACTCTGCTCCTTATATGGAACTAACATCTTCCACTCAAATGCACCCCACGCTACCCACTATGGCCCCACTATCAGACTGTCATCTTTTATCAAACTCTGTCCCGTGGCTACAGGCACGCCTGTCAATTTTAAGTGTGATATGATCACACTGCTATCAGATTTTCAATATTAGAAAAATATGGTCTAAAGTGGATTCTAAGGTGAATTATATACAGTCCAGTGTTCATAGCTTTCATGCATGTATAAGCAATCAAAAGAGTCAGAGTTACCAAAAAAGGGCCCAAAAAACTGTGTTTAATGTTATTCTCAGTCCCTCTCCCTCTCTCTCTACACACAGGGGGACTCCAGGCTCTTTGTTAAATATTTGTCTTTTAATCCATTCCATTTTCCTTTTTGTCTTTGTCTGAATCTTTCAGTAAGTTTCACTGTGTCTGGCTGCTTGTGTAACACAGCAAAGTCTCAAAGACTTCAAATTGTTTAGTTCATGTGGCTAGTCCTCGTTCTTAGACATCTGTGTCTGCACAGTTTTATTGGACTTAGACAGACCTAGTCAGTTATTTGGTTTATTACTGATCCCTGTATAACTAAGGTATTTCACATTTTAAAAAATATTTTTTGTTACTAGTTTCTCTATTCAAATACCTTAAATGTTCTAAGAATTCTTTAAGTTATGTGAAAATGGACTGAGCAAAAAAAATATTAACTAATACATATAACTTTTGTGCTAATAATTAAGATTCACTGCAATGAATATCACCAAAAGACAGGGCAATAGGTACAGAACAACCCTGAGAGTATCTGTGCAAACAGTTTCCATATTCAATTTTGAGAACAAAATGTATCAGACTGAAAACAGAAGTTATTAATAGTTAAAAGTCAGATAAAAGAAGAGCATGGACAGTTCTGTTAGGATATTTAGTGCGTTTTTCTCCTTACATCGTGCATTGCGGTATAGCAGGAAGGGATGCTGGAGCTGGAAGTCCAGGTCTTTGGTGATTGGCTCTGTCAAGTTCTCCATACTGAGCCTGTTCATAATAGTGAAACCATGCCTGGGAGATGCAAGTCTGAAATACACAATGCACAGAAATACATGTGAAAAAAAATAATGTAAAAATGAGCCAATCTAAAAGTGAAAAAAAGCACTCCTGCTACTTCATGCATTAATGTACACACTGTGATTCACTGCACAGGAACAGTTGTGCTGAATAAAAACACACTTGTAAAGCCGAAATAATTATTCAGGGTGTCCGTTAAAGGGCTATAATGGGGCTTTAATCCTCAATATTTTTCACCCCAAAACAGTGTAGTTTAGACTTAAAAATGTCAGCATCAGGTTCATTACCTTGTGTAGATAAAAAGAGTTCCTTCCACTTCGGTCTTCTCCTAAAACACGTAAACATAAAAAAAAGCCAACCGATGTAAGTCACGCATGACTCATTAGACAAATCTCTTACAAGATATACTGTGTTTTAGGGTCCCTGGATGTTATGGAACCAGCAGACGATAAAACTCATCAGTAACTTAAAAAATAGAGAAAAATTTGAATGTAAAAGTCTCTAATAATAACTGTGTAACCGAGCAGTTGAATGTGATCAGAAAGTCTTCTGAGATCAATTTCCGTGTTTGTTACTTGGGGTAATGTTAACCTTTATATTTAGCATCATTTAGTCAACAGTATAATAAGGATAAAGATAAAAACAGAATGAATAGTTTTATTTTTGTTAAAAAATATTTTTTATTTAGACTAAAGATGATCACAGTTCCTGTCAATAGTACTAGATTACATCTTACTTTGACATAAATCTGTGTCAGTAACAAAGCGCGCCTACCAGGGAAGCAGACGAAGCTAAGCTAAGTTAGCAAACAACACCCGTTAACAAACGTTCAGACTTACCCACTCATTAGCTCTGTTGTTATAAGTATACAGAGCGACTTGACTGGCCACGTCAACAATGTTGTTGATGTATGGGTCTTGTCGCTGCAGAGCAGCCAGACTTATGTCCAGTCCTTTAACAGGGAGGCAGCTGCTACCTGCCGAAGTCGCTGTCATTGTTCCCTATGGAGAACTTAGCTCGCTACCTAGCTATAGCGGCTAACGAGTCACAGGAAGGTGAGATAAAAACAAAACCGGAAACGAGGTAAGAAAGACAATTCAGTCGGTACTTGCACAGTTGCTTGTTAGAAGAATAGAGGCTAGTAATTTTTTAAAAATTCAGGAGTTATTGAGCTCCAAGTGCCATGAGTGAGCAGGTCAACGGCCATGTTTCGCCAGAGAGATTGTAAACAACCAGACGTGAGTAGTTGCTCAGCAAGATTGGCGATTTCAGCCTTATTAATCGACCTGGGAAACAACGATCAGGAGTTTAATGCGGGGCAAATTCTTTCAAACTGTTAATAATTGCGGAAAAATAAAAGACAGGAGAAAGAGGACTATGTGCTCTTCTGTGTAGGACTGCACTTTAATTTTAATTAACTTTAAACTTTATATAAAAAATACTACAGACAAGTTAATTACATCACCTGGAACATGTTTTATTTCGTTTTTATTTTTGCATTTAATTTTGTTTGTATGGGCTACAACTGTCAGTATCAGCTGTTAATATGTTTTGATGACTTTGTGTGAGTTTAACACATTTTTTGGATCCCTTTATATTGTGAGGAAAGACTGCTATCCTGTCTAAATTTGTTTTAACATCTGTGTCGCTTCTCCCTATAGCAGCAAACGGTGGATGTTTCTCTTTTGTCTTTCCTCTCTGTATTCTGTATATCTGAGTGTTGGGCAACACAAACACCCATGCTGACTTATGTCTCTTATTTCATAGTTAGTTTCACATAAAATGCACTAGGGGGCATCAGAGGGATGGATAAGGCACAACCATCCATGCTCTATTAATTTACAGTATGGACTGAAGCTGATCTTAAAACTCAGACTAGAATGAATGTGTGTGACTTTGAAAGTTTTCCCCAAGAGTTTTGTTTTCATGGAGTTTTAAAGTTTTTCATGGAGTTGCACAGGCTCAGAAAAATCAACCTGTGTTATTTCTGTCAGGGGGGGTCCCTTCTCTGCAGGTAGAAATAGGAGGACTTTTTTCTTTACCAAAGTTAACAATGGTGTAGTTATGAAGTTATTGTATAGACTCTATAATCAGCTTAAACCTGCAATTTTCTGGTTGATGCATATTTCATTATCACCTTCAACAATGCTATAAATACATATTTCTCAAGTTCTGAGATTACTTCAAATGCAGCATTGTCTACAGTATATATTGCACCAGATCTAGGGTTTAAAAATACAACATATCCTTCCTGACATTTATACTTGATGACAGAACAGAAACTGATACTGGAACAGGACTTCAAGGACTGTAAATTCTTGAAATCTATATCAGCCATCTCTATATAAAACAATATCAGATCACTTGACAATGACACTCCATATTCAGTTCAACATATTCTGTTCTGTTTCAAGGATACTTTAGGGGACAGCCTCTTCAACTGGATATACATAAGCCTCCTCATTCTGTATGAATGTGCAAGCATATTACTTCTTGAATAATCTCTCAGGCAGTTACACTTACAACCACTGATAAAGTCATCATGCATCGACTTCTCTTTTTATCACAAAATTGCCATTATTTATCATTATATATGACATATGCAATCCTCCCAGCCTCTGCAGTGTACTGTAAAAGCTGTTCAGTAATTAGATTTTTACTGTTTCAGAGATGCAACAGCTGGTGTGCATCCATCAACGGCCATGTCAGAGTGTCCTTGAGAAAAACAATGACCATCCAACTGCTCATTCAGTTTAAGCAGCACTGGATGAAAACATCTGCTTTAAACAATTTCTCCTGTGAATTAAGCACTTCCAGGTCAGACTATGACACGTTTCCTCTTCCATTAACATTGAAATAGCTGCTTTGTGATTCAATATGGGCCCGTTTGTCTCTTGGTAATTATGTCTATTACTTTGTCAGGGTGGTAGTGTGTTGTGCGTGTGTGTTTGTGTGTGCTTGTGTTTTAAGGTATTTATGTCTATTTGTCAGGATGGTATCTATCTGTTTGTCAGTGGCGAGGTGTTTGTCAATGATGAGGCTAATGAGTTATCCATCAGCAGGTCGATATTGTCAATAACTATTGAGTCAAGACTGAGTGCTTGAGTGTGATTGGTGGGGATGGGCCAAGTGATGTTGATGATTGGCTCACAGGCAGGAAGTTTAATGAGTTGTAGCCAGTAGGCAGCTTGTTGAATTTTAATGAAGAGAGAATATTAGTTTTTCTGCAGGTGAGACAATGTCATTTTCTGTTTCCTCACTAAGAAAACATCTACCTCTGTAACCACCTGCACCAAATTTTACAACAGCTTGTTAATAAATGACAAATTTTGGAGTAAATTTAGTAATTGTTATTGTACTAGGATGAAAAAAGTAAGTAATAAAGCAAATTTACACTTCTTAAATAGAGTTGTAGAGGGGAAATGATTCTTGAGTGAAACTTCTGATAACTGAGAGACACCAGAAACTATGGTAAGTAGCCACAAAGAGAGATTTTTTTTGTAGAGGGCCACAAGCCAAAAGATTAGATGGTTTATAATGAATTGTTGTGTTATTGTTGTTTCATTTAACATCCTGATATAGAAAGTAACAAGTCACTATGGCTGTTAGATAATTGTAATGGAATAAAAGAAGTACAACTTTGCCTTCTGCATTGTAGCGGTGTAGAAGTATCAGTAGCTGCAAATCTAAATCCCCAAGCAGAGTGCTAGTACCTCAAAAGTGTACTCAAGAATAGTACTTGAGTCGATGTGGAAATGGAACTTGAGTGGAATAATGGCTGTCTGAGTCTCCCTTTCACTTTCGTGCCAAACCAGCCTCTGTTTGATTACACTGGCCAGTGAATGGAAGGATAGACGGAAGGAAGGACTGAAAGAAGGAAGAACGGATGGAGGGCAGGTCGTGGGAACAGACACTTGTGCCCAGGGGACGCACAAACACACAGACTCACATACACAAATGTTCTCTGTAATCCAGCCCGCACATGGAATATCTACTCTATTTATGACCGTTCTATATTTGTAGTTCCCGACCCCTTTTTGTGTGTGTGTGTGAGCATGTGTGTGACTCTGAAACTCTGTTAGTCTCTGGGAATCTCTGGACAGACAAACATATTGAAATGCATCGCATGTGGGAAACCAACAATCTGCTTGTCAGTCAAAGTGGAATCCTCTTATCACAGAGGCGGATATTTGATTTAGCTTTACTCTGTGAAATCTTTATTAAGACCTTTATTAATTCACTGGCAACCAGACTCATGTACTTAAGACTAATTTGAGGTTTTCTCTTGGGATCCTTGTATACTAAAATGAAGACCACAAAGTTATTTCTGGTCATTTTTGAGCACAACACATTAAATAAGGTACCTTGTCTCTCTTCTCCCCAGAATGAACAAATAACACAAATAAAGATTACAATGATAATTGAAAATTAATTACAAAATTAAACATTTTGGAACATCAAAGAAGTAAAGCATTAATAAATTTCCTGTTTTTCTTTAGCTACCAACTAATTTTTCTGTATTTATTATGCATTTTTAGATTTGAGTCATCTGGTTATGCTAAAAAATTTAACAAAGACTACTTCTGATTATTAAAAGTCATTTTTTACTTTGACAGATTTAGAAGGAAAATAAAGTCTTTCAAGTTTCATATAATCCCAAAAAGCCTGTTTCAGAAATACTTTAGCCCTTTAGTGCAGAATTAGATAGGTCAGATATATAACTTTGTGCTTACAGCTCAACCTTTCATTTTTGGTGCTGTTTGACATGCGCAGAAGCACAATTGGGCTTTTTGTTTCATCAGTTAAGGAGTCTTGGATATTTTGTCTGCACCCTAGACATAATGAAGCAAAGGCCTTAAGTGGGGTTTGTATATAGAAAGAAAATAGAAACATTCCTGAGACCTCAAATGTTAGTGTTGAAAGTGTAAATCTTGTGCAACAGGTTGCATAAGCTCCAACAGTGGAAATGCTGTGTGTGTCCCAAACTACAAGTGATTTCTTCAAACCATATTCCTCCTCAGATGATCAGTGATAGCAATGTCCCTGAGAAAGTCATCCTTGTTAATTCAAGAACAAGGGCCATAATGAGGCCCCTGGCATGATGAACCCATATCGAACACTTCACTAATTATACAGTCTCCTACCAATTTGCTTACAGGTCTCACTTGATACAGGATTATGATTTTTCTTATGACTGGCTTCTTTAGCAGTTTGAACTCTAAAGTGTAATCATGCTTCAGTACTATTAATCTAATAATGTATTTATACAGAATATGTAAGTCAAAAGAGATTGTTTTGCAGACCAAGCTCTTACTAACTACTGAAATGTTCATTTACTTAAGCTTTCGATAGCACAGGTATCAAACAATCCTTACTTTCCTTTCAAATATACAGTATATTAACATCTGCGTCACAACACTCTGTATTTTGTTCCCGAAAAGACAATTCATCTGTCAAACTTCATCAATGGAGACATTTATCAGCTGTCTCCCTGTCTTTACTATGTCTACTCTGACACATGTAGACAAAAAGCTTTATTCTGTTACAGGATGGTGGGTGGTGATTTCGCACTATGGCACTGAACAAATGAATACAGGCCGGGTTGACTCATCAGATTCACCTCCTGATTATAGCCTGCAGTGAGACTGACATGGGGCCTGCACATTGTGAAGTTCGCATTCAGTGTCAAATACAATTATATGGGATGGCCTGCGCCGTAATTAGAATCTGAAAAAAAAAACTCTGCTCAGTTCATTTCAATACATCCCGAGCCCTTTTTTCCTGTTTTTCAACGCTTCACTGTACCATTTTTTTACACATCTGACAAAAATGAAACAGAATATCCATAAAAAGACAGAACCGTCTTTCAAATAAGGTCAAGATACCTCTGAAGACTGAGGAGACAGAGGAATTAATATGTTTCTTTCTTTTTTTATCTCTCAATATCAAGCTGCCTGTAGAGAACTTTTACAAAAACTGCTCAGTTTAAGAACTGACATGTTGTGCAAGCGGCTTATTCCACAATCTTACATCGGGGCAATAGAGCCAAGCTGACTCAGTGTCACCAAAGTCGAGTCCAGGGCTATTTAGTTAAGAGCTGATGTTGTTGACTTTGTTTGACGTTTTTGCTTCTAAATGAGCTTCATTTCATTGTTGTGTTACTGAGGAAAATGGGACCGTGTCTCCAGAAAATTACTTTGTGTGCTTTAGGGGCCAGAACAAATTTGGCCCTGTCCAAGCATACTTCACTGTCCTGAGGGCAAGAAGAACATAATTGAATTTTAAAAATCATTCTGTTGTCCTCTGGATAAAAAGGTTCACTTTCAGACTGCGGCCAGCGACCTTCCTGAGCCCTGTTTGTCTACCTCATGAGTTCCAAGTCTGCAGCATCCAAAGATCTTGCGGTTTCTCCTTGTTTAGGAGAGCGGTGCTAAAGATCAGAGCTTGAGTCATGAAAGAGTTGAAAAACCAGATCTTTAGTGTGTGTGTAAACACAGACTTGGCCAAAGAAAATAATGGGGCTGAAGCAGTCCAGATGTGCAGGGACTTTGGGCAAATCAGGAGTAGGTACAACATCTCCGATCTCTGTTTCTTCCTGCAGAAATTAGTCTGTGCAAAGCTCGAGCCCACTATATCATTACCCCCCTTCCACCTATTTCCCTTTCTCTCCCTCTCTCGCTCGCTCGCACACACACACACAGACACACACACTTTCTCTTTCTATTTCCTCTTGCTCTAGATCTTCTCATTTGTAACACAAGCATTAGTTCCGGATACCATTTCTTCTCTTTTTATGTCTTTTCTATGACCTTGTTTTCCTTTTTTGTGAGATGTTGTGATCTCTCTTCTCCTCCCACACACTTCTTCAACATCATCATCATCATCTTTGTCTTCATCATCACCTTCATCATCATCTGGATACCAGCCGCCGGCTTTCCACTGTTTCCTATACAGTCTACCTCCCTCTTTCTTTCTCTCTTGTACACAGACACACACACTCACACACACAGGCACACACACACACATCTGGAAACAGTCAAAGCGTCTACATGCACGGGGAGGAGGGGGGCTGCCTCTCTCTCCCCCTCTCTCTCTCTCTCTCTCTCCCTCTCTCTTTCTCTGTATCACTGCAGAGCTGAGCTGCAGGGGCAGCAGAGGCAGAGAGAAGAGAGAGCTCCAACTCCCGATCAGTGAGACACAGACAGACAGACAGACAGACAGGCACACAGAGAGACAGGCACCCAGACTGACTGACGGACGCACCGCCGGACCATCATGGACTGGATCAGGACAGAGAAACCCGTCTCCGGATGAGACAGGACGACCTGGCTTCTGATTTTTGGGGGAACTCTGCTTTAGATACGTGGAATAACCGACAGCCCATAGGGAGATTTAACCCCGTGCTACCCGTGATGGAATATTTACACTCTTGTCATTTTCTAATTTTTCTTCTCTTCTCTTCCTCCTCCTTCTCTCCCACCACCACCACCACCACCTCCACCTCCTCTTCTTCATCATCTCACATTTTGACACGCTGCTGAAGATGCGCGCGAATGCGTCTTTTGCGCACTTCCATTGCGACCGTCACTGACAGCGCCCGTGCTTTAAAACCTTTTTGAAACCTTATTTTTCAAGAACCAAAAAGGGAGAGCTTAAAAAGAGAGAAACAGAGAGAGAGAGGGAGAGAGAAAGAGAGAGAGAGAGAGAGCGAGAGAGGGAGCGAGGTGTGAATTGAATTGAACGCGGTGCTGGTCTCATGTTTCTCGCCTAGGGCCCGGATGTACCGAGAGATGCACCGGTGCGTTTTCCCAACCGGTTCCGCCGAAAGCTCTCTCTTTTTTCTCGCCTTCACCTCCATCATGGGGATTAGGTAATATTCACTCCATCCGAAGAAACCCTCCCCATAAATAAGAATAACGGAATACCAAAAACTGTCCGTGTCAGACAGTTCTTTCTTCCTTTTTTCCCCTTTTTTTAATTTCTTTATTTTTTGGGGGGCTTTTTTTCCTCTTGTTGTTTTCCCTCCTCCCCTCCAGCTTTTTCCCCTCTCTCTCTCTCCCATTCACCCATAGGGATAACGCCGGACTACATTTATGGTAAATGAAAGCAAAAACATGTACATCCCGGAGGACACCCTTGAGAACCATCAAGGTATGTGGTGTCTTTTTTTATTTATAACTGGCAAACATCTTGTAACTGTGCATGAGAGCTGAGGGAAGAGGGGGAGGGAGGGAGGGAGGGAGGGAGTAAAGAGAGGTATGATGATCTCGAAATGAGGATGGGATGGGGGGGGGGAGAGGAGAGGGGGGGAAGCGGTGGGGGGAAGAAGAGGGGAAACGGAAAAGGGGTGTTAGCTCCTCTCTCCTCTCCTCGTCTTCAACAGATGGGAAGATGCAGCTCTCTTTCCTCCACTTCTCCTCTGTTGTGCAGTTTTTGTTTGTTTGTTTGTTCCTTTTTTCTTTCCTTTTTTTTTTTTTTTTCCCCCCGCTGCTGCGTGCAGTTTGTGCAGCAAGAAAACTTGTGCCGTAATCACGCAACAAGGGCTGCAGGTAGATCAGATTTGGATGAGGCCTTCTCACTTGCTTGGGTTAGTCCCCACTTGTAGGTTTGACAGGCCTGTCCATCGGAGAACTGTG
This sequence comes from Acanthurus lineatus, assembly GCA_029814665.1. Lineage (NCBI taxonomy): Eukaryota > Metazoa > Chordata > Actinopteri > Acanthuriformes > Acanthuridae > Acanthurus > Acanthurus lineatus. The sequence continues at coordinate 10,604,232 of JAPZDV010000015.1, forward strand.
GCATAATGGGTGGGCAGTGGTCGTATTTAACCAACAGGCAGTTGTAGGCGGGGAACATTATTGTTTTAGACATTTCCAGCAGAAAAAAACGGCAGCAGAAGCGTATCTGTGCGCATTATTTGGCAGATCATGTCTCCCCAAGGCTTTTTTTTCTTAGGGAATAAACTAAAATGCACGTATTGGCCCCGCGTTTTGTTGGCTCTGTGTCAGAAATGAACACACAGCGGCCTCTAAGGAGCAGGAAATTGAGCAGCGCCCACCGATAAGCGCACTCGATCAACACCGACCCTCCCTTCTTCTATAATCAATAGTCGTATTTGTCACGTTTTAATCCAAGTTCTCGTGTCCGCGGGGCTTCTTATTAGCGGCGCGCAAGAGAAATCGCACAGAGATGACAGGTGGCAGTAGGAGGGCCTGCAGGACTTATTCGTCTGCTGAGAATTGGGTTGATGATATGCTATTTTGGGGGGGAAGGCAGCGGAGGACAGTGGGTTGATTCACACAAGACACGACCGAAGTTCCTTGTGACGAGTTTTGAAGTGTTTTTTAATTTTTTTTTTAAAGACACACGCAAAGAGTGAATCAGAATCTAAGGGCTGTGGTTTGTTTTACGGTGAGGAAAGGGTCTGTTTGCATTGCGCAGTATTACGCGTCGCTCCTTCCACCCACGTTGCAGAGAGCAAAGCCCAGCAATACATTGGTTTATAGCCGTCCGGACCTTGTAATTCAGCGAGGGGGACTATTTATACGATCACTGTTATCATCCTTATGACCATCATCGTCGTCGTCGTCGCTTTCGTCCACCACTTCCATCACAACCACACACCTCTCTGCCTTGGCGACAGGTTCCATAGCAACAGGGGATGAGAAGAGGGGTGGTGGTGTATGTGTGTGTGTGTGTGTGTATATGTATGGATGTGTGTGTGTGCGTGTGTCTGTGTCTGTGTCGCAGCGAGGCACATTCACCAACAGTTTGTTCAGAGGAGCAACTCATCGTAGGTTGGATGTTACCTGCAGAAGCTGCCATCATGTTCATGCAGCTAGTTTGATGACAGGCAGCGCAAACAGAATGGCATTATCATGAAGGGCAGGTGTGCGTACAGTTACCTGATTACCATGATGTCATCTTTACTGTCAAAAAAGGGTCAAAGTTGACCAGATCATCATCACTATTGTCATAATTTGCAGCCATCACGGTCGTGGAAAGCTGTCAAAAAAGCATTCAATTCATTCTGAGAGTCTTTTCTGTAGCCTGTAGCTGTACATGAGATGAACATTGCCACTCTGAGTTAATACTGCCTTCTTGTAGATGATTTGTAGTTCATCTGAAAGCAGAATAAATGTGTTCAGATTCAGAAGGTTTCTCAGCTTAGGTGTGACTTTACAGCACAGGACTACAGAGCAAAACCGAAAAATAGAGCTTAAAAAAATGCTTAGTTTTTTCTCATTTGTCTTTTAGAGGCTGCAAAAACGTAAAAAGTTGACTGGTAACTTGGCTGTTCAGGTCAAGGTGAAACAGACTTTTCAAATCAGCAAAACTGTGTAAAGTAACCACGTCTGATAAGCACTTTTAAGCAAATAAAATCATATCTGCTGTCACATCTTCTGTAACAGTGTGATTTAAGTGTAATTTAGGTCCAGTTAAAGTAAAATTTGTAGGAAGGCTCAAGTCCTCTTGGGTGGTGGTTTCAGCACCACGGACAGTTCATTCTTCATTGGACTATTGACAGCTGAACATGACAGCTGTGAAGAGTTGCAAAGACAGACATTGGCAGGGGTGCATCACTGTTTGTATCCAGCTTTGCTGTAGTAACTGTTTTCGTATGTTGCAGCTCAGCTATTTAGCCCTTCACACCTCTAAAGATGAGTGTGACAGTGGGAGAATCTCATAATCATACAATAAAAAACAATTTTACAAGTATTTACAAGTGCATTGTATAGAAAGGAAATACTATTTATGTTATTCTTTTTTTTCTTTGTTAACAGCAATCGAAGTGAAGTGGCTGTGAGCGAAATGAAATGTGTAATTTGAAGCAATTGATGAGTGAGCAGATGAAAGATGGAAGAAATGGCAGTGATGTAGTTATTAAAAAGACCATGCTTTGACCAAAAGTTTCAACAAATCTACTTTTACTTCAACCTGCAGTGTTTGCCAAGACAATAAAGCCCCAACAACTCCTTAGACACTGCTCGGCAGCTGATCCCTGCTGACCTCTCTTCCCTCTGTCAATGGAGGCTAAAGAAAACAGAAATTCCTCCATGAGGAATACAGGAAAAAGTCCTGCCTACACAATAAAAAATAGAGCACAATCTGTCCCATATGCTGAAGTTTTGAACATAACACCAGCTTTGTCATTGGAATTGTTTTTTCACTGCATTTTCAGTCACTTTCCATCCTGTAACTTAAAGAGTTAATCTCATATGTGATTGCTCTTCATGCTCATGTTCTGACTGAACCAATTACACTGCATCTGCATAATCCAAGCGTTTTTTAACCTTTTGACCTTTTAGGCCTATTTGAAATACCAAAATGAAAAAGCCTGTAAAAGAAAAATGTGAGGCTGAAATGCATGTGTGAGTAAAGGGAATTTTTTGTTAGATAAAAGTCTTAACATTTAAGGCTCTATAAGTCGCACCCTGCCGCTTTGAATTAGCATATGGGGTTCATCAGGGATTTAAATGAGCAGTCATACATGTGTCTTTAAATCCGACTCACACTAGCAGAAACACAAGCTGAATCACAGGCCTGTCAACACACACTGGACATGAGATGTGGCTTTGAAACAAATACACACCTGTGGCAGCTCATGTCACTGAAGTAGAGCAGAGAGGTATTTTGGATCACACACACACTCACACAACTGTACACACACACTCACACACACTCACTTCAGCAGCAGTTTTCAGCAGTGCAATCAGTGAGTTGATTTTCCCTGTGGGCCTTGTGCCAGAGGCATGATACCTCTGTTAAGGATATTAATTGGTTTCCAATGGAAGCGCCGGGTTGCTGGACACCTGCCACATAACCTCACACTAATGACCTGACTTGAAATGCTCAATAATTTCATTGAAGTCGCCTGAAAAGATGAGTTGCCACAACCACTGATGCGCTTGCTTCATGAGCGCTGTGACTTCTCACATAGAGCTGTTTACTTGTCATGTGTCTGCAGAGGTTTTAGGAACCGAAGAACAGCAGCTACGCTCCTGGAAGCAACTTTTCAAGAGCACATAATAATGTTCTTTTCATTAATTAGACTTAGACTCAGTGTTGTTAGACACAATTCTGAATAATTAAAGTTAAATGCTTTGATTTTTGCCTCTAGAGGTCTTTTAATCAAAACATTAAATAAAAAGACGTAGTTTAATGACGTCACAATGAGGCGTGGGCTCATGGGATTTGTTTATTTCTAATATCGCACAGCCAGTACTGCAGACAAAAAACCAACTGACTCACTCAGACAAAAATGTTCATGGAGGAGGTGAAGTTTTGAAGTTTTATTCATGTTACATTTAGTCTTGTTTGATACCTCCCCTCTTCACTCTCTGAAAGGAAGTTAGAGTCAGACGTCAAAATAAAATGCACCATAAACTTGAATAAAATTACGCCTTCCTCTGAGTTTGATCAATTTTTGAAACATTTGGGATAATGTGAGAACAACAGATGTAGTTTTTGGACATTTGAAAGTCGTAATGTTACGTGTGATTAGTTTAAGAGAATCTATTTGATTGAAAATGGTTTGTTTCTTAGTGAAAGCAGGTGGCAAACTGCAGGTGGCAAAGTTGTTGCTTTCTACAAATAAAGACAACAACCAATCAAGCATTTCTTACACGTGTTTTAATTGGAATCCACAGGGGCAGAGAAAGAGCTAAGTGAGCCAAGACATCTATCAGTAAGCTTGACATTGATGGAAATCTGGGCAATTAAGCACCAATCTACCGTTGCTCAATCCAGTTGTTGCTCAATATCAGGTTGGACTTAAATCCTGGCAAGGTGGAAGAGATAGCAGAGCACAGAGTAACTTTTGTCAGACTGTGTAGTGTAATATAACCACAGATCTTAAGGTTTCATTTCAAAATAAATTAAAAAACTCACATTTTTGCCTACTCATGTAAACTGGGTCTGGGTATGTAAACTGTCTGACCTGTCCCTTAGCGTTTGTTTACCAGGTATACACAATGTGGTCTCCTGAGACAATAACAGTGAGGTGACTTCAATTTGAGTCCACTGTCTTTTGTAATCAAATGTTACATTCAGTGACCCTGGGTTTTTTCAAGTCCGTGGCATTTGAAGAAGCAGTCACAAACAAACATTTGAAAAATGCTTATCAAATTCATTGACGATTTTAAGATTGACATTTTGTGCAGTGAACACAAACAATGACAGACTGTGTTATATATCCAGCAGTGGAAAAAAAAACTTATCTTGTTAGTGTGTTTCAGCCAAACATGACCTATTTTAATCAAACAATATTCCGCCTCTTACCCCCCACCTCTGCTCGCCAAACAAAAGCCAGCCAAAATATACTTGCAGTCAGTTAACACACAAGGTCGCGTATGTGCTTTAATGTAAGTCTATTCATATCTGTCAGCTTGTTTGTGTCTGTATGTGTCCATGCCTGTGAGTGAGGCAGAATAATGGTGACACACTGTCTCTTTTCAGTGATTGTTTCCTTGCTGTGGTTTACAGAGGATGCTATCACCTTTAATAATTCAATGCTGAGGCAGAAAAGCTGAAGTAATAAGAAAAAATTGTGGCATGCTTGTTTTAACCTTTGTGCCCTTTTTTTAAGTCACTGTCTCTCAAATTTATTCAACCACGATCTTCTGCTGCTGTACACTAAGCTGCCCTAACAGAGGCATTGAGGTTTGGTTGCTTTTAATTCAGTAAAGTGGTCATTTTGTTTCACTCAGCTTATGTTTACTGCTTGTTTCATATTTACCATTTTCTTATCACAATCCATTGTGTTTTTACAACCAGCTTTTAGGGTTAAACAGTTTAAGATTCATGTTACCTAGAATGCAAAGTGACAACAATCAGTGTTTTTTATCTTGGCCATCAGTCACATGACTGTTTGTGAAAGGAGTCACCCATAGTGGGGATGATCACCAAAAATGATCAGATGACTCCACTTTGCTCCCTTTGCTCACACAGCAGCTAAAAAGCCGGATATGTGTGTCAGGAGTTGGTGGAAACCAAAATAGAGCTAAAAGAGAGTAAAGGTTGGACATGCATTCACCAGGTGGCCGGAAACAAGACTCTAAATGAATGCTAATATTACTCAATAACTTCTGGATGTGTTTATTAGCAAATGTTTGCAAGTTCTTCATATCAAATTAAAAGGAAAGGATACAGTATGTCAGGTTGAGTTTTTGTTGCCCCAAGGTGGCCAAAAAATCTGTTACTGCAGATTTAACATCACTTTTGTTACACCAAAATTTTATTCATAGTTTTACTGGACTTCAGCACCATAATCCCTCATATCATGATGACCAAGCATGCAGTTTAGCACCCTGACGAATGGAAGCAAATGAATTAGTGAAATGGGTCACAAGATGATTATCATGGTAGAAAATATCAAAAGACTTTATTCTGATAAACCATTTTTTCTTCCTCTAATCTTTCCCCTTTTTTACTTGTGAAATATAGTTTATATTGCTGACTCCTTTTCACACTGAAAAATGTTTTTAAAGTACAGTTGACAATTGAAAATCCCTCCTCACAGAGCTCCACCATTACATGAGGGGTCACAGGTAGACGTTGCTTTTTACTAAGGGTCACAAGGACATAAAGACTGTGAAAAACTTTTTCACATTTCACTATAAGTGCTTTGATACTATACACTTCATACAGGATCAGAGTACAGTAGCTACTGTATGTGTGTTTAAAGCTGCGTTAGTCATAGCCAGGTTGTAGAGGCTGTAGCAGGGGAAGCACCGAAGAAGTTGAAATCAGCGTCTCAGAGTGTGTCATGGCTTTAACTTAAGGATGTGACTCAACAGCAGCTGCTCTTTAATGTAAAACACCATCTGAAAGACAAAAAGACACATGGAGAGAAGGAAAGAGGGGGGCAGAGAGGTGGATTGAAGGAGAAATAGACACAACAAAATGTTTTAAAAGGAGATAAGAAAAAGAAAAGAGATGGAGAGAGTATAGAAAACAGTGAGGTGTGGGGATGGAAAAGAGGGATGGAGTAAAACAAAAAGACAGGCTGGCAAGGAAACAGAGGGACAGAAAGGAGCAAATGGAGGCAGCCAAAGGAGAGAAGAGAGGGACCTGTGAGAGAGAGGAATAAAGGGATGAAATGAGTGAGAAACAGATAGAAGGAGGGCCAGAGGGATAGAGAGAGAAGTGAGGGGGCACAGGAGGAGGAGGAGGAGGGAGGATTATCCGTGACTCTGTCTTGCTTAAGCCTCTGGCTGCGTATTGGAAATCTATCCAGAGGCTGTCCTCTGCTCTTAGTGCTATCGGGCCTCAGTCTTCATTTTTGGTGGGACAATACACCACCAACACCGGCAGCACTGTGTGTGAGTGTATGTGTGTGAGTGTGTGTGTGTGTGAAAGAGAGAGAGAGAGTATGCAGTTGCAATTGGCCACCTGCCTGTATGCATTGTGCCTGCTTGGCTGCATCCGTCTTTGAGTGTATGTCCAATCTCCGTTTCAGCTTGGACATGTTCTTATGTGTCCTACCTCTTGAAAACACACACATACACACACACACACACCTTCCTTGTGCATTGATCTGGCTGAAGCCACCACTGGAAATAATGACTCCAGACCTGAACCGTCCTCTTTCATACACCTTCTCCCCTTCTTTTTACCTCAGTTTCCCTCAAGTAACCCCTAAATGATCTAAAGCTGTATGAGATGAATATTTAAGTGCCAAAGAGCCTAAAAATCCTCTGATGATCATTTCTGAAAAACAGTTTCAAGGGTAGACTCATCCAATCATCACATTTTACAGCCTCAGTTTGATTTACTCACTAGAAATCTCTCCAAATAGTGTCTTTTTATGTCCAGTGGCCATAATCTAAACAAGACTAGTATTTGGCTGATATAATTATTGAAACTTTGTTGTTGATCTCCTTCAATTACAACTACGAGCTCAAAGAAACAAGCCTCATCAGCAGCAGTGAGTGTACCTTCTGGACTCTTTTGCCCCAGGTTTCATTGGATTTATGTTGTAAACAAATAAATAATGCAATTTTAATTTTATTTAAGAAAGTAAAACTGAGTAAAAACATTAAAAATACAAGATGTCTGACACGTACAGAAACCCAAACAAAAAACTTCATACAAGCTTAAAATTAATCCTAATGAGGAATTTTTTCCCTAAATCTTTGAGGTTGTTTGATTAAATAATATGTATTACAACATTGTTGTTTCATTTTTAAAGTCTCATTACAATGGAAAGCATGACAACCAATTTAATGAGAAAATCATAATGTTCTCGATTTGTTGGATGAAATAAATGTATATAAATGAAGGATTGTTTATCTATATTACTAGTATAAAATGTGTTAACATAGTGTTAACATATTTTAATTTCTTTCTGCCCTCTCACGCTAAAACTAAATCTATGCTCTTGCATGGATGTATAGAAACCTGTTAAATATTTCAGTCTTACATGTCGTTTACATGTTTCATGGGATCCTTTTAAAGTTCCTCAGTGGTGCTCCGTTTGCATTCAGAGGCTGTTAGGACCGCGCTTCCTTTCCCTTTGTATTAAAATGATGCAGCTTTTTCTATGCACAGATAAAAACAACTCAAAAACTGTGTGCAAGTGTGTATATTTCCCAGGTTACAGGAGAAGATGAGGTATGAAGAGAGAGAGAGAAGAAAGCAGTCTTTATTATTCATGCCCAGCCATGCATTCCTCCCTTCTGTCTCTATCTTGTCTGCTCTCTCGCTCGTTCTTTCTCCTACCGTCTCGCAAAGTGTCTTTTTCCATTTTTTCCCCGCACGTAAATTTTCTTTGTTTGCTCTCTTTCTCTTCCTTACCCATCCCTCCACCACTCAGCTAGCCATTGACTGTCGGTTCACTTCGAAGTTTATCGTTTAGTGAGACCACATTTCCTTCCCTCTATGAATTAATCAGTCCATCTGCCTGCTTTTACTGTAACAGTCTGCAGGATTCGAAATAGATCTAACCACCAAAAAGCATGATACAAAACACCATTTATTATCCCAACGGGGAGTTCGGGCTATAAGCTCAACAAACGGACGCTGCAAAGCACAAAGTGGACAAACCACAACTAAATGCACTTACAAGAACAACATGTCAGCTGTGCTGTATGCAGAAAACACTTTCAGTCTTATTTAGGACAGTTGTTGTTTTTGAAGAGCATTGTCCTGGAATCTCGAATCCTGTCCTGTTTATGCAGAAAGCTAGACTAAACCTGGGTTTTGATCATTCAAACCCAAATATAACAGTAAATTCTGATCTTTCGGTGTTACCCAGAGACGGGCGCTCTTCTGGCTTCAGCAGGGACTTCAGGGGGTATAGCCTCTTGAATTATTAAAGAACAGAGCCTACATAAGTTATAGCTGCTATATTTTTATTTTAGCCCCATGCAGTGCTGCAAAGTGTTGCAACAGCAACGCATGGTTATGATTTTGTGAAGGCCACACTCGATGTTATCACATGACCACACCCAACATATCCCAGATTTTGCCAGTTCTTATCAGTCTATCCTTGCTAGGGATGTACAACATTATAGAAAAAAGTACATAAATTATTGTTGCACATAAATCCATTTTATCTTATTTTTAATACGTGAATTTTAACCATGTGAGTCTTAGTTGTAACCACAGGTTTTTTTTGTGTTCTATGTTCCAGTTTTGTGAGTCTTTGTCACTAATCGAGGTTGGGTCACATTTTTAATGCATGCATATTGTGTGTAAATGCGTGTAAGTGATAATTTTGTTTTGAGGTTATGAGGCTAAGTACAATTTGTATAAACGCTGTCTTTTTTCATGTATTCAGCACCAATACATCAAGTACAAAAGCATCTATTCAGATGTAATGACAGTTATTTGGGACTTCTTGGCCTTAATCAGAGGAAGGAGGAACAGAATGAATGAATGAATCATGGCACTTTAACAGAGATGGGAGTGTGTGTTTGAACTGTACAGAAAGTTCCACATCTGAATACTTGGAACACATCAGTTATGTAACTGAGCATCAACGATGATGGAGATGTTTTATTTCTGTAGGGCGACACAGTTTCACTATGAGTCCACTGCCCACCTGAGCACTTCATTTTAGTATTGATGGCGCTCAATGAACCTGACACATGTCGATTTGTCAGAAGTTGTCATTCATTCATCACTCAGGTGTTCCCTCTTCAAAGAAGCACTTTTCCTGCAGTGTGTTTGACACCTGACAACACTGTAAAATACAGAGAGTCAATCTTTAAATCAGTGCTAACCACTGACTGGTGTTTTTGTTCCTTCCAATCATGTCTGCTTTAAATGACTGTTTTTTGTCTCTTAAATGTATTTTCCTGCCATTCAGACAGCCATTGACTTCTGTTCTTTTTACGCATTATCTTATATAATAAGTTCACTCTCCTAATTACTGTAGATTTGCATAGTATTAAGTTTGTGTTATTTTTAGTCTATGTTGCTGTTTGTTGCTTAGTATATTGCGATTGTAAGTGCACTGCTTTAACCTCATAACAAATTAATGCTGGTGTCATGTTGATAGCTTACATAACTCAAGTGAGTTTTAAGAGTCGACTTATTAATTTTCTCATAGTACAGACGTGGGAAAAATTCATAACAAGATTAGAACACAGCAGCACGGTGTGCAAAAAGGTTAGCGTAAATATACTTTAACAAACATGTGTTTTTTCCATTAACATCAAATACTAATATGCAAAATATTAGTCAAAAACTCAGCTAATCTGCCTTATCAGAGGGTTTATGGCATCGCTTTTTTTCCAACCGAGCCCCACCCACTTTAAATCAGTGAGCAAGAAATGACAAAATGACAGAAATCTCTCAATGTAATGACTAAAACTGCTTCAACCTTGGCAGAAGAAAAGCTTCTCATAGCGAGAAGATGATTCAAGAAAAAAGGTTTTAGGGCTTTTTATGAATTTTGAAGTGGATAGGATTTCTAGTAATGAGATAAATATGCAGAATCACTTTTATGGTTGCTCATGCAACCCATTTTTCATATTTTTACATCACAGAACAGGCCTATTGTATTTGTTACACTGGCCACATTTTTTTCATGTTGAATTTCTCCCATTCTTGCAACCAATGACAAGTTTAACTGCGGTTTTGACCCACGTTACACCTGACTGCACAGGTAAGATTGTCAATAGTTTCCACAGATACTCTTGACAGAAAGTCTTACCCTAAAATGTATCTATAAGAGCGTTGTTGCCCTTTGTTCCAGCTGAATGTTCAGGATGTTTGGGCTGATCTGTGCCAACGTCAGGAATGATGAAACCATTGCTCTCATTAGCAGCTCCAATAAGACGCAATCACATACACACAAGTACGCAGTACAGTATGCACATGCAGATTCACCAGACATGAGACGTACCATCTCTCCCAATTTATTTTTCATGAGGCTAATTTTAGAGTGTGAAGAGGTGGAGAGAAAGAGAGAGGAAGAGTAAAATGGATTCATAGGAGAGAAAAAAGAGAGGGAACAAAGGTACACAGGGCGAGGAACGTTAGTCACCCTTAGGCTCTTTGCAGAAACACTACCAACTTCTTCACGACAAGGGAGATGTGTGTGTATCTGTGCCTGCATACACGTACTGTATGTGTTTATGTAATCAACGGTGACCTGTCGCTTTAAGAGAAGCTTAATGTGGCTCTTACCTGTCGAGCAGAAGATGAGAGTTGGATTCCTGACGCTCCGACTCTGTCTTCGTTCTAATTGAAGCTCTATAAATAATTCTATTTTATGAACAGCAGACCATTTACAGTGCCATGAGTGCATTTATTTTTAGCCTGGTTGTCCCAGCAGAGAATAAGGGATTTTGTAAAATTGAAGACATGGAATAAGGTCTCTTATTCTCAAAAAGCTGCTACTTAATGTAGCGTGTCAGTGTCTCTTCAGCCGCCTGTATTTGGAGAAGTAAAAATGTTTAGTTTTCTTCCTAAAGAAACTGCACCATAATTGTTTTCTTGCCTACTAGTAAGTTAAAAAATCTTGCAAAACCTTGCTCCTTTCCTCTAACATGCACAGTCATGTGTTTCTATCATGCTTTCTGTTACAGAAGTCTTGTTAGTTGGGCCTCTGGTGGGCTTGTCATGGATGGATAGCTGCACAACAGAGAAGGTGGCCTGTCGCCATATGCCTATACATACACACACACACACTCACACACAACCTCTGCTGTGAGCTTCACCCTGCTGGATGACAGCACACAGGAAAGATAGATTAAACCAAGAGTGGAGGGATGCAGCTCTGTTACTCTGTGTGTGCCTGTGTGTGTGTGAGAGAGGTTTTCTGCCTCTGGGTGCGTGTTGATGTGCATTTTTTTGGGCACCTCCTTCTGTGTGCGTGTCTCGGGCCGATAGCTGTCAAATCGCTCCTCGCAGCTAAAGTACCAGGGGTAACAAAAGCCTGTCGTGTTGCCTGGGGTTAGTTTTCTTATTATACACCCAGTTAGGACAAGGTTAAGTAGCATTTCAGCGTAAGAGATGAAAGGGCAGTTGGTCAACAGATGCGATCTTTTTAGAACAAACCTCACCAGACAAGAATGTCTGCAGAACCCTGGATTATACTCAGGGACAACTGGGCGTTTTTACACCTAGTGTCACTGTGTTTCAAGTTCTCACTTTTTGTAATATCTCTGCATGAAAATCACAGCTTGGGAAAGGTTAAAGATAGATCATAGTTATGTTTGATAAAGACAAACAATAATTGGAGGGCTGTCAAAAGTCACAGGCTTCAGTTAACTGCATAAAGGCAAACAAAGGCAGGGTGAGCAAGCTGAGGTGCAGCGTGGCTGGCTTGAGCAGGCTGAGAGGTGAAAAGCAGGTCATTGGAGATGACGCAATAACTGGTGAATAATCATTAAGCATAAGGAAAGAGGAGTTAGGAAGAATAACAACATGAGGATAGTGAGCAAAAACAGGAGAGGAGATTTGGCCTCTAACTAGCAGAGAGGGTTGAACAACAATCTGGTGATGAGTGGGTGAAAAGCTGGTGAGGACTGCAGGTTGATGAGCTTGATAGAAGGCAGGTGTGAATGATCAGCTAGGTGAGTGTAATCAGTCCGGAGCCAGGGAAGTGGGAGTGGACAGGACATGGAGAGACAGGGAGGGAAAAAAAGTTGGGAGGGGAATAACACAAGGAACAGTTCATAACAAACATGCAACATGTCCATCAACCAGCATATAATAAAACTAGACAAATATCCAGAGGTAAAAAAACAAAACAAAACCTCAATATAAATATGATTTAATATAACTTATAATGCATCATCAAATTTGCTCTCTTTGGCTGAGATGCCTCTTTGGACAAATAAAAAAAATAAATTGTTGTTCCTGTTGTGGCTGTATGATTATGATTGGCTTGAAATATTAGCCAGTATTTCGGTATCCTGATTCTGAGCCCCTCTGACCTAAATGTTTTAAAAGTGTGTCTGCTTCAACACACCTGATTCAGATCAATGAGTCATTATTAGGTTTCCGTAAAGATTGATGACAAGTCCATTTAAATCAAATGTGTCAGAAAAGGGAAAATATCTAAAGCATACAGAGCATGGAGGCCACAGGACCAGGGCAGTAAAACACTGACGGTCCTTTAAAGTCCCTGTAGATGCTTGTGAGTGTGTGTGTGTGTGTGTTTATGATCTGTGCTTTACATTACATTCATGTTTCCAGGCCTTTTCTTTCAATTCAGTCTTGTTCTTTCACTTTATTTTCTGTTTCTCCGTCCAGCCCGTCTGCATTTCTGTTGCATTCTGTTCAGTTCTGTTCCTTTCATCAGTCGTTACCATGGTGACCAGGGCTGGACTCGAGAGGCTGAAGCTAAGGTTAGGAGGCGAGTCTTCATGACAATGTGGCTACATTCCTGTCTCCTCCCCTCTTCGTTCTCTCTCTCCGATGGCCTTTTTTCTTTTTGATTTCATGGTTTCATCTCTCCTTGCTTTCAACATTTGTTCCTTCAGCTCTCTCTTACTCGAAACAAGAAAGTTGTGCGTGTATTTCCTGTTTTCCCCTCCTTCCTTTTCAGTCTTCTTTCCATCCCCCTTTTCATATTAAGACAAGGGTAAGGTGTTCCAGTGAAATGACCCAACTATATAGGCCATGAGAGTGTCCTTGACTGTCTATGTGTGTAAAAGTGAAGTGGCTGGTGTGTGTGTGCGTGTGTGTATGTGTCCCCTGCCATCCCATCTATCTAGGCCAGTCTTGATGTGTGTGCTCCATGGACCACTTCCCTACAGACCACACTGTACATGTGTGTGTGTGTGTGTGTGTGTGTGTGAGAGAGAGAGAGAGAGAGAGAGATAGTGAAAGAGTTAGTGTGTATGTCTGTAGAGAGCAGTCCACTGCCCAAAAGACCAGGCTCACTTTCACTCTCTGGAATCATAATGGCTAAAACAGGCTTGTTACAGGACTCCTTCTACAGTATGTGTGTGTATGTGTGTGTTTCCGTCTCCAGAGCTATGTCTATAACCAGCTCCAGAAAGAGGAGGGGGGCTGTAAATGGCTGGTTTAACTCTTTAGGGTAGTGTTCGTATGGAAATTTTAATCTTTGTGACAGTCCGAGCTGAAATATTTCCACAGCAATTAAATGAATAGGCAAGAAATTTGGCACAGATGTTCCTGGTTCCCAGAGGATCTATCCTAATAACTGTAGAAAACCTACCACTTATCCTCTAGCACCGTAAGAAGGTCAATTTTTAACTTCCCTAATTATTGATATGTAGCTAAATAACTGTAAAACTTATGTGACACCCATTGTCCTTGACTGCGGTCCGTGTAAGCAAATATTAGCATGCTAACATGCTAAGACTGACATGTTGAGTCTTGGTAAATACTGCTTGGTGAACATCAGCATATTAGCATTGTCAGTGTTATCATGTTAGCATGCTAATTTAAGATTTTAGTCAAAATCATCAAAGTGTCTAAGTACAGCCACCAAGAGCTGTTAGCATAGGAAGGAGAGTGTTCAGTGTGTGTGTGTGTATGTATATGTGTGGTATGTGTGTATACATAATTGATTCTGCATGTGTGTGGCTGTGGCTTATACCAAAGTCACCCGGTATGTAAATGAGAGTGAACGCATACTCCATCTCAGCCGACTAAATGGAGATAGTGGGCGTGGTGGTCGGTCAGATTCAACTGTGGCTATACCTCCTTCTCCCCCGTCCTCCTCTGCTTCCCTCTCTTCTTGTTCTACTCCTTTCCTTTTCTCATCTCCTCTCTCCACCCTTTACCCCAGCTCATCTCCTCTTCACATCTTTGATTTGTATTCTAGATCGATACGTCTGAGAGAGCGCGAAGGAACAAGAGAGAGGGAGAGAGATGGAGAGAGGAGATGATTTTGGGGATTGGCTTGGCGCCTGTAGTGATGTCATCAGAACAGGAGGCGCGACATCGTCTGTTGTCATGTCAACCAAAAGGGATTCAACATGCTCATAACGAGAGAGACAGACAGATAATAAAAAGAGAAGATGAAGGGATGGAGAAGAGAAATAAGGAGAGTATGTGTGAGATGTTGGCATCTAAATGTTATTTTTTTTATTTTACACACCTCAGTGTTACAGTGTTGAAAACACACCTCAGCTTGTTTACTGTCACTGTTTAACACCTTGAGACGTCACTCCCTTCAGTGTTTTCAGCAGTGGACAGTGTAAAATGTCATATTTGGTCTTCCTGGTCTGGGTTGCGGTGTGATAAAGTTGATGATTAATGACATTGCCTCAACGTGGCAGACGGGTAACCATGGCGATAGCAGATTAAACAAACACAATGTTCCTACAGAGGCAGAGAGAGAGAGAGAGAGAGAGAAAGAAAGAAGGGAGGAAAGAGAGGAAGATAGAGAGAAAGAAAAGATATTTTCCACAAAAATTCATCGTGATATTGTGATTGTCGTAGTGTTTTGATTGCTTGTTCTCTAACAACAGTGGAGATCCGAGTACAGATCGAACCTTTAAAGCCCTTTAATTCAAGAGTTGGCATTATTTGCAAAGCAAAAGCAGCTGAATTTCTATTAAAATGGGCTGATTTGGCTTACGATAAAAAACAAAATTGTGCATCGACAGCTTGGCTAAATCAGCCAAACATCCAGCAAGTGCAACAAAACAAGACAAGCCAAGCTTATATTGCTTGGTCGTATTACAGCAAAATCTTTTCATTTCTCAAAGCCCTCGCCAACAGCTATAAGCCAGTCTGGTTTTACTTTTGTTCGGCCAAAGCTTGTCCGGCTCGGTCACTCCCTCTTTTTGCCTTCTTAACTAAAAGGTCAATGCTCTCTTCAATCTCTTTGCCTCTAAGCTTCTTTCTTTTATAGCTAACTGAAGACCCATAGATGGTGATGTGCCGCGTAGTGACGTTAAATGTTACCCATGTCTCACTGAAGATCGAGCCTGCTCAACTCAAGATGTATAATGCAAGAGTCGGAAAAATTAAAAGTCAGTGTACCATCAAAAAAAGTTGAATTGAAGTTGGTATTTTAAATTAAAAATAGTTGCAAAACATTGCTTTTAAGGCTCATCTCAGTCAAATGTAATGGGTTGCTTCCTTGTTTTGAAAGAATGACATAGCTGCTTTTTTATTTGTTACTGGAAAAGTTTTTATGGTCACCCGTTTACCGAGTGATTCAATATCCTTTGGTTTCTAAAAGCCATTACAAACCCGCATATGTTTTGAAACTATTTCCCTCTCCTTTGTTTTCCCACAATCCTCTATCTGTTTCTCATCTTTCTGATTACCTTTTCTCCTTTCTGTTTCTGTCTGCTCATCTGTGGTTTTTCTCTCTTCCATCCCTCCAGTCCTCCTCCCTTCTCCTCCGATTGTTACAAACTCTCCTGTTCCTGTGTCCCTAGTCTTTGCTAATGAATCAGAGATCTGCTTGGGGCCATTTTCCTCTCTATCAATATTCTATGCCAATTACTAGGGTTGGGTTATTAACACTGACACAGAGAACCATGTCACACTGCTCACACTGCTCAGCAGCCTTGTTAGGTTTCACACACACACACACACTCGCAAGTATACGATAGGCACAGGCATATAGTGCCTATAATATACACATGCTGATGGATTTTGGTGCATCAGTGATACCAAAAAGTCATGCAGTTTTTCCTCAGTATGACTGACTCTGTGATTAGATGATGCGTTTGGAAAATACTCTTGAAAAGCTGCTTAATGTCCTCCAACGAGAGACTCTCGAGGGACTGTTATGGGTCATGTGACACAAAAAGGGCTTCACTAGCTCTAGAGAGCTATTCTGCTGGTGTGCTGATCACCACCGGCTATGCAGAGCTAACGCTAACGGTTACAACATCATCGTGGTTTTGGATGTGTATTCCTCAGTTTCACTTTTCCAGCATCAATATTTAGAAAAATTAAATATCTGTGTTTAAAAAAGGACTCTAAGTTTAAATCTCTCCATTGCTTGTTTAAACATTAGTAATAGAAACATTTTGGGCATTAACTTAGCAGCAATGTAATGTTCCCCAAGAACAGCATATGGTTTCTTGGTAGGCTTACAAAGCTTTCATAGCAGTTTTTCTTTCATAGCTGTTTTTTTCATGCAGACAAAAGCCCAGTTCAACAGCAGTGTAATAAATGTAAAATATCCCACATTTAACTTATGCTAATGCTAATTATTTCCAGTGCGAACAGCGCGACGTGACAGCAGGTTGCCAAGTGTTAATGATGCAGGTAGTTATGTCACAGCACAGTGGGGCTGATTGGAGTGCAGATGTTGAGGAACTTTGTAGACTTGTTTGGAAGGTGTTTCCTAAGGTGGGCTGGGACCTGAAACAGAATATAATGAATGGTTATGAAGCACCCTTACCGTGGGATCTGAAATATGGTGTGCCTAAATATGGTCGGCTTTCACTGTAGGAGTCTGCATCATTAAAACAAGCAGATAATTTGAGATAAGCTGTGACTGTTGTGGTGCTTTGGGGAGGACAAGGCCATGAAAGGAAGTCCTGCTCTCTACTGGTCAGCAAGCATGTAGCCTACTTATTAAAATAATTGCCATCAGCAGCCTGCAAACAAATACAGTCATACAAAAGGATTTTGTTGAGGCAAACAATCATTTTTAAGTCCAGAATTTTGAGGATAAACCAGCAATAGAAGCAGAGGTTCAGTGAGTCATAGACACTGTTGCACCAATATTTGGGAAATTTTTTGGAAACACATGAACAAAGTGACTTATTCAAGCTGCTGCTCAGAGCTAATATGCTAGTATGTCTGACATGCTAAGGACCTGCCAGAAACAAGCACTTGAGGCCTTGACCCATGTTTTAAACACTGCCTTATTTCATTTAAATGGCTCCAGATTTAGACTACAGCTGGCTAAATGTGATGGATGTGTATTCAGGCATTCAACCGGTGATATAAGGACATCCAACTATTAGCCATCTCTTTCTAGATATTATTGTAACCCTTTAGCTATAAATATGACACTGTTGTTTAAATAGTTTCCAACATTTTCCAAAGTGCATTATGTCTATCATTGGATGCCCTCTCTGCTAAATATAACTAGAAGCTATAACTACATGTACAGCTGTCATATTGAGATTTTTGTACAGGGGTCTTTGTGAAAAGAGAGCCCAGGGTTTTGGTGTTTGGCTTTTCAGACAGGCAACATCAGCCAGTCCCACAGTCTGAGCCAGCTGCTTGTTGACTGCCCAATCTGATAGGCTTGACTGATGGAGGGCTTCCAATGAGCCGGCAAACACACCCAAATGCAAGCATGCACCCAAACGAAAACATGCAGATGTATCCGTATATGAATATAATAAAGCAAATGCCTTATTATATACAGTGCCTCCTTTAAGTTAAAGTTAAATGAATAACAGCATTATAATCTCTGTCTTCCTCTCTCCCACACATACACAAACACTTGCACAAATACCAGCGGAAACAACATCTGCGGCATCTGGCCAATCAAAGCTTTGATCTGAAGGTCCCGCCACAGCCATTTTGGAGACCGTGACAGTCATCTGTCCCCACTCATGTGTTGTTTGTTCACCAAAAAACAAGCTGAGGAGGAAAACAGCTCCTTTCTTTTCCTTTTTTTTAAACAAAGTCAGTGCTCTGTAACACACTGCACACACTGTGTATATACACTAAAAACATACTGTGCACATATGTTGAACTTTTCTCTACACTTGCCCTCTGTCTTTCTCATGTCTCACTCCCTTTTTTGGTCTCTTTTCCCTTGCTCAGTCGGTGTCACTCACCTTGTCTTCATGCTGCCCTGCTGTCTGTTTCCGTCTGTCTTCTGTGTTGAAATCCGTGTGTTTGTGTGTGTGTGTGACTGTACCTCAAAGTCAGGCATCTGGTGGCAATCAAAGTTAATCACCCGAGCTTCCTACAACTGCCCGTGACACACAAGCTCATGCAAACACACAGTGACACAAAGACACACACACACAAGGCATTTACTGGGACATGACAGCACGTTACACAGCGCTGGTAAGACACATAGACAACACCGCAGTGGCCAAAGAGGCAGGATAAAGAAATGAAGGGCAGAGAGAGGAAACAGGAAAGGATGACGGATAAAAAAGGGAGAAAATTAAGGTGGAAAGCAGGGTAGGAAGGTGGCAGAGATGTGTGAAACGAGCTATCACACATTTTGGGCATTCAAGAATAGAAGGACTTGATAATGACACCGCTGCACCGCTTAAATGGATGTGAACTGGAGGTGTGAAATGCCCGGACAGCAAAAGCTGTGTTCATTTAGTGCACTGGGGGCAGGTGAATGAGTCAGAAGAGGAAGACATGAAAACAAACACAAAAGAGGCAACATTCTTCTTCTCCTCAGGTGATTTAATGTCTGATTATGTTATAAATCCAGACCGCATACACTCGCGTGATCCCCCCACATTCTGACAATGACAGGGTTCAAAATTAGAGTTAGAGATATCTTTGTGCAGAGTTCAGAGTAAAAATCGTGTTCACTTTAATATCACAGGCTCTGTGATTTGCACAGAGGACTTCTTCATGGACAGGGTGAGCAGTAATTTGCCAGGCTGAGTCAAGACAGGGCTGTCCTGTCCTGGAGGACAGGTCAGGGCCTGGAAGTGACAAATCTACTTAATGAAAGTAAGACAGGGAGAGGGAGACAGGCAGTTCTGCTCTGTTCTTTTCCTCTTACACTCTCATGCCCTCTTTATCGTTACGAGGACAGATAAAATGCAGCTGTCCAGCTCCATGTGAAAGGCAAACAATATCTCAATCGTGATTCATAATTGATCTTTTCCAAATCATTATTTTCAATTTGGGAGAAAAAAAAAGTGCTTCGTCCTCTTCTTCCTTTTCATTGGGCTCTTGTTTGCATCATCTTGCGCTCACCTCTGGCTGTCTCAGTTCACACTTTCCATTATTGATTAGTGAAGCCGTATTGTACCTTTTTCCACGCTGTGAGCATCACTGCTGCCGTGTCATGGAGCTGTCAGCGTCGGTAAAGACAGCTGTATCCCATCTTAACTGTTTACTTTGAAAATGACAAGGTCAGGACACCTGGTACACTCTGGACGTGTCCGTCCCTCCTTCTGACTCTCCCTGTCTCACTTTATGATACTCCCCTTTCATCTCTCTCACTCCCTGTCCCTCACTGTCATGTTCTCCATTTCCTCCCCTCGTATTGAGGTTTACAGGGGAGCTTCTCAAGCTGCACATTTCTCGGGCCACAGTAAGAGCGCTGTCATGTATTTTTCATTGCAGTGCTTATAGATTCTGTGTCCACATATGTCCACATCCCAAGTTTGAACTAAAAGAAGCCTTTTTAAACATTTAATGGAAATACATGAAATTGCTTTTTCTGGTCAATGAATACATTGTATCTTTAAATTAGATTCATTTACCACTATTAATGGCAAACTTTTGCCTGCTTTTTGAAGTGGAACTGAAAATATAGGTCATTTTCTCTAAGAAATATGTAAAAATACGCACATATATCACAATGTGTAGACTTGCTTAGAGCAGAGTAATCCAAATATTTTGTTCTGGCTTCAGCAAGCAGCACAAAATGACCTGAAACTGTGTCTGTAATAAATGTTTCTCCAATTATTAATCATGTGACTTTAGAGCCAAAGCTTCAAGTGGTCAGATGTTGCGGATGTCGTCTCCTCCCCC
This sequence comes from Acanthurus lineatus, assembly GCA_029814665.1. Classification (NCBI taxonomy): domain Eukaryota; kingdom Metazoa; phylum Chordata; class Actinopteri; order Acanthuriformes; family Acanthuridae; genus Acanthurus; species Acanthurus lineatus. The sequence continues at coordinate 10,624,534 of JAPZDV010000015.1, forward strand.
GTGTGTAGTATGTGAATCGTTTCCATGGCAGCCAGAAACCTGACATCACAGTGTGTGGATGGCTCCTTTTAAATTATTTTTCACATCAACAACAACAGATATAAGATGTTGCAATGATATACCCATGCCACTGTGGGAATCTTCAGTAAAAATGGCGGATTCCTCAAAAGAGGCTGTTTTCTTGGTTAATATTTATCACCAAAATCAAAGGGAGCACTGGGCTTAGATTTGGCTCAAAGGCTTATGCTGTATCAGAGATAAATAGACAGACGGGCAGACACAGAGGGGCTCTGTCGGAGCACAATATGGGGCAAAAACTGGTCCCACCATTTACTGTACACTGCCTGCTCATCCCTACACAAATGCACAGAAAGACGCTCTTAAACATACACATGAGCTGCCCCCCCCTCCCAAGTCGAGCCTATTCCTCCTGGGATCAGTGAGAGCAGCTGTGCTACAGCAGCAGTGCAGTTGTAGTAAATCAGACTTTTCTCCTAATTGACCTGCCTGCTTTAATAAATGTAGAAATAAAAACACAAGCAGCCTGAGAGGAACAGCAAAGTGTTTGTATAAGTCGAATGAGCACACACAGCTAAAATAAAAGATAATATATTAGAAAAAGTGTCTTGTGTATATAATAAATTCAGTTTTTATGGAATTTCAGAAGATTTAATCCAGTTCAGTAAAATTGAGCTTCTTTAATTTGTTTAATTTTCAGCTCTCACCCAATTTTACAGACAAAAACTGTCAATTTCAGTATATTTTTCAACGTGCATGTATTTGTGGTTGCTGTTTATTTTAGCTTACAGCTTGTGTTTAAAGACTAAACAAAGTGTATATAGTCTCGTTCCCCTCTTTGTGTTTACTTTTTGTCATTCTTCTGTATGATAAGTTGTAAATTCTTATTTTTAATCACCACTTCCTCCCTTTTGTCCATCCTATCAAAGGCTATTGTTGAAGTTGTTACGTGATTGTCCTCTCTGAGCGTGCTCACTCGCTTCGCTTTGATTGGGTGGAGAGAGAAACACCATAGCAACAGCCAGCTGATGGATTAAAGCCATAATTGGGAAGAGAAAGTCACTGTGATTACACGCACATACACACATGCACACACACGCATACACACACAGACACACAGACAAACACACATACACATTTAATTAAAAGGAAATGGAAGACAACTGACTTTCTCTTCCTGTGCGACTATGTTACCATTTATGTTACCCCATATACAAACACACACACACACACACACTTACACTCAATCACACTGTCACTTGCTCAGCTACACTGCATGAAACAAACATGGACGCGTCTCCCTCGCAGAGTTTTCCCCATACCCCTCCAACATCTGTGTTAATCAGCACCGTGTGGAGCCACTCCACACTCATTACTCCTTGATTAATCCATTAACTATGAGACTACTCTGTTCAATTGTTGCTGAACAATATGTGAGTGTGTGTGTGTGTGTTTGGATGCACACACACACGTTTAAGTGCATGTGCTTACTAGGTGTATACATGATGGCTCTCTCTTGTATAACTGACCATGTCAATCATGTAAAAGTTTTGTTAAGATATTGGTAGCTGCATATCTTATGCTTTTACAAGTGTGTGTGTGTGTGTGTGGGTGTGTGTGTGCCCTGAATTCATTATTAAGTAAGAGTGGATGTAATTTGCGGTGGGCGAATGGAAAGTGGTCATGTGGGCAGAGCTTGCTGTGCATTACAAATCACTACAGCTGGCCTGCTCGTTCCTCAAGGTGACATTCAGTCCTGCTTAGATCACCTGGAGAGGTTTTCGAGCGGGTGTGTGATCTCCGATTTCACTTTTGTCCTAAAGTGTCCTGACAAAAGTGAAAACAGTTAAGGCTTTGATATAAAAGGGCTGTTTGCTGGAGTTTTATATGGAAAATTATGTAGCTTTTTGCCTTCAGGCTTCTGATGAACTGTTAAGAATAACAACTGCACAACTTTATACGCTTGCTCAAGTTAAAAACTTTATTTAGAGTTAGACTTATGTAACAATTCATATAGCGTGGAGTAAGTTATAGGATTTCTACCAGTTGCCTCATCTGTCACTTTTTGGCAATTTTTTGACAGTTTTTTTGAAGGATCTTAATGTTCTTTTTGGTACAGCTTTGTGATTTCTGAGAGTAGTACTTGTTTGATAAATGTTTTCATGTTCCCATGAGATTATTCAGTCATCAGTATTCAGCCTATTGAATGAGAGTGTGTGAGTGTGTGAATCCTGATTGGATTTTTTTGTGTTATAATTGAACCAGCTGGATAATCAATCATTCAATTGCACATCCGAGCATGTAGAGCCGTAGCAGAAGATAAAGCAAGCAAAGTAACTCAGGAGTACTCATAATCTTCCAGCTGTGGGCTTCAGCTCCCTCTTGCACATCTTGCAGCTTTCCCAGGTCACAAGGATAGGCAGGACCTCCATAATAATCAGGGTTTGCCTTGAGGTCTACCCAAGTCTGACCTAGCCTGAATACCTCCACAGGATGGCATTTAGAAGGTATTAAAAATAGCTGCACCGTCACATCTTATTCTTCTGGATGTTAGAGGTCTTCACCCTGTCACAACCTTAACCTCATGACCACAGAAGAAGACTGGGGATGTAGATCACATGATGGTTTTAACTCACCTCCCTTTTCTTGACAGTCTGGACCCAAAAATACGTGACCTCCTCCACTTGTGTTTTAAGTATAAGGTGGCAGTGCCCCATATTCCAGGTGTACATCATGGCCTCAGACTTGAACATGTTGACCTGCATCCCAGCACTGCACACATGCTAAAAAATATCTCCAAAAATAACAGAATATCCCATTTGGTATAAACATTTTAATACATCTTGCATGGTTGTGCATTGATATAGTTGTATCAGCTGACAAACTATATTAAAAGGTAAAGATACTTAAAACAGGAATGCAAATAAATTCACATATACAGTTGTAGGGCAAAGTCTGTCTATCTTTATTTTTATTTCCTGTACTCTTAAAATTCTAACTCCTTTACCTCATATTTTTCTTCTTGTCCATTTCATTTTTTCCTCTGCTCTTCCCTCCTTTTTATCCTTATCTTTTGCCACCCTGTTTTCACACACTTTCCTCTCTCCCCTCTCTACTCTCTCCTCTCCTGTCTCTCTTTCTCTCTTGCGGTGGATTATTTTTGGGCTGCCTGGTTAATTTCAGTAGGAAGTCAAGCTCAGTGCCAGAGAAAGTGGAACGCACATAAAGAAGCCAAAAGACAAACAGAGACATCAAAAAGCTCCTCGTCTTTTTTTTCTGCCTCTCAGCGAGACACTGCGATGAAACTTTGTCTGCAATATCTGTGTGTGAATGTGTGTGTGTGTGTCAGGGGGCATTGAAAGTTTTGTTTGTTGCTAAATAAGGTGATTAAATTCTCATCTCCTCTCCTTTTTGAGCAACACCTTTGCCATCTGATTACACAGAATCAAGCTCTTAGAAGCATTTGAACAATTTTCGACAAGATAAAAGTAAATCAGCAGAGTAGCAACAAGGCATCCTGATCCCTCCGTCCTATACAACCTGGCGTCTCTCCCCCCAGTATCGGCTAATATGTCCATCAACTGCTGCACGACATGCTAAAGCGTCCTTGAGCGAGATACTGACACCACACTTAATCACTGTAATTTACTTTGGACAGGAGCATCAATTAAACGCTTGAAATGAACTCCAACAGTTTTATCGCCTCTCCAGAATTGATTTTTTTCTTTTTTTCTCCCCCCCCTCTCTCTCTGCTCAATCGTACCAAACTTTGGAACGCATGTGTTTAATAATTCAGCTGGCAGCGGGCCGGATGCTAATGAATGTCGGTGATCCAGTCAACAGTGAGAGTGGTCTGCCTGAGTCGAGACTGCAGATTATACTGTATCACAGGCAAAGAGGGTGATGGCAGTGATTAATTTAATAAGAGCTAATGGAGAGATGGCATGTGTGTGAGTTGTGTTTGAGCACATGAGCACATGAGCGCTGTTTGTGTGTTTTTATCATGTGTATATGAGTCCTTTGTAAATCCAAGTGCATTGTATGTGTGTGTGAGTATGTATGTGTGTATTCCCTGCTGCTTAATGCAGGCTCTGCTTACGGCTGCGGCTCAGCGTGAGTAAGATTTACGCTGTGTGCTGCGCTGACCTAGCTTATTACTGACTCTGTGAGTGTGTGTGTGTGTGTGTATGCGTGTGAGTGTGTGTGAGTGACAGCCACAGGTTACACTTTAGATGGTCTCCGTATGTAGGCGGCACATGATCGGCTTAGGGGACAATACGCTGCAGGACACACATTCATGCACACACACACACACACACACAGGTGTTAATATCCTCTTGGGCAGGTCTGACTCACACAGTCTCTCTCTCTCTCTTTAACTGGTGACTCACAGAGAGGTAGATTGCCCTCAGGTGTCACGGCGTAAGATGAATAATTCACCCCAAGGACCCCTTGCCCCTCCCCTCCTCTCTCTCCGTCTCCCCCCCGTCTCTATTTCTCTGCCCTTTCTCTCACCCCCCTCTCCCTCTCTCTCACTCTCTCTTATTTTCCTTCCTCTTTTCTCCTCCCCCCATAATTAGTCTCTGTGTGTGAGGGAAGTGGCAGCATATGTTGCACTGAATCAGACAGAGAGAGGCAGAGAAAGAGAGAGAGCTGAAAGAAATGGAAAGCATAAAGAGAAAATGGTAAAAAAAAAAAAGATGGATGGAGGAAGCAAAATTAGACAGTTGGACAAATCATGAGAAAGCACTTAGATACAGTGAGGGACAGAAATAGAGAGGGACTACATGAAAGTATAGTGTGTATGGGTGTGCAGGTAAAGGCAAAGTTTTTCAATCTGCCTTTTGTGCTCTTGAACGAGGTTAGTCAGCAGAACTTGGTCACCAAGAGGAACAAAAGACAACACACAAATTTGATCTCCCTGTTTCTGCAGTGTCAGGATACAGAGAGGGTTAGAATATTCTATAAAATGGGTGATTGATAAGTTCATGACCTGAAGTAGAATCAGTTTTGAAGAACATAGCATATTTATCTTTAACATAGTCCCCTTTTACACTTACAGTTACCTCTTCATTTTGGGGAAAAGGTAAGTATCTTAGGGTGCTTAATCAGTTGAATAAAGCAGCTGCATTCCTTGGTGTCTGCATAAAAAGCTGATTTTGTCCATTTTCCCAGAAAGTGCTAACTATCAAACTTAAATGCCCAAAACTGAAATACCACAAAAATTATCAAAATTAAACTTTCGGCGCAATCAATCAAAGAGTAGAGCTGCATGTGGATGAAATGAGAGCTGTGTAACTCGTCTCCTTCTACCTCAGGCCACAAACTCATCAATCACCTCTCATATTATCATTTGAGCCAGCTAGTTAGGCTTGGATGGTTGTCAGACATTTATAGTCATATCTGGGCAGCAGAGCAACTGGCTGCGTTTTGAGGTCTTGAGTCACAATTTTTGCTCAAGTTTTAAAGGAAAAAAAACACTTTCTTGCCTCACATTGAGGTTTGGAAGCCAGTGTTTTAACCAGAATTTGCACAATGTCAAAACCACTTACTGTCCTACTGCATAGGTATAATAGGGATCCACAAAGAGGAGGCTATTAGGCAAAATAGCTAATGATGTCTCAAGTTTTCCCACAACATAATATAATAAGATAAAAAAAAAGGAAAGAGAAAAGGCATTTTGGGAGGAAGTGTTATGAAAAATGAGGCAAACAGGAGTGAGACACTTTTATAGGCAGGAGGCAGGAATTTGGATTCAAGTGAGTTGTGGTCAAATGTTGACACTTCTATTCATCTCCGAATGGTTTGCTGAATACACAGGCTCATTTTCCTGCTTCACATTCACACAGATACACACTCACACCTGGGAGCTCCTGTTGTGCTTGTTTTTTTGTGGTGCGATTAGCAGATGCACTCAGCATATCTGGTATTGGCAAGACATCTACATCAGCAGTCTCATAGCTTCCCTGCTCACTCATTGTAAGTCATTGTGGATAAGAGCGTGAGCTTAACACACTGAAAATTTTTAAAGTTGAATACATAGAGGGAGACTTGATGCCAAACAGCGATGGCATCTTTTCTTCACTCTAACTGACTCTCATCTCCATTATGCCTTCACAATTCACAAGTATAATTTTCTTCCTTTTTTGTGTGATTTTCTGTCTTTTTTTGACTTTTCTATTTGGGATCATCTGCTGAGCTCGTGTCCCAATTTTGTGTCCTTAATGCATCAATAAATTGTCAAATATTAAAAGCAAGATGAGATAAAAATATCTCTTTGGAAGACTTAAGATGCTATTTCAGTCAGTCTGCATTTCAGCGTAGCTTTGGAGCCACTTGAAAAGCCAAGTCTGTCATTTTCTCTCCCTTTCTCTCACAAGGATCATTTCAAAAAGGAAAGCATTTTCTCTCTCTGTCACACCTTGGATACTCAAAAATATACACTTTTCTACAAATTCACAGCAAATACAAACACAATCAGATGCAGCACCAGGCATTGTAGTGAGAAAATTGGGTCTAATAACAGCATAAAAGACAGAAAAAAGGCTAGAAAACAGAAAGAGACAGAGGAGACGTGGAGATAAAAGGGATTGATTGACTCCTCAATTTCTCCTCAATCTGTCAGGAAGTTCACCAAGTTCACTTCCTGCATGGCGAGGTCGATTCCTCCGTGCTGTGACATGATTGGTTGAACAGGTACCATCCTTCCCACACGCACACACACACACACACAGATACACTCTTTCTGTCTCTCTTCCTCAGCCCTTTTTTTTCTTCCAGTGTCCAAAAATACCTTTAAAACCAATTAGTGGAATTAATTTCACTTATAGCAAGTTAATTATTTTGTGATGGATTGAAAAAAGGAGGAGGGGAGGAAGAGAGGGAGGAGAGGAGGACAACGAAAAGAGCAGAGAAACCTGAGAGGAGTCCTAAGGGGAGAGCTAAACTTAGTCTCTCTTTTCAGTCGTTCCGTCTCTCCGCCGGTCCTCCGCTTGTTCCTCTCCGTTTCCACCTGTCTGTCATTCTCCCTCTTTTTCCGTCTTTTTTTCTTTCCCTCGCTCTCCCTCCTCTATCTGCTTTTCTTTGCCTTTAAAGTTCTAATTTGGTGCATCACCCTGAAAGGCCCAGCAAATTATCAATAGCTCACAACAACAACAAGCTAATTATTTGCTGCTTGTTAATGACACATTAAGGCTGACCTTACAAGAGGTTCAGCCAGTCGTTTAACTGCAGGACAAAGAGCAACACTGTAGGAGGAACTCTGTCTCAAGACATGTGGTCTTTTGAGGGTGCCAACTACCTTTTATGTCATGTAGCAGTTTTAAACATAGTTTGTGATGATTACCAGCAAGAAGCAGCTCTCTACTAGCCTTTAGACAGGAAGTTGGACACAGAAGAAGCATAGAGAATGCAGCCAATTTTCAAAATAAAAAAACCCTCTGCAGACTTCTGATACTATGACGTCACTAAATAGACTCTAAATCAACACAAAAATAAACCATTTGACTTCTTACCATGACAGAAGCAAGTAAATCATGTAAAAAAAGGGCAAATTGTCAAACTCTGAGCAAGTCAACTGGAACACTCTGCTTCTGAAATGCTTCCTGTTAACAACTGAAGTCAACTGCAAACCCTTCAGGAGCTTTAAGCCACATCGCATGGTCTTCATTAGCAACCCAGTTTCACATTCTTCTTACATTTTGATCATTTTTGCAATCATGTACTCAAACAAAACTCAGAATTTCAGTTATTTTAACATGTTATTTGAAAGTAGAAGTAGGAAGTGGATGCAGAGTTAATGATTTCTTGCCAAAATACTTTTGCCGTGATTATTAATGAACTTTTACACTTGACAATTGAATTGTATTAAATTCTAAAACAGTCCAGGCTCTGAATTTTCTTTGTTCTCTCATTTATTTCTATAAATTGGAAACAATTTGTTTTTCTTGGACATCATGACATGAATTTTATCACTAAAAACAAAATGGACTGCCGAGGACGCAACTTGTGCAGATTTTGGATTCATTTTAACTGTACTGCATCACCAAACCTCTGACTTGTATAGGGAGTCTATCAAAGCATGTGTGTGTGTGTGAGTGCGTGTGTTTGGATGTGTCAGACACTTTCTCTCACACCCTAGGTCAGAGTGAATACAACATTATTGATCAGAGGAGAGAATGCTGAGGTTAAGAGGTCAGAGGCCACGGTGGGTGTTGTGGTTTTAGTGCTGTATGTTGCTACATAATGATGGTGACCACACACACACACACACAAACACACACACACACTCACACTATTCGGTGGATGAGAGGATCCTTTCATAACTCTTTGATTTTCCAGCTCTGCCCCCATCTGAACCTTCTTTAAAAGCCTTGGAGTAATTCCCAAAACTTTTTCGCTAAAGCTCTTCGATCGGCTCGCTGTTGTGCAGCGATGACACTGGTGGAGGGCTGACCTTTGTGCGCGTTGCATCCACTGCTTTACAATGCTGTCAAGATGATGCTGAGCAAGCTTATGCCTTCCACTAAAAAACGCCGTCAAAGTACTAAAACCTTTGCACAAGACAGAGCAGATAAATGCTGCACATATCGAGGTCAAACTACCATCTCACAGTGGATTCTTTTAACAGAGGGAAAAAGGGGTCTTGAAAGGAGGCTATTATGCTGTAAAATAAGACTTACACAACAATTTAGTCTGGGCCGTGAGATATACAGCAAGCTTTATATTTTCTCCTTTTATGTACTTTTTTTTGTTCTGGTGAATGATTGCTCTCAGTTTTGTTTTATTCAGTTCTATTGAGTGTTTTTTTTTAACTCATGAGGTAGATGAAGTTCTCCTTTTTCCCCTCTCTTCTGTTCTCTTCCATTACCAACCACAGTTGCTGTGGTTTTCCCGTATCCCCCCCTGCCCCCTCCTTCCCACAGTCAGTCTGGGAAAGCTTCCAGTTCAAAATACTCCACGGCTTTCCCAATATTCCAGATTTTTCCGACTGGAAGTGTCGAATTCCACTGGAAACACTGCTCAGTCATACCATTACTTCTCCAGTTGAGGAATGCCTTTGGGGGGAAAAGCTTTATTCCCATTACTTTAACGGGACAAATCCTTAACAACCAGAAAAAAGGAGGAAAAAAAGCAGAGTGTAACATTGGCTTCAAACACACACACACACACACACACACACACGAGCCTCCATACAAAGAGAAAAAAGTGTGTTTGTGTGTGTGAGATGACTGAGCTGATGGCACTTCAGTCTAAATGTTTACAATAGGGCCCTTTGGTTATGAAAGAAGGAATGCAGGATAGAAAGAAGTCTGTTCGTGGCCAGAGATCTAATAGCTTAATGACTCAGAAGTACTGGCAGTCATGAGGTACAATTGTCCTGTGTGTATGTGTGTGTTTGTGTGTTGCCGTCAAGGTTTGCACATGAATGGTAAATGAGAAGTCACTTGTTGTTTATTGAGATGTCTAACCTCCCAACCACTTCACCACACACTCACATACACAAATCATATTGAAACATTATGGTTTTCTTCTCTTGTCCCAGAAGTCATGATAATACGTAGAAACTCACACCCACACATACACACACGGGACACACACATAAACAGACACATCTTCAGGCAGGGGGTGTTTTTTGGCCTCCAGTGCTGTGTGTGTTGAAAATGCTCCAAAGATATTCATACCAAGATGATCTGCTCACCCCATAACTGTACTGTCGATTGCTCAAGCCTCCTCGAGCCAGGCATTAGACCCTCTGCACTATGTGTGTGTGTGTGTGTGTGTGTGTGTGTGGTTATACATGAGATTGTATTATGTGGTTCTGTGGTCAGTAGTGTCCTGTTGCAAAAAAGTGAGTCATTTTTTACTGCTCATGGTGTTTTGTGGGTGTGTGTTTCATTTTGGAAATTTTTTGGTGTTTTATGGTCCAGGAAAGCATCACTTATGGTAAATGACGGGCTCAATATGGGGCAGTAAACACACTGCAGCACCTTGAATAGTTTATTAATCTTATTTTCAGATTGTGTTGTCTGGTATGCTAGCACAGGCTAATGATAAATCATGGCTCTAAAGCCTAAGCTTGTTTGTTAAGTGCCTTACTTTACGTGTTGCATTAGATGTTAAAGTGGGTTTTAAACTTCTCTGAATGGCGTAATTTTCACAGTCTGGAGGTGTGTGTGTGTGTAGATACCTCATCAGCTTAACCAGGGCACTGTTTTTTGTCTAGTTCACACTTCCATATTGCAGTTTGATTTTAAATGGTGAATGTTTCCAAGTTTTGATTTGGTTAAAAGAAACTCTACATCTGTCTCTTATATCTCCAAAAGTGTCCCTTAGTGCTGCATCCTAAGCTTTTTTGGCATCGTCTTTAATTCAAAACCCATAAATCTTCCTTTCTTCTTTTCTCTAGTTGCTTAAAATAAAACAGTAACTGTGTAAATGTCAGTAGGACTTTTTTTTTTTTACTTAGCCTGACAATAATACCAATTTTCAAACATTATTAAGGCTGTTTTATTAGGGATGGGACAAAATATATACAAATTATAGTATTAGTTTCTCTTGCAATACTCTGGAGATCAATTTATATATTTTATTATGACTTTCAGGGCTCCAACCAATTCTTTCTTGCAGTGTCCTATTAAAGGAGAAAAACTTAAGTTACAGCAAACAGGGACACAGATGTGGCTAACTATGGTTCTCAACAGAATAGTTTACAAGTTTGGGATAAAATACTTATTTACTTTGTTTTTAGTTAGATGATAAGATCAATACCAGTTTCAAGTGGTATTAATCTTCATATATAGCCCTTGGCAATGCAGTAAATAAGCGTACTGCCCAAACAGTGTGTGTGTGTGTTCCTGTTTGCATGTTTGTGTGGTCATGGAAACGCTGCATGTGCTGCAGGCAAGGTTACAACCATGTAAAATGCAAATAAAAGAAACCAGCACACACATGACCTCAATCATTCTGTTTGATGACACAGTGGGAGGGGCCGGTTTGGTTTCGCTGCTGTAACTATGTTCAGAAAGAAACAGAGTGAAACGAAAAAAGGGAAACGGCAAAAAGAAGAGAGAGAGAGAGAATCGGGGAAAGTGAGAGAAAGGGAAAGTTATATGTGCGACGAAAAGAAAGATGATGCTACTGGAGTGCTTGAGGATGACTCATCCATAAGCTAGTGATGCTTCACGGAGACACACACACACACACACACACACACACACACACACGCACGCAAGTACACACAGAATCGTGAATCCTCAGACACACAAACACACACACACACACACTACACACAAATATTTAGTCATACGCTTGAACACATACGCAAACACACATCGGTGCACACACCAGTGCACCAGTCATCCATTAGTCTGATACTGATTCACTGAGACATGCGTGTTGGTTCAGCAGCTTGTTCCTAATGAGCCAAAATGGCCGCTGCCGCGCCGCAGTTTCCAGGCCAGAGCAGGGAACGGCCCCAGGGGCAGAGAAACTGGGCGAGAGGAAGGATCAGAGGGGCTGGATTTAAATGGAGCTCATTAGCTCATGGTAGCCATGAGAGGTCCCTGCACACTGAGGAGAAACACACACACGCACACGCACACACATACACACCTGCACACACACTTGTACTCAGGCATGCATGCAAATACAGATGGATTATCTTGTATACATACAGTGCGGGCACACGCAGGCACACTTGGTTATTTTTACAAGACACAAGAGGTAGAAAGATGTGGGAGAGCAGAACAGAAAGAGGAAGAGTGCGTGAGTGTTTCAGGGAAAAAGAGAAAAAGAGAAAGAGGGTTGGTGAGCTTTGGTTTGGATGGGACGACTGGCAAGGTAGTGAGCGCTGCAGATGGCAGAGAGACTTGCATGTGCATTTGTGTGTGTGTATGTGTGAGTTTCGCCAGTCGTACCCCCTTCCCTGCCTTCCCTGCTTGTCCACCCACTCAACATATGTCCTCCTTTCCTCTCCTCTCCCATCTCTCCTCCCCCTCCCCTCCTCATGCCTAATCCTTCTTATCATCATATATTTTTGTTGTGTCATTTCCACAAGCTTTCTGTGTGAGTGTAAATGTGGGTGGTATGCATGTTTATGCCCTTTGTGCTCCACTTCAGTGCTTTCTGATGTATTTATATCCATAAACACACACACATACACACGCGCACAAACACACACACACAGCCATGCCTTTTTCACTCTGCAGCCAAACTCTCATCAAAGGGGTGTTTGATTTCGTCTTCTGTTGCCCAGGCCCCACATGTCCCAGTGGGGTGGGGGTATAAAACGTAGGGAGGGGCTGAGCAGCCACTGTGCCTCAGAACTGTAAATCTTCAAAAACGGAATAAAAAAAAAGAAAATCTATTAGACGCTTTGTATTTTCCAGTCAAGAATTTTATTTGTTGAGCATTTTTAGCATGAATTTTGGTCATGTGTCTGCTCTACTTTGTCAGGATTTGTGAAGATATGTATTAATCACTGGTGAAATGCAGCCAATATTTAAATACTTGCTTTTTTCTTATAGCATTTACTTCATTTTATATATTTGATGGTGCCATTTTTTAGACTTGACAGGTTGTAAATGATGAGGCATATAAGATGCTGTTCATTAAGATGCGTTCATTAAGATGCATTCATACTACCTTAAAAATCAGTATAAACAACTAACTAAATTGCATATTCAGTTCTCAGAAAGGAGCATTAAGACCAAAATGAAGACTTTCTCAGATGAAAACATAAACGTACACCTGAAACAAGGCTTTTGGGGCCCTGATCTGTAGATTTTTAGCCTAAAATATGTGTTAGTTTGTGTCATTGTGTGTTTGCGTATCAATTCTAAACACTGTGTTAAGAGGACTTGGCATTTCTGTCATACTCCAGCACAAAGTGGATTTGGTGAGATAATGTGTACATTATTTTAATTTGATGGGTCAGTTTTGGACTGATACCAGTGTTGAAGTTGTACAAACTTTTGTCATTTTAACAGTTTCCACGTAGCATTTTATTCTGGCAGAATAGCGCTGGCAGCACACTAGATGGGGTTGAGATGAAGAACTTGAAGCACTATACTTTGTAAATGCTAATAATGCAAATACTACTACAAATAATAATAATTTTAGCCAATGTGGTACGATTACATCCATATAAAACTTGAATATCCTAAATATGAGAGCATATATTCAAAGATGATAAACTGCAAGATCAATGAAAAAAATCAGAAATATAAATATTAAACAACCAGCAGGGTTTTTTCCCCCCATGATCAGGATCATTAAATGCCTCAAAAATAGTCAAAGATCTTCAAAATCATGTGTAAAATCTGTGAAATAAACTCATTTCAGCTTAAACCTATAATATAAAAGTAAGTAGATAAAAATGAAATTTCCAGTTAAATAAAGTGGCACTTTAAAACATGAAGTTCATTTAAGTCAGAAGAATTCGGGGTATTTGTCAGCTTTGAAAATATCCGAGGTTTGTAACATGTCATCATGCAGACTGTAATCATGCTGTCAACCTGTGAGCCACCTGTTGCTTTTATAAATATGACCCACAGTGGCATTTTTTCACATTTGTCATTTCACTGACCGTCTCTGCACAATTTAATTTAAAAAGGTGCTTGGTCCCTTCCTCTGTCCCCATGGCCCCACATCTCCTGCTGGTGGTGGGGGATGTGCAGGGTGGGCAGGGCCTGAGTCATAAACCTAACGCTCCCTCTGAGACTGTGTCGAAGCCAGACTGTCGAGCTAAGCTATGAGAGCACATTCATTAGCGTTTTATTGCTCTGTAGTCTCGTCAATTAATCACAGGCGTGCTCATGCACACATTTTTTTACGGTACTGAACACAAAAACACTTGGAGGACCGTACAGCGTGGAGACATGCATTGTGTGTCGTCTTCAATTACCACACACATGTGCTTCATTTGACGGCTCCCCAGTGTGTTGTGCGTCAGACCGCAACTTCTCTCAGTCTGTATATCCTTTCCTCTGAGATCAGTTGCACACACACACACATAATGTATCTGTACCTCCTGTGAGGACACTTATCGACTCCACAGTAAAATGGCGTCACCCTGACTACCCTCTCCTCTGTTGATGAAGGTTTTATTGAAGGAATCTTAATTGTTGTTAATTGTAGCTGTTGTGGGGGCCATCTGTATTTGCAGCAGATCTGCTGATGACGAGTGTTTCAAAAGGAGTTTTATGGCGTGTTCTTGTTAATGGCTTTAGTAGCAGTACAAAGTTATTAACCGTTTTACAACCCTTTTGATTTGCAATGCAATATTCCATCTTTATCTTTTTTTTCCCTGATGAATATAACAATTCAAGCTGCCTGTGTGCAGTGTGTTTTTAGGCAGAACAGTTCTGGTTAAAGCTCTGGTAGAAGTAAAGTGATGGTAAGGACACATCATGAGGTGGTCACATTGCAGATTATGCACAAACATGATTCCTGAGGCTAAAGATCCCAAACTTGTGTTTTTTTTATGAGTAAAATAAAATAAAAAGTTCATACATATTAGACAGTAAATTGCCTGATGCCATGCGAGGACAGCCCGGCAGTTTATCGTGGCTAATCATGTGGCCCAGCGTCATCGCTGAATGAGGCTGTGGTGAAATGTGGGCTGTATAAACAAGAGCATGAAACACGCGAGGAGAATGTAACACAAGGAGTTTTGTTATTTTTGATTTTCTGCAAATTCACCTCAGCAAGTAAATTCAATTAATAGACAGGACCGAAGCCTAGCTAAAGGGCAACAATTCCTGTGGTTTGATCAGGGGGTTGATGTGTGAGCATTTACTGTTGCATGGTTGTTTAACAAGGTATAATCAGGTTTTTGCAGCATCATTGCAACTCAGGTCATAATTTACTTTTTAAAGCCAAATTTATCGACAAGTTTAAGTGTTTTCGTTATTTTTCAATATAACAGAAATGTGTCAATGACTCTCGTTATTTTCTTTTTATATCCTCGCATAAAATAGTCTGTGACATTTGCAAGCAAAGCAGTAGGACAACAATAGGCCATTCATTTTTTCTATCAGAACTGCAGACATGAGCCAACTGGGTAATGTCAAGACAAAAAATAATAATCAACTGCACTGAAACTGCAGACTTGAGATATTTGAACATTTATGTGACCTCTTTAATTGTACTGCAAGTTTTTTTTAAGCTTTCTAACGTATTTCTAAAAAATCCTGAACAAGCACATATAATCATGACATGTTTAGGAATAAAAATTACTACAGTAAATCTGTCATTGCATGGGCATATTTCCATAAGTTTGTGCAGTCCTGGTTGATTACTTGCTGTTCTATAGCACACTTTTCAATAAGCATACATTTCATGCATGCTTTAAGATTTTTCTTGCATTTCTGCATCTGTTGTGAGGCTTGTGGATTTGTGTAGAGCAGCTGTGTAGAGTGTGCTTTTGTTAGCAAACACAATCATCATTTTGCTTTAGGCTTATTTTTTTCTTCCTACAAAAGCTCAGTGTCTAAATTTATATTTTGTTTGAAAATGGCTTTATATCAAAGGGTTATGGTTGATAATATTAAGGCTCTGTTGAAAATTATTTATTAATGGTGTTGTATTAATGGCACAAATGGCTGTGTTTTTCAGGCTCTGACTACTCCAGTGGGGGCAATTAAAGTTGAGGAGCCAGCAGTCTAGACTCTTAACAGTCAGAGGGACTCGACCTCTCGATCCTCCCTAACCAGCTCACTGAATTCATATACACTGTTTGTAGATGTGTATCTGTGTAATACTCGAAATAGAAAGACTAAATATAGCAGACTGAATGAGACTCTAGAGGTCTAGGGAGGCCACCCAGGAACCAAAAGGTCACCTGTTTAATTTCTGTTTCTGGCAAGTGTATTCTATGAGTGAGCTGGTGACAGAAAGTGGCTGGATTGCCGGACCCACCATATCTGCAAGATGGCAGATAAGATGGCTCTGCAAAAGGGCCCTTGAGCAAGGCAATGAATGATAAAAGCTGCAGGGTGATACAAACCTGCTTTCTTACCTTTCTGATTAGTTACACATGGAAAGGGGACTGTACAATTTGTGTTAAGTCAAATTTCAATGGCTTCTCACAGGTCGACAATTATTAATCTTCTTTTTTTTCTACTCCTTCCTTAAAAAATCTAAATGTCCCATGTTGTTTGAGGCTGGCAAAATGGAAATAGCGCCCCTGTTTTATGAATCAAAATATCTTCATGTTTGAATTTAATTTTTTTTCTTTAACTAAATATAAATCTCCCTTTGAAATACCACTGTAAACACTTCAATTTTGCCATCTGTCAACAGTTAGCGCAGCCAAACATGTTACAGGAAATATACAAAGTCAATATGGCTAATATCATTACAAACTGGAGAAAATGCACATGACATATTCAAATATGTTTCTCATAAACAGCTACAGTGTGCATGTGTGATGTTTGCTTTCTTCCAAAAACACGTATGTGTAGTTTAAGGTTTATTTTATCTAACGTATGCAGTGCAGGACTGATATTGCAGCAGAGATCAAAATATTAGGACAGCAGGGCTCTTCTCTTGACAGTGACTTTGACCTCTGACCTTTAACCACCACATTTCAATCTGTGTGACTCTGATTTTAAGCAGACATTTAAACCAGATTTGATTAAATTCCTTCAAGCCGTTTTATGAGATGTCACGTTCACAAGAATGACAGATAACCTGAAAATGCCTCCAGTCATGACTGTTGTCGTCAAGTAAAAATCAACAAAGGCTCTGTTCAGACTTAACAAATTGTGTTCTAATTGTCTTGGGACCGCTTCACACACTCAACACAAGACCTCTCTCTCTCTCTCTTTAGGCTGATGATGGCTTACATACTTAAAAAAGACTGACACCTTAATTTATTTTCAGTTACCCTCAGGGTTAAAATCTGTTTCCTCTTTTTAATCCAGGAAAAGTAGTTTTAAGAATGTTTACTAC
>JAPZDV010000015.1:10646601-10743163 GCA_029814665.1 Acanthurus lineatus
TATATATGTATGTATATATATATATATATATATATATATATATATATATATATGCATTTACACACTCACACACACACAAGGACACACACAGAGTATGTAGCTTAGCCATCAAAATCCATGTACACATACACAACTGAAACAGATGCTCCTTTCATTCTACTTCTGCATTTGTGCATATGCTCTGTGTATATGTTTGTGTGTGTGAGTGAGTGGATGACATTTAAATTGGATAAAAATAATATTAGTCTTACAACCAGTGTTTATGATGACAGTGATAATGAGGGTTAAGCATAATGGATGTCATACAAGCCCTGAAAAATATCAAAGCAGTGCCAATCACAATTCCCAAGCAAAAAATAAAAGAGTTTGCCTCCACTTTGCTATTTTATATTTCAGTGATTTAGTCTATCTGAGCCTGTTTAAGGCAGAAATGAAGCAACAGTCTTGTGCATAGGAATGGAAATGGCCGAGCCACTTTTTTGGTTATAAAGATGCTGAAGAGATTGTAGAAAGAGATCAAAAGAGAGAATACTCGTCAGCTATTTGAAAATGACAGAGAGGGAAGTGATGAGAGAAAGCGTGAGAAGCAGCGAAGCAAGAGCGATAGAGAATGATGGAGCGCTGAGGAGGGGTAGATTGATGGAGGACAGGAGGAAGGGTGCGAGGCTGAAAATGAACTTGTCCGCTGCTGGAGAACCAATGGAGGGAGTGACAGCTATATAGAGTAGAGGGTAAAAAAAGGGAGAAAAGTGGGATGATGAAGAGAGTGGTGAGGGGAGGAGGGAGCATGATTGTTAATAGGTACAGAGGGATGAACCGGAGAAAGATGTAAAGAGGAGAGAGGAAGAGATGGGAAAGATGATTTGGCATTGATTAGGAAGAACAAGATGAGGATAAGGATGTAGAAGTAGAAGGGAAGAGGAGGAAAAAGAGATACAGTAGCAAAAGGAGGTCATCTTTCAAAGAACTGACAATTCAGCTGGGATGCCAGATGACTTGTCTGTTGTGTATGTGTGTGCGTTTGTGTGTGTGTGTGCATGTGTGTGTGTGTCTTGTGGGATCCAAACTTGCTGGAAAAAAAAAATACAACTGGTCAGGCCCAATTTTCTGGACCTCTGTAAGGCTGTTAATAGGATTCCTCGTTTTTTTCTTTCTTAGATTATGAATTAGAGCTGCTACAAGGTGAAAGCCCTCAGTGTGTGTGGCTGCATCCGTGCGTTTCCCATTAATTAGTGTCTGATCAGGTGTCATCTTCAGTTAATTGACTGATAATTACATCATCACTGCCCACCCAAATAGATCCCAGTTGGGCAGACGACTGAGGAGAGGGAAAAGCGACAGGAGAAAAGGGAGAGAGAGAGAAATGAGACAGACATGAATAAAGAGAAAAGAGCAGTGAGAAGGGCACACAGAGGAAATGATGTGAGAGACTGATTTAAGGTGGCATAATCTGATTGGTACTTTTTGCTGTCTGGTATCTGGTTAGCCAATTAAAATGAGCAGAGCAAGTCAGGACTTTGGAAGTTGTAATGAGGATCAGTTTTTGCTGCTGATGTTAATATTTGAACTGTATTTTGGAAGAAAGCAACGTTAGAGAACAATATGTAACATTGCCTTTGTGTGTGTAACAATGCCATTTTACAGCAGAGTGCTTGGAGTTGCAGTGATAACATCTCCCTTAGTCTTTATCATTAGGTAGATAACAGCTGCACCAACTTGAATTTGTATCACAGCTCATTACAGTCTGCAGTTCAGTTCCATGGAAGTTCGGCTCATTTAGGTTCACCTCAAGTTCCGTTAGAGTGAATGTAGTCTGACTTTCCGGATGTAAACTGGGTTTAAGCCTGCCATCGGCCAACTGTTTCAATTGCCATTCTCCTCCTGTTACTATGCCTGCACTACCCATGCAACTGTGACTGAAGAAATGAAAACAAGTTCGAGCATTTTTTTTTTTACCAGTGTGGAAAAATGATGACGGGTGCAGCCAGACCTTTCTCCAGTGCTGACACAGTACTTATATGCATATCTACACAAAAACATCCAAGTCTTATTACACAATGTGCTCAATGTTACTGTATTTGCAAAAACATTGTTTTTCCCGCTATGACATGTTGCAACAAAAAAAGGCCTATTGAACATTGAATAATTATTGATAAAAAAATGCAACATAAATGAAAGAAATGCAACTAAAGTGCACAAAAATGCCAAAATAAAATGAACAAGGAATAATTTGCATATAAAGTATCATAATTCAAAACTAAATGTGTATGGAAGTGACAAACACTTGATATAGGAAGTAGTACTAAATTAACCTTTGAATGTAGTTTTACAACTAGTGCCAGTAGTGGCAATAGTCATCGATGGCAGTTCTTAAGTTCCTTATTTTATGTGTATTATATTATATGCATAGATTGAATGTGGTAATAATACCCTTTGAAGTAGACCGATAATCCTTGACTACAGTACAGTAAGAGTCATTGATCGGCTGCATACATTGTAAAACCTTTGTCTGTACTAACACCATTGACTGCATTGACAGTAATACTATAAGACTGAATTAGTGTGAAATATTTCTTGCTTTTAAGTCATATGATGGATGGATAAATTATTGGATTAGGTCCTGTCAGTTGTGGTTAAGCTTCCTCGCTTTTCCTCACCTTCTTCCTCTTCCCTCTCTCCTCCTTTTTCTGCTCCTTCTGGATTCTAATGTCCTCCTCCCATTTGTTCTGTATTTCCCTGTCTGTAATTGTTTCCCAATCTTTATCATCTCTGTTTCTTTCCTCACCATCCCCCTTCATCCTCCTACAGTAAGTGTATCCACCCCCGTCTTCTTCATCCTCTTTCCTTATCTTCTTCTATCTCTCCGTCCTTTCCTTCTCCACCCTTTCCTCTTCAGTCAGAATCATATTTCTGCAGGCCACTGGTATTTTTCCTGCAGTATAAAGAGCTGCTAATAGAATTATAGTCATTCACATCAGCACAGTCTATGATACAACAGACAAACACACACTCGACATGACTGTGCATATGAATGCGGCGGGACAGACACACAGAGAGACATGCGGTCAGACAGATTAGTGAGCTCAGTATTATTGAAGTTTTTGCACTCTCCTAATCCTCACGCAGTCACTCATGCAGCACACGCACGCACACATCCATACAAACACACACAGCCTCAGTGGGGTACACCCCGTGAGAGGGGCAGGCAGTGTGAGATAAACTGATCACACAGCAGTGCAATTCGCTGAAAGTGATTATGTCTGTGTCTTTGTGTGTGTGTGTGTGTTCGTAAGCAATAGTGTGGGAACGAGAGGGACGATTATGTGCAACAGCACTTAGGAATCATGCTCAACTTGATGTGGAAAGAAAAAGGAAGATATTTATCAGAATAAAGGATCATCATGAAATATAACAGTAAATTAGGAACCTAAATGTGTATTGTCATGCTTTTATAGACTATCAAACTACACCTTGCTATCAACTTCTGTTCTCCGTTTTTAAATAAAATCACAGAAACTCACTAGAATCATTTCCAGAAATGAGAGAAAACAGGAAAATTGTGATATCATCCAAGCAATAGGATGCTTGCAATTTAAAAAATAGTGGTATTTCTCATTCACGCTTATGTATAAATACAGTGCCTAAGCCTCCTTAGGCACTGTATTCAAAGCACACTGCTGCTAAATATCCAGGCTGTTGTAAAGTAAGAGACTTTATTTTAAGATCACCCTTAGGGCATTCCCCTCTTATTTCAGCTGTAATAATAATTTAAAAAAGTTTATTTATGGCACTAATCTAAACAAATATAGCAAACCTTTGCATAAAACAGATTTTTTAGAGTACAGGATAAAATAAAAAAAAAGCCACCATCAACAAAAAGCAGGCTCGTGCAGGTAGGGGACAAAACAGCAGTCAAAAAATCTCTAAAAAAAATAGAACCACATTTTACAACAATGAAATTATATAAGAATTTTAATTGAGGTTAGGCTGTTTTTTCATAGCAAGAGTTTAAAATCCTTTTATCACTTTTTATTTGTTCCCTTGAACGGGTTTTCAGTTTAACTGAGTTCAGTAAGACTGGTCCATGATGGTTGACTTTAGGTGACTACTAGCCTGCGCTAAAAATGAGGTGGCATACAGGTAACCTCTAATTTAATTTCTTGACAAGTTATGTGGTGTTAGCCAGCTTACTGGCAAATTATTTTGTTTATTGTATCACTATTTTTGCTTCTCTTCCGGAGCGTTTGGCGTGGTTTTCTAGGTTAAGCTAGCTACCAACGACTAACTTAAATACAATGCTAGCATAGCATAGTTTTCTAACTTGTTTATAAACTAGCATAAATAATTTACTTTGTGTTTGGTGTATGAGTAACATTATATTAAGCTTTCTCCCTGTTCTTGGGTGCAGTGTTCATGTTTTTGCATTAAATGGAGTATTTCTCGATACTCCTTCCTCGTTATTTTTAGCTACAAAATACCGCGAGGCTAACTTAAAGGTTAGCGTTAGTCATTCAATATTTGATCGTTAGCTCAACATTACTGGGTTAGCGTTAGCTCCTTTATTTTACCACTTAAATGAATAAAAAATAATGTATGTCTATGAGGAAAAAATACAAAGGTTTTTTATGTTAAGTTTAACAATTATAGTAACAACATCAATAATAACAATAATGGCAGTGCTTGTGACAGATTATGCAATGTTTCCTTAAGCCATTATCCACTGTGAGTTCACATGTAGAAACTGCAAGCTCTGAAGTGAGAGGAATGGGATTTTAGCGGATATTGTAACCGCCCTGTAATCGTACTAAGCATACAGGATAAGTCTATCTCTCTCCGCCTCCTCTCCTCTCTCTCCGCCTCTGTACATCTCCTCTCCCTTTTCCCTCTTTCTGTCTTCTTATCGTAACAGCACAGGTTGGATTAACTTTACAGGGGTTCACAAACTTTTGTATTCATTTTCTCTCAAAAGTAGCTTTGCATTAATGAGATTTGTGAATTGACATTGGGAATTACAGTTTGGTCAAATGTGACTTAAATCAGCATAATGATCATTTTGCTTGAAGCATTGAGGCATGCACTATACACACACTACTGTTAAAGCCAAGATTAAGGTGTCTGTTTTCACTGCGGGGCCACCTGTGTGAAAAACATTCAGTGACTTAGTGACTTGGCATTGTGCAATACATGAGCACATATAAATCCGGGTGATGGTACAATACTAAAATAATTTAGTGGATCTTGTAGCTGTGTACATAATATATGACAGAACACATGTTGTTGAGATGGTTAATGGCGTCAGTATTCAGAAATGTACTGTACTTTTTACAAAGCCTAAACCATGAAAGGACATACTTTTGAACAAAATGTATAGAGAAAATCCTTTTTTCAGATGTCAGCAGGATGGAGGGATAAGAGGATGTTATAACTGTCTTTAATCGGGCTAAGCATACAGTATGGATAATCTGCTCTTTCTTACTGTAATTTTCTCACTTTCCTGCACTTTTCTGCAAGTGATACAACCATGTAATCTCACTGACATTATTGTAATTCTGTCTTCTCTCATTCTTCTTTTTGTTTGCTGTCTGCATACTTGTAATTTTAATTTTTAGACTCAACCACACTGTGTTGTGTAGCTCTGGATCCCTCTTATTACACCATCCTATCACTCCACTAATTTTTAAAAGACATTTATAAAGCTATACAGACATTTGACTCCATGTTGGCTCTTAGTTTATTAAAAAAATATTATTTTTGTGCAGTTGTACATCACTAAAATGCTCTTCCATTGCAGTATTTCGAAATTCAGACAAGACACTTGTAAAGTTTCTGAAAAATCCGCCACTATACTGCTGCAGAAGAACTGCTGCAACAGCACAGATATTTTTCTTTGTTTCAGACTTTTTAAAGCTGCAATTAAAAAATGTAACAATAATAAAATCTGAGTGATAAAATCTGTAATTTTTGTAATGTTGGCACAGAGAATGATCATTTCACCAGCCAGTAGTTGCTTGTTTGATGAGTGGTGGTGTGTGTGTGTTGACACAAAGTGAATGGACTGTATAACCTACACAATATGCTGAGGAACTAAACAGCACACAGTTAGCTCTGTTGTACTTGCTTGACAGATGGGAGTATATTAGTCATCAGTCTATTCTACAGGGAGACACTTCAGTGTCTGGAAAATATACAGGGCTCACTAACTGATATGTCAACAATTCAAACACCCTTGAAGCCTCCAAAGTAAACTACCAAACTGTAAAAAATTGAATCACCGTATCAACTGCAAGGAACCATGTGTGATGTATTAAGCCGACAAATGAATCACTTACTGACTGAAGGAGTTGATTTAAGAGCTCACTGACAGTTAACTTGTTCTGTTTGCTAACCTTATTTCTCCTCTTCTCTCTTCCCTCCTCTACTTCTTTCCAATACAGGCTCCGACTACTCTCCTCCTCCGCCTCTTCCCCGCCCTCCTCCCCCCGGCCTGACCAACGAGCACAGTGGCGGTGGTAGCCATGGCGACCACGATGGTGGAGGGGGCGGGGTCAACCACGGGGTGGGCGTGGTGGGCCTGGCCCCGGAACATATCCCCACACCGGGGGCAGCTCTGAGCTGGCAGGCGGCCATCGACGCCGCACGACAGGCGAAGATGATGGGCAACGCTGCATCGAGCGGAGGGACGGGGCTTGGGTCGGGAGGGGGCGGGCCCATCTCTACGGCCAGCTCCACGCAAAGGAAGAGACAACACTATAGCTCTAAGCCCAAGAAACAGACAACGACGACAGCCACAAGGCCGCCAAGGGCCCTACTCTGTCTCACACTCAAGAACCCCATCCGCAGGGCCTGCATCAGCATCGTAGAGTGGAAGTATCCTTTTACTAACCATGAGCGGAGGTTTGTTTGTTTGCAGTGTGGATTAACACTCGACATTTCGCCTAATGCTTTCAGGAAAGAGTGATGTTTTTAAAGGTTGACACCTGATATTCTTAATTATTTTAATTTTTTGGGATAGCTTGACTGGGGACCCACTCGGTTCCCCTGGGACCTACTCAAAGAAACTCCTTGTGGGTCCAGTCAGTGAGCAAAAAATTTTGCTGGATGTTAAAAGCATTTAGCGTGCCTTCCAAATCCAATTGAATCATCCACTTGAGATTGTGTTGGACTTCTACATAAAGATTTGCTGTAAAAACTTACATCTGTTAAAAAAGAGCCAAAGATGCGCACACAAATCTCAATATACAGTATACTGTAATACTGTGAGTGTTGCAACAACATTGCATCCCTCCAATTTAAAATGAATGTTGGACGGATAATGAATCATTGCAAGGAGGGGAATAAGGCAGAGAAGAGAGAAAGGCATAAGGGATGCATGATGTAAACATGTTAGGAATGTCTCACACTCCTCTTTCTATCCTAACCGTTCTCTCTTCTCTCCTATGTCTCACTGTGATTCTCTGCTTCTGCTCACTGTCTTAATCCTTTCTACCCTTGCTCTGTCTGTCCTTTCTCTTTTTCTTCTCTACCTCTTTCAACTTCATTCTTTTCTCAGAGGAGGATAGCACAAATTGTGTCATTTGCATCCCTCCTTCACACCTCTTTCCAGCATATGTCTCTCCCTCAGCTCTTTCTAACTGCGTTCATCCTCTCTCCCTGAGGTCCTTCCAGGCCTCTGTTCCTCCTTCAGTTCCCCTGCCCTCCCTTTCTCATTTATTATCTGTCTCTCTCTCCCTCTGTCGATCCAAAATCCCTTTATTCCTGCTGTTCCTCCTCTGGTCCTTCCTTTCCATCCCTACTTTACCCTGATGTTTTTCCCTTTTTTTTTAAAGATGCGGAACGTAATGACTTAGTTTTCCCTCAGGGTGAGATAGAAGGAGAAAGGGAGAAAGACAGAAATGGTCAGTGTCACAGTCAAAGTGATCTATAATAGAAGAGGGTCCACATGAGCATGAACTCAGCAAGAGCAAAGGCACACATCGTCCTGAGAGGAAAAGAAGGAGCTGAGGAGGAGGAGGAGGGACTGGGGAAATGAGAAGGGATGTGGGCAGGACATAGATGTCGACAGGAGAGATGATGGAGCTGAGTAGCTGAAGAGGGAGGTAGAGATCGTGGGGGAGAATGGGAAAGGTAAACAAGAAAAATGACAGAGCAGGGGGAGGGCAAATAATGAGTGAGGGGAGGAGAGGAGTGTGGATAGGGGGATCATAAGGGAGGAGAGGAGAGAAGTGGAAAGCAGAGCGAATTGGTGAGGAAAGAGAAGATGAGTTAGAAGCAGTGTGTGCTTTCATGTCTGTGTTTGAACAGGGCTGCATTAGGGAATTATCAAAGTAGGATAAATTAGAGTTGATAACACTGAAGGCTATAATGAGCAAAAGTACTGTGAAAAAAATACTTTGTTATGCACACCACACACATGTCTGACTTTTTTGCATATCAGAAGCTCTAAAGCTGGTTTGCGGCCCCACATGTCACAGTAATCATTTTTTTTTTTTTAAAGCCAAAAGGTGACTTCTTATGGGACATGATTTCAAGAATTACATGTAGCATTTTTGACTATTAACAAGATAGATTGAAAGGATTTTTTATGAATTTCTACAATATGGGTCTGCGCTAATGGGATCTAAAAACCAGAGACATTAAGGTCTCCCGTTTTCCATCCATCCCTCCATTCAGGACTTTTTTTAATTTTGTGCAAAACATCCACTTGTGCTTTAGAACAAACAGATTAGATTCTCCTGACTAAATGTCAAGGCGACAGTGACCTCACAAAATACAACATTTTGCCATAACCTAAGAATTTATTTGCTAATTATGATAGAAATTTCACACAGATTTCTATTTCTATTTCTCATTTTCTATCCAAAAGGTCAAAGTTCAACCAGTGACATTTTAAAGTTCTGCAAAAAAAGCCCTTTTCTGGACATTATTCAGTGTATTCACTTAGAAGCATAAGAGGAGTTTGGAATACTTACGGCCTTTGGTCACATACAGAATTGGTGACACTAATCTTGGGTGTTCACTCTGAAACTGAGGTACTGTTAAGATCTTTGAGTATGAAGGGTTAGTGTTTTATTTTTTTAAGCTTCTTTGCAGCAACATTCACATTTGAAGCATTGTAGTTCATCAGAAGTTGGATTTGCTTATAATGAGCTTCACTGAGCTATATCACTGAGCTATATCACCGAGTAAGGTTCAATTTTTTGCCAGCATTTGTTTTGAAGGCCTTACTCAATTTAATGTGAATAGCGGGGGTCATAATGAGTCCACCATAGCACTGGTATCATGACATTTTTCATGCATATTTTCAGGCATATCACTCAAACAACGGACGTGTTTTCTTGCAAATTACTTAATAATTTTCCTTGGCTACAGCCCTGCCTGTAAAGTACAGCAGAGGATAAGAGCAAATTATCCTTTGAACACCTTGTGTATTTATAGCAATTATTGAACTCAAAATGTCAACAGTAGACCTTAAGGTAACCTGTCCAGATGTGCTTATGTTGTAAAAAAAGAAGAAAAAGAATGGAAAAAGCATGCATTAAACCTCAGGGTCATGACATAATCTCACCCAATGACTGATGTGTGTTCAGATCATTACCCACAATTCCCAACATCATTCATTTAAACAACTCTGAAGGGACTTATATAGAGAAAAGGGAAAGGGAATTGGAGGAGTGATAAGAAAAACAAGGGATACTAAAGAAGGCTCTAAGGGAGAGTGAGACAGCAGCAGTAAATAGAACAGAGCTACACAAAAGAAAAAGGATGGAACAAACAGTAAGAAGAAATTGCAGTAAATTTTGTCCTTCACTGTTTTAAAAAATCCCCATCAAACTGTCAAGCTTTGTGCCTCCTTGTTTACTTGGAGATTCTTTGGGATGTCCTTCATACCTGCAGTGTGGGCCTGTTTGAATGCAGCCTCTTGTTGAACATCAGTCTGTGGGTGACATTGTACTCTCTGCTCTGTGCATTTGTTTTGTGCATTTGTGTAGTTATGAATTCATGTGTTGCCTTCATCCTAAAGCCTGTGCATGTGTGTGTGCGTGCACCTGCGTGTGTGTGTGTGTGTTTGTGTGTGTCCTGTATCTGTGAGTACCTCTGTCTCTAGAGATAGCAGATACGAAATCTTCCTCTCTTCCTCCGCTGTTACCATGACAACAGCTGCTGCTCTCAACAGGTCGATGGGGCCTGTCTGAGCTCACACACACACACATGCACGCAAACACACATTTAGATAAGAGAACACACACATAAACACTCTCCAAGGATGCACACATGCTTACACACAGAGTATAAAGAACTGAAACACACATACACACACACACACATGTAATTATAACATTTAAGCATTACCTGCGCACTGCAAGGTCAGCCTGAGAGACAAGGAGAGAGCAGGCAAGGGTGAATGTCTAACTACTATGTTCTCTACGTGAAATCACATTAAGTGGTAGTTTTGAAAAAGTGTCATTGAGTTTATTCACACACAGAAATTTACACATACACACCATTTCCTGGCTAACAGCCTACATATTGCATTAGGTCACATGAGGGGTTACACTATTTGTATGCATTTTCAGCTCCATCAGGAGAAAAGCGATAAATATTCTCAGCATAATACAGACGAGTGTTGAATTTGCTCTCCCAGATAATATCAGTATATCCCTGCTCTCTTATTTGGATTTGTCAAGATAAGAGATTGTGCTGGTGTGCAGTTGCATGTGGTATTTATGTGAGGCAGCAGCTGAATGCAAAATATTTCAACAGCAACCTTATGTGTGTGTTTGTGTCTGTATGTGCAACCCCAGTGCGAGGATCTATCCTAAGTATATACAGTTAACTTGTTAAAATGCTGAATGTATATGTTGCAAATGCAAATATGCCTCAGACTGGCCTCAGATTTTTATTTTATTTTATTTGTTGTTTTTTTTTAGAGCTGTCAGTCCTCACAGTAAGCTTTGGGCAAATTTTTACCGATAGTATTTCTTAGCCTCTTCACTGTTAAAAAAAGGACATTTACTTTTGTTGTGATGATTAACATAGACATGGAACTTGGTTTGATTTTCCACTGAGACCCCCCACAAGTATTGTTTCACCCTCAGTGGCACAGCAAACAGTAGATTTATTAAAATGCTGATGGAAACAGACCTCGAGGGCTTTTTTAAGTTATGGGTCAGGAACCCAGAATGAGTCACTGTCTGTTTTTCTGTCCGTCCCCACATGTCTGAAGTGTGTTTTAACGAGCCCCTGGTACAAGGGTGAGTGATTAACTCTGGTGCATTTTGGTCTCTTGCTGAATGAGCTGAATGATCTTGTGGTCCATGATGTTCATAGGTCAGTCCTCAAGCCAAACATAAACTAAGTATTAGCCCTGTCATAAAAAAAGAAAAAAAAGAAATGTAGACTTTTTTCTCCCTCTCACTCGCTGTCTGTCTGCAGGGCTATTCCTAAAACAGGCACTGAAATGGATAAAAGCTCTGTTTTTTAAGGGG
This sequence comes from Acanthurus lineatus, assembly GCA_029814665.1. NCBI lineage: Eukaryota > Metazoa > Chordata > Actinopteri > Acanthuriformes > Acanthuridae > Acanthurus > Acanthurus lineatus. The sequence goes on from JAPZDV010000015.1 coordinate 10,658,088, forward strand.
ATGCACACAGCAAAGTTGCTGGAGTTTTTAAATACACTTGTTATTTTTTATCCAAAACTTGCTAATTTATACTCCTTCTATAAGTCAAGACCGTTGGAAACCTTACTTAATGATTGCAAAATAATAATGTACACCAGTGAAAAATTGTCCTTTAATTCTAAGAAATAAGCTGCAATGATTTCTAATGATTTCTCATGTTGACATTGTATGATGGTAGGTTCACTCAACTTTAGAGACTTTTCCTTGTGGTTTGAAAATAAAACATTTCAGGGTTTGTATCTAATCATATCCAAATGTAAAGATGAAGATCTGAAGTTGTGACTTATAAGCTGTGCAGAAGTTCATGTTCTTGTCTTTTAGCTAACATAGAATTCTTCATGCATGTTAAGGAGCTAACCAGGATTAAACTGAGTCAGGTTGCAGAAACAAATGTGAATTCTTGTTTCATTGGAAATTAGTAATAACTAAGTAATGTTTTCACTTCATTTTTTTTCTAATTACTGCTACTAACTCCCTCTGTTAGTCTTTGTATGGTGTTGACCGTTTCCAACTAAAATTTACAGTATACCAAGATCTGACATCCTCTGCACATATACCTCAGCCAGCCATTACCAGTGGTTAAAGTGTAGTAACAGGGTCATGTTCCTAAACCCCCCACTATGTTGGATTTAGTTCAGCACTGATTAAACACTGTTGTCAGGCTTGGAAAGCTTACATTCATGGTGTCATGTAATGTGTTAAACACGAGAGTCAGCGTGCATTCGTTTACTTATGGCTTGTCTTCTGGATTTGAGCTTCTGATGGTGCAACTCATCAGTACATAGCTGTTTATGTTACATTACAAAGGCTGAAGTCTAGACTTATTTGACATAAAGACAAAAGGGAAGATGGAAGGGAGAAAGGAAGGAAGGAAAGAATAGAAGTAGAAAGGAGAGAGCAAAGGAGGTGGAGGGAGGTGACAGCAGTGGCAGTTAGTAATTGTGTTGATGAAAACCAGACCTCTTTTATCTCTCTTTCACATTCTCTGCCTCCCTCTCCATTCTCTCACTTTGTATCTTTCTCTCTTTCTCTCCTTCTCTCTCTCTCTGTCTCCCTCTCTCTCTCTCTCTCTCTCTGAGGCCAAAAATAATGAGGTCACTCCCCTCTCAAGGACCGTTCCATATAAAAACTCTCTCCTCTCCCTCATTCCCTCTCACGCTCACTCTCTCTGTCCACATCCCGTCTTCCACGCGACAGGCCTGCTCCTCGCCGCACCCATATTAGGACATGCAGTGTCTCTGGAACCTCCCTTGCACAGACAAAGAGGTTCCTGAGTGACCCAATATGTCTTATTGTTAACGAAAAGGCAAACTCAACGGCTTTGATCTCTCACATTGTGTACACTGCTTGTGCACTTTGCTATGTCTGTATATATACCTCTGCTTATATAAGGATGTATTAGCTTGTTTAAGAATACCTCTTTGTTACAATAACAAGCCTGATATGAAGACCTTTTCTTTCAGGAGGCCAGAAGTCAGAGTCTGTAATATTTTGTGTTATGTCCTGGTGGTTGAAAACCTCTCTGAACTTGATGTTGAGATTGGTTTTTATTTTAAAAAGGCACACAAATTCAAAAAAGACTTGAGGACTGTCAGACTAGGTTCATAGTAGACCCACAGGGTAGTTAGACTTGATCCAGAACATGACTTGGATGGCGTAACATGTTTTCTCCTGCCATTGTTTATATGACACAACACACAATCAGTCATAGTTCAGCTAGATCCATTCGGGTTGAAAAATTGAAATTGGAAAAAGAATGGGATACAATTAGACAAAGAACCATATTAATTTGACCTGTCCACAGTCTAATATCATTTAAGGTGAACACTGTTGAACCTGTAGTGTGTAAATGTCTCCACATTTCTGTTGTCCGTTCTCTGTTCTGGTTGGTATTCTCCTTAACCCTCCTTTCAGACCATTTGAGATCATCATCCTGATGACCATCTTCGCCAACTGTGTGGCCTTAGCCGTCTACATCCCTTTCCCTGAGGATGACTCGAATGCCACCAACTCCAACCTGGTGAGTCATCGACACTCACACAGCTTTACAGTTCAATACACTGTGTGGTCCAAAAGTTTCAAGTTTGAATACCTGCTTGGTTCATTTGCTTTTTTTTCCCACTTTTGGAAGACAGGTGGTTTCCTGTTATGTGTTGCCGTAGTCAAACGCCTGAGTTGTCTTTGTGGATGTATTTTATCTTGACTCACATGTTGTTACTTGTGTGTTGTGTTAATTAGCATTGCTGAACAGCATGTCATTTGCACTTTTCCAGCTGATTCCACCAAGTGTGTGATCTGCTGCCATGTTTTTTAGAGGTGGGAGTTGGGGATGCTTTATGACAGCGGTTCATGAAGGTGAAAGACAAGCAAGGTTGAGGGAGAGGAAAGAAAGACAAAGAACATGAAGGAATAAAAGAAAGAATTGGATGGAAAGTAAGAAATGATGTCTCTCATGAATTATTGCTTCCTCCAACATTATTTTCTTTTAATTATTGTCCATCTATCAATGACTGTGTGTATGCAGCAGAGTTGTTGATTATAATGTTCAACTTTGAAGCCTGAAGAAAATGGAGAGTTTCAGTTTTTTTAACTGAGGACCTCAAGTTGTCCCAAATAAACTAGTTTGAATTGATTTGATCAAAGGCTAAGAATAATTGTTTGAGTGTGTTTGGCTAAGGAGAAAAATAGTTGTTTTGATTTTGGAGTTGTGAACTCCTTGGGTGGATGGACTTGAGTTGAGTTGAGCTGTTTTGATTGAAGGGTAATTTTGCAGTTGCCATAATGTCATCTAATGTAATGTACTAAATGTGGTATGATTTGATAATATAAAAATGTCTTGCAAAACAAAGACATCTGTTGCTTGAAAGGTTTTTGTGACTCCTACTTGCCAAAACCTCTTATCTGATTTCCCTAACATGGCGACTCACCAGGGCGTGAGTGTGTGTAATGCAGTGTGTTACTTTGTGTTTATATAAGTCAATCCCATAGCTACACCTGCGTATCCTTGAGGGCTGTGTGGATCTGGAGCCAATCTTAGCTATAAATCAATATAACAACATACATGTATATCTCTACAATTTATGTGTGTGATAGTACGTGTGTATGAGTGTTTGTCAGCTTGGAGATATATGCCAGTGTATTAGTGTGAGGAGGACACTAATCCCTCTGAGACTATGTAACATCTGTCATTCTGTCATTCTTTCTTTCTGCTCTCCTCCTTTCTAAGAATGATTTTGCCACATTTACTCATTCTTGAGAGCTCCTACAGTACAGTGGTTTTCAGAGTTCTTGTTGTGTATGTATGTGTGTCAGTTCATTGTTAAAATGCCAATGCACGGTGTAATTTCCGTTGTCAGGATTTTTTTAGCATCAGAAAAAGTTTTGTTTAGTCATATATTCTGGATTAGATAATATGATGAAGCAAGAGGACTAGTTTTGGGCTTTTTTGGACTAGTCTATTCATAAATGACCTCAGGCTTACTGTACATCTAAGAGTAGAGAAATAAGGTTTGTTTTGATTTGTTGTGTTGTGTCTCTCATCTCTGATTCCTCCTTTAATGATATACCCAGAGCAGGTATATGAGTCATTGGAGGAGTAAATAGGGTGAGGGAGGACAGCTGATTTCATCTTTTTAATGTGTGTCCATCACTCACACTCCCTGCCTCTCTGTATCATTCTCTGAATGCTGTATGAGGTATATATATATATATATCTCACAATTACAACACTTTTTTCTTGTAGCGAACCCAGTCTACAGTAAAGCTCTACAGATCAAGTCTCAGTAATTAAATTAGAGTTAATGATTAGAGAATCAAAGATATTCTTTGGCCTCTTTAAGCTCCTCATTAGTTTGATATCTATGAAAAGGTTTCACTCGTATTATCTAGGCTTCGAATCATGTCAGAAATATTGAAATAACACATAGAGAGCTAATGATTGAACAAGTAATGAGTAGGCCTAAATTCTGTGCAACTCAAGACAATCAACACTATAATAATGAATCTTCATAAGTAAAAAAAAAACAAAAACTTCTCAAGTTAAGTAGTTACTAATGAAAGCAGGTTGCACATCCATGTTAATAATGTAACACATATATAAACAAATAAAATTTGGCTATAATTACATATCTGTTGTAACTTAAGGTAAAGCTCTTTTATATTTTTTTTGCATTTAAAAAGTAATGCTAAATGTGTAATTTATTTTTTTGTCACTGACAGTTGAGTCAGGATAAAAGTTACAGGTCTTTCCATGTCTGTCAACAAAACTAAGAGAATTTTAATACTACTCTCGTTACTGTTTTGAAACAGAATACAGCATGAGGCATTGGCATGCAGACACAAGCAAACACCCACAGACACCCACAGGCACACGCACACACACACACACACAGACGCATACACGCATACACACACACTTACATAAAAAAGTTTGGCCTCTTAAATGAACCTATTTTCAGGTCTTCTATTCTTGCAGCATTATTTGGGATCCTACTGATGACTCCCACATAGTTTAAGGAAAGATAACACATATGCACACACACACACACACACGCGCACACACGCACGCGCGCACATACACACACACAACCTGCTCACTAGCACAACAGCTGTGGTCAATTAGTTTTATGACCTTCTGACAGACAGGAAGCAGTATGCAGATGGACCAGAGGCTTAAATGTCTAGTTTAACCATGTCTATGTGTGTCTGTTTATTTGTATATTTTGTGTATGTCCATGGTATCAATAAGTTAACATTTTAAAGAAATAGTTGTCTCTGAGAAGGAAATAATAAATGCTATTGAGATAGGCTAATTAATGAAACATAGGCATTATTGTGTATCTAGCTGGTTAAGGTCAGACGATGTGGTTATCAAAAGTGTCATTCCACAAAAAACATGCTCTACCCTTAAATAATTAATCAAAAAGTGCCACAAAAAAAAACACACTCATGAAACTACTTTTGCTGTCTCATTATGTGTTCCATCTCACTGTAAAGATTTGTTTGTTTTAGATTCATATGTTTCTCAGAATCACTACACAGACTGTCTTCAAATGTATTCATCAGTAGTCTAAATTAAAACATCAAATTTTTTAAAAATGCCTTCCTCTGACATTGTTGAAAGACTATCCCAAGTATGTTTAAATTGTATTTGCAGTATGAATTAACATTAATAATTTACTTTATTCAGGTCTTTCATTGTGTTTGAAAGACAGCAATTAAATCAGACTGCCTGGATCTTCATTACTTTCTATTTGTACATTCATCAAATGTCTATTGTAATTCTCATTATACTGGCATCTTAGTCATTTAGATGATGGGTTTATTTAGAGCTTTTTAATATTCAATGTTTTCCTTAAGGACCTCATGCACATTTGGGAAAGAATGAATCAGGGGCCTTAATGTTTTACCATTGAAATACTTGCCAATTTTCTGAACATTGTCCTTGCACTCGTATCAATTATGTCTTACAATATCACCTTTGCATTTCAGTGCTACAAAACTTTAATTACATAAAATGTGAGTTTTAACTACATCATGGTTTTGAATATTTCATGCTTCAAAAGACTTTTTATACAGCTCACCCTGAGCCTACTCTTTTCACATTTTTGTGTTGTTCCTTGTTGAGTATTTTTCTTACTTTTTATCATTTTAAGTATCACACAGTTTTTTTGTCCTTCTGTTTGGCCAGTTTTTATTATCTGCAAATACACTAAGCAGGCTCTTACACTTTTATTTATTTATTTATTCGTTTATTTTTATTAAAGCACGCACCCAAAACAGCTGCATCATGACTGTAGCATGAGTTTTAGAATCAATATGGCACCCCCTCGCTAGTTTTGCACAAGTCTTTCTGATGTAATACCAGAGATCTGTTGTAATGCTTCCAGTACAAGATTTCTATTTCTGTCTGCATCCCATAATGTGCAGAGCCGTCGCCTAGACGACTTAACCAATAATAGCAGCAGGAGAGGTTGTCATGGATATGGTAACCGTAGTGATGCTCCTCATCTGTCCTTGGTTACAGAAGAAAGGAGGGTTGAAACCAAAGTGTGAGAAACTCTTCTCTCAGGGAAGACTTGATACTTCACATCGACTTTTTCAAATCAAGATTTATGATCCAACATTTATGGTTAAAAAACATAAAAACTAGATGACTGTGCTTTTAAAAGAATGTGAAGTGTGAGTGAAAAACTTCTTTTCACTTCCTTTTAATGCTCTAGCACCATTATTTTCTTCGTCTTCTTTATTTCTCCGAGAACTCTATCTGTTCACCACCTTTTGTCTTTCTAAATCTGTTTTTCCGCAGAAAACATTGCTACTATTATTTTCTGATGTTTTCTCTTTTGTTTTTTCTTATTCAATATGTGTAAAGCATCCATGGGGCTCTATAAAAACGCATAGTATTGTGCTTTTTCTTTTTCTCTCTGCCCCTCCATGCTTTTTTCTCTTTTATCACTCTCTCCATCATGCTCTCACTTTGTTCTTTCATCTAATCAGATCAATATGGTTACTTTCGGATTGACAGAATAGTGTTGTCATAATTGAGCAATTAGCTAATCAATAAACCTGATTAGACACTGGTTGATGGAGAGGCAAGAACACACTTACACGTGCACACAAACACACACACACACACACATGCACACAAGCACACACTTTTGACACCACAAACAATACTGAGACTTGGTAGAATTCACAGTTATTGACAGTTATTGATGTGTATGGTAATGTTGGTGTGTGTCTAAATGTGGGCATGACAGGTAAAGCAGATTTATTTGATTTCTTTAATGTGCACAAGTTTATATGCGTACTTTATTGTTTGATTAAGTGTGTCACATTAAATCTTCTATGATTTAATTTTGAAAGACATTATCACACATAAACTTCTGGGCAGGTGAATAACCTTCATTTGCACTGTAACTTGATACCTAGGTGAATTAAGATAATTCCCTCACAAGACAAATTTGTTTTATTTAATTGTATTCCTGGTGTTTGTCCACATTTAACCTCAGAAGTGGCCTCTATGTTTCCCTTTGGAACCAATAAATAAAATTTCATACGCTGATAAAATTTCCTGAGATTACTACCTCATAAAGATAGTATTATACATACATTGCTCCAAATATTGTCTGGTGTCTGTTCTTGAGTCTGCACATGTCCTCTATCCTCTGTCTCCCTCTCCCCATCATTTCTGCTGTAGAGGATCAAGTTAACATGCTGTTCCTTTGGGTGCTACTCTGCTGGTTGCTAGGAGTGTCTATTTATAGATGGAAAGGAACGATCAGCATTTATCTGTATGTTCACTTATCTAAACAGTGTTGGTCTGTGTTTTCTTGTGGTAATGTGTGTGTGAGTGTGCACCTCTGAATAGTCACAGTGGAATGAGGCCACTCACAGTGCAAGGATGTAGATGTGTGTATGTTTGTGTGTCAGGTGTTTGTGTGAATGACAACAGTTGATTCTGACATATTTAATAGTATGTTAGGTTTATCAATAAGGGGAGTGCTTTTGTCAGTGTGTGTGTTGTTCATATTTAGGTTTTTATGGTGCCCTACTGTATCATTTTTGGTCTTAGACACAATAACAGGCCCCTCTGTACAGATAGGATAATTCAAATGTTTTGCAACTTTTCTGTAGTACAAGGAGTTCCAACCATGCTATAGCCTGGGGAGTCATTATGTGGAAATTATAAATGCTGTTCCCCTTTTCAGCTCCCAGAGGAAACAAGGAATCCCTAGCTGCCTTTTCTAATAGAGACATGGGTGCTTTCCAACTCCAAAGTTGCTGCTTCAGAGTGCTTTTGGTTTATGCACCATTGGTTCCATATTTTTGAGCCAGTTCTACCATTTCCTCACAGCTGCAGGGCTCAAGTGTAACAGAAAATGAGCCTTAAACATTGTAAAAAAGACCGAAATCTACCTTGAAAGTTGTCTTTTTATTCAAATAGTTTCTTAGCTTACAAGAACATCTTTAATCAGTCTCTTTTTTTCCTTTTTTCACCGTCAAACCTCCCATTTTTATGCTGTTTTAAAGATTGAAATGTCACTAATATAAAATGGAAAAGAGGAATGCCTCCATCAGCAGGGTTTAATTGAACCTTGAATTGATTAGTATGCGGCAGGTTGATATTGTTCTTTTGTATTTTTTCCTATTTATGTTTTTATCTTCTGGTAAAAAGCTTTTGGCAGAATTCTAATTCATGAGCTAAAGGCCACATGGAAGAGATAATGGACTGCGGTCAGCTTATTACAGGAAACATAAAGCTACGACTAAATTGCTGTACAACAAAGCTGAACAAATGTATTTATTGAGGTGATCATCTTAGCTGGAACTTTTCCGGATTTGCACTTCTATAATAACGTTATAATAAGCATTTAAAAACTTGTATTGAAAGTAAAGTTTTAGTTTCCACTCTTATTTTTTGTTATTCACTTTACTAGCATGGCTGTTAAATTGAAGCAAAGTGACTTCTGTCAACTGCTTTTGTGTTATTGCTGTATAATTGTTCTAAATTGAAAGTACATAATAAGCAAAAAAATGTTATTCCTTGTTTTCTCTGGGGATCACTCCCTCTTCTGTCTTTCTCTTTTCTCCCTCACTCTTCTCCTGCACCTAATAAAAGTAAAAGATAAAGACTCTAAATGATGGCAGCTGTGGCACCACATTCATTACAACGCCATTTCCTCTTCCCTCTCTCCTCCTCCCTTGCTTTTTAATAGTCCCATTTTGGTGATAAAGATAGGGAGATTTCCACACAAGCCTCCTGACCTCTCCCTCTTTCTTCTTGTTACACTTCTTCTTTCTTCACATACATTTTTCTTTCACTCAAGAGAAGAAAGATACGTGTACTTTTTGGGTGTCCGCCTTTGCATGTATGTTTGTCTGCCAGTTCAAACTAATACCAGCATCTCAGTATTTTTAGGGTTTGGTGAGAACACAGTCTCAGGCATGAATCCCATGATTTCTGAGCAGATCCCTGGAAATTTTCCCATCTTACGCCCCCTGTTTATGCCAAACCTGCATACCAGACCACTGTGATTTTGAGGCAGTTTGTATATATCTGTGTGTGTGCCTGTGTTTGTGTATTTGTGTGTGGGAGGATATCGGATCCGTGGATATGCATGTGGATTTGTTTGATGCCGCATTGGTATTCAGCACTAGAGTAATTTGGCAAACACGTCATGTTAAATCAGGTCAAATGAGCCTTATGAAACTAAAATAAAGTTTCCCTAATGCTGACGGCGAGGCAAGAATTATTGACATTACATAACTGTCTGAGAGAAGCTAGTAAAACTGAGGTGAGTTTTTGATCATGTGTATGAAAATCTAGATGTGTCGGTACAGGCAAGAAAGACAAAGGTAGTGAGGGAGAGAGAAGAAGAAAGAGAGACAGAGAAGGATATTTTTACTGAGCTAAAAGTGTCCACCTCTGCCTCACATCGACCCACATTACTGCTCCCACAGAGCACAGAGAGAGAAAGACAGTAATGTTTCTGTCCATCACTGAAATCTCAAAGTTCTCAATGGAACATTACCACAGGGGGCAATTTCATTTTTAACGTCCCCGTTTCACTCAGAAACATTCTTGTCATGTAGTAGTGTGCAAATATGGCGCATACATTTGACTTAGGCTTTGTGACTCTGTTCAAAGCAGGTTCTTCTATACAATCTGAAAGCCATTGTATGCTAGGCAGGGCTAAACAAGTAAAGTCTCAGAAGGAACAGAGTAAACAGAGCCAAGTTTAACACTAGTTCAGTAATTACTTTAGGATGAGCTCATAGAAGTAGTGATAAGATTAACTAGTCCATAAATCAGCAACAAGTCATTTATGTATGATCACTGAGTTTTTTAGTTTAATTTCAAGTTTAAGTAGAAAACCCACACAGGGAAATCTTTAATGCTTTTAATGCATTTCAAGTCTTTAGGAGCAGTGGGAAGCCCAAGCATTCCCTGTTTGTCAAGGACAGTGACAAGTGTATCATCACTATTAGCCTCTGCATGACTTTTTTTTAGGAAGGACATTTGTTTGATTTCTGTTCGGCAAAATATTGGATTAAGTGGTAGCTGTAGATGTTGCAGTTGCTGCTTTCAAAGCTTCTCAGACTACAGATACGTACCAACACGTAAATAGTGACGAGATAAATCAAAAGCAAAAACTTTGGATGGTGGAAAAATGATCCATTCTGATGCAACCTAAAAATGTTATACTATAAAATCTGAGCTTGATATGTAAGGTCATCTTATCACTAGTTTCTCAGAATTTTGCACACGGATGCAAATACACACGCGCACACGCACACACAGCAACAAATTGCTCATACGGCAAACAGTAAAGCCATGGCAACAAAGGTAATGGAAGTGCATTGTAGATCTCTGGGCAAATTAGAGTGGCAAACAGGTGAAATGTGTACTCAGTGTGTGCATACGTGTGCATGTGTCTTCATCATTCCAAACTAATATTTAACCAGCCATAAAAGCTTGCTGTGACATCACCAGAGGAGTAAAGCAAACTGTAAACCAGCTACTTTCAGCTTGAAGTCATCCATCAGTCTGCCTCTGCTGAGCTTAATGCAAAACCTGTCATTTGATTTCTTTGGTACTGGTGACTAAAAACTACTCAGGTGCATAAATTGACATTTAAAGGCAAAAGGAAGAAGCAGACTTGTCAATAACAGACTGTCGTATGATATTAAATAGTTGTCGCTATGACGTTTTGACTTAATAGTCCTCCAGTTGCGCTCATGCTAGTGAATGCCTTCTGGACTCCCTGACATCAAAGAAACGAAGCAAAATATCTGAAATCCCACCCAGCGCAGAGGCCTCACCCTCACTTGCTTGCTGAATTATTAGGTGAAGCTGTGTTGCAGTGTGCACTGGTTCTGTTAGGGAGAACTAGTAGTCATGTTGGTGTGGTATTCACTGACATTTAGCCATCTGGTCTGGGATCTGGCAGCCACACACTCTTTTTCTCTGTCTCTCTCTGCCCCTGTGTGTCACCGTCTAATATACACAAGGACATGTACACACACACACACACACACACACACACAAGGTGATGGTTTACATAGACATACACATCCTGGGTTGAAACCCTAGCCATTGATAAGGTGTGCCACTATGGTGCAGAGCACTGTAGTGTGAGTGTGTGTGTACCTGCATGCTTGCTAGTAAGGTTTGTGTGTTTTGCCTGCATCATCAAAGAGCTTGGTTCCCATAGAAACAGATGTTTCTGTTTTCTTCCTTGGTGACAACATGTGTGTATGTGTGATTTAATCTAAAACTACAACACAGGGACACATGCTTTTTAATTAAGAACAGCAAGAAGGTGAATCCAGACAAGGGCTTATCCTCTTATTAATCTCCATCATTAAACCTATAAAAGCCACCAAGGAGATTCAGTTTAAAAAAAGCGTATGAAGATTTCTTTAGTCTTTCGATAATAAAGATGTGGATAATGCAAAAGGTCTGCATCTTAATGTGTGAAAAGAAGTCATTTATATTTTGTACATTCATCATTTAGGTCCATGTGACAAGCAGTCAGCAGCTCCAGTGTTTGTTTTATTCTTGCGATGAGTCATTTAAAGTGTAATAGTGGATCCACATCAAAAGATGAATATCCATTCTCATTTGCTTCTGGGTCTTTATCGTTCATTGTTGAGAGGCTGGTGGGAGGCAGATTGGTCATGATCAATAGAGTGGCCTCGTTAATACTGTAAAGTGCTGTTTCCACTCATTTCTAGTCACTGAAATCATTTCTCATGGAACCAACAGGCATGAAGAAGAATGTGTTATTTTGTGACAGGCAGCAGAATTTGGTGACACATTTTAAGGAGCATATTGGACTTAATTGAACAGACTTTACATGAATGCCAATAGTCCTGAAGCATGGGTTTTGAAAGCTTTCTTTTCAGATCTCTATAAAAATAACCCAAATAACCACTTTTTTCTGATGTGGTCACGATCAACAGCAACTGCTGATAATGAAAAAGACTTGACTTTTGACCTGACTACTCTCTAAGGCATAAGGTGTAAGTTTTAGAAAAACAGTGGATGTGTGCTTATGTGGTTAATGGTATGATAACACAAACTAAAAGTGTTAGTAGCAACTCCGCACTAATGGATCACAAATGCCGATGTTACAGTTTTTCCTCTTTATTTATGTTGCCACTCACTTTTTGAATTGAGACCACTTTGACAACTGGATCAGGTAGACACAGACTGTAAAAAGAGAGGGATCAGACATCCTCCTGAGTTTGAAGTATAGTTTGTGCAAACTTGTTTAAGATAAAAGAGAATTTGTCCTAGAACATGCATAATAAAAAATTGAATAAAAGTCCAAAAATAGAATGCAAAAAAGGTATTTATTGCTTTCAGAAAGGCTTTGAGTGTCTAGTTTACTCATGTTTAATGCTGCACAGCCACATGAAGTTAACATTGCATGACTAATGTGGCAGCGAGATGTACAGAGCAGTGTGTACTTTCCATCCAGGAGTGAGGAGGATGTGTATAAGGGGATGAGTATGTATATGTGTTTATTAAACCATGAGGCTCACATGCACAATATGTTTTTTTGTGCAAGTGACAGTATCTGGATCATTGACCACCAGACCTATTATATCATCACTCTATCATTCTACCGTTCTTTCTCTCCTCCACTGTTCCCCTCTCTCATCTCTCATCACCATACTCTTTCCTGTCCTCCTGCTTTGTAGGACATCTATCAGGTGAGTGTTTCTGTGTGTGAGTGTGACAGCGACCTCCCTCCGCTGCACCCCCCCGCACCCTCCCGCTCCTGGGAGGTGACCCAGTTTCCCATGATCCAATGCGGCTGCTTCTGCTGCGTTGTTGCCGTAGCGATATTGCGCGGTCCTTTAATGCTGACTGTGACTGCGCCATGAATAATGGATAACGAGAGTGACAGAGTATTAGACAGAAAGGGTGAGAGAGAGGGAAGTGTGAGTGGAGAGGGGGATAAGAGGTAACATTAAAGAAGGGTAAGAGTCAAAATATTAGAGAAGGAGAAGTGTGGACAGATATGAAGTGTTATAGAAATGGAGGAGTGAACAAAAGGATAATGAAGAAAAACAGCAGAGCACTGATGGAGAGAGAGAGAGAGGAGAGACAGGGAGCTGGACAGTGAAGTGTTGAAAAATTTAAGCCTGATGTAACAGCTGCAGTCAATTCAAAATCAATGATTTGGTGTTTGCACATTCTTGAATAAAATTTAAAGAAGCAATAAAATTGCTCAAAAATACACTCATTTAATGGCTGCTGTGTCAGTCACCATGAACGGATCAAATCGTGCAAAGGAGAACAGGAAATATGAAACTATTTAATTTCTAAACCAGGTCTCTTTGCTAAAACAAATTAATACCTATATTATTAACATAACAAGACATTTTTTGCCTTCCGTTTTTGGTTTCTTTGAAGTTGAAGTTTCTACGCAGTCAATTAGTCAAACAACTAACATGGCAGCAAGAGTTGGGAAAAAGGTCTGTTGTGTTTGTGTAAGTTTCAGAGTGTTTATGTGTCTGTGAGAGTGTGTTTTGTGTGCTAGTGTGAATGTGTCTGAATTTTGTGACCAGTTGTGCAGCTTGTAGTTAACCTCTGTTAGTGCTGACTGCAGCACACACCTGTTGAGTGGCACTTTAGTTGTCACACACTAGCGCACACGTCACATTCACTCTTTCTGGTGCAGACCTATACACAGCAGTGCATGTGGAGGTGGCTGCTGATTACCTTTCTGCCAGAGCTGTTGATCCTTGAGCTGGCATTGAATTTGCACAGTAGTGGGTTCAAACTCACACCAAAATGCACATCATATACTAACTCTCATTGGCTGCTGTGAATTGTATATTTTACTTCATCCAAAGGGCTTTAAAGTGCCCACACAGCCTTTTAGTTCAAAGTAGGAACCTAACACAGGCATGCGTACGTAACCAGACATGCTTGCTTAACGGATGTTGTGGTGGCTGAAAACATGTTTTCCTTTAGTAAAGGTTCCAGTGTGGTAATTGCACATGCACAATCTTAAAGAGCCAGCTGTAAGGCTCTAATGACTTTCTTATTTCAAACCAAGACCGCTATAAAGAAAGAGGGGATAGAGTGTAATTGTGAGTTGAATTTAACGTGGGAGTTTAAAGTTGGTAAAAGTCTGTTGTGAAGTTCTGGTTCACACTTGTTGAATCTACTGTAGGAGATGTTTTTATAGACCTCAAATTTTAGAACATGAACAACTTTTTGCAATCTGATTTGTCCTGGTTTACAATGTAAGCATTCCAAAGAAACATCTTTCCCCCTCCACTGCTGTTTCATCAATGCCTGGTAAAGCGTTGTGCTATAAATATTTAACACTTTAGTTATCGACCTCTCAGATATTTTTTTTAATAGATTAGTTGTTCAGCCTGTAAAATGTCACAAAACATAGAAAAGCCCATGGCATTATTCCAGAGCCAATGGCACACAGCCCAAAGATACTAATTTTACATTATTGTAAAAATAAAAAGGATGTTTCAGAAGATCACAAGTCATTTAGAAGATCATAAAAGAATAAATAATACTGTTTATACTAAGAAACCATTACAGAAAATATTTCACATACAATAATTGCAAGTTGTTTTTTGCAAAATTGCAGATAAAGTTGAATGTTACACAAAACCCTCATGTGCATCACAGGAATGGCATTTGATTTTCGAGGCATATAAACATGAGCAAAAGGAATGAATGTTTTGGGTTACATGATGAAGTTTACATGTTGCTGATCTGGTCAGTGTCCTAGACCTTGGAATCAGACAACAATACCTTTTTGCTTTAGCGACATAACATTGTTTCCTTCTTTGTAGATGCCTACAGAAAACCATGAGTTCAAAAATACTGGGCTGTAATACATGTGCTGCACACACAAACACCTTCTACATGCTATTCTGTATCTTCACACACAGACAAACACACACATTCACAGCACGTGGTTCAGAGGGTTGGGCAGTATATGGCTCCACATGTTAGCCATTAGCTTTTAGTATTAGTCTCACCAACTCTGTTTAACAGGGACTTTGATGTGTGTGGCACAGCAAACGAGAGAGACGTAGACATACAAACAGAGAGGCGTAGAGTTTGATGCTAAATGCTGGGAGTTGAAAGTAAAGAAAAGGATCTGTGGGAGAAGGAGCCAGTGATTAAGAGGAGGAGATAAAGTGTATATTGCAGGGTAGAAGAGGCCGACAGGAGAAGCAATGAAAAAACATGGGTAAAAACGGGTGAGGTTTATCACATCGAGATGATTCAAACATTACGCATTACAGTGCTGTGTTAATCTCACAGCTGTAAAACAATCACATTTGGATCAGAATTTGATCTGTGACCAGAAATGATGTGTTGATGTTGGTGATCATTACAGGATAGACAGCCACAGCGCAATTGAAAGAGTTTGATTTGTCCGTTTAAAAAAAACTGTACAATGTTTAACACTAAAGTGTGGCTGTAAACCTTTTAAAAATGACCAGTATGAAAGACAAAGACTACAGATGCATTGAGGATTCAGTGTGGTTCGTACGACAGTGACGCACACAACACAGCAGGCATACATACAGGACCTCTGCCCTAACATAAATAAATTGTGCAAACATTTGTCAAAGCGTCATGTCCTGTGTGTGTTTTTGTTTTAACGAGCAACTGCCTCCTGTCTTTGAAGCGGTGTGTGTTCCTCAGTATGTGGAGTTGCTTCATGGTAAATCTCTCTCTCTCTTCTCTCTGTCTTCACTGTAGTTATAAAAGGATACAGATTGTTTCACAGCAATAATGACTTGGCAGTGACATTCGAGCCAAACTTTTAGGTTGCTAGGCAACTCGAGCGACACCAGCCACTGTATATGGACAATTCTGTTTTTATCTTTGCTTCAAACTTCACTTGTCACTGTGACTCTTTCTTTCTTCCTCCTTACACTTCCAATGTTTTTTTCTCTTTAACTCCCTCTTTCTTCATCTGCAGGTGTTTTCGGTCTCTACATGTTTTCTAACTTTGTCTCTCGCACTGTTGTTTCTATCTCTTACACTCTTAGACAGTCTCACTTATTCTATCTAACTTTGTATGTCTTTCTGTAACTGTGTCATTTTGTCCAAATAATGAGCTTGTTAGCTAAGGGGCGGGGTTATAAGGGCAGAAAAGTATGGACTTAGGTATGGATGGAAATAGATAAAAATGGAAGAAAGTGGAGAGAGGAGTGTTACATAGGAGGGCTTTACATTGTGATGTGGAGAAGAGGAAAGAGCAAAACACACAAGTACAATGAAGTTTACAGTATATATGGTACACTAGTTTGTCACCCTTGGTCATGGACTATAGTTAGTTCTTGCTGCTTAGCAACCTTTACTCTTTCTGTGTCTTCACTCTCTTAACAAAGACACCAATGTTACAGATGGACAGTTTAGTAATTCCAGTCTAAGTCTGTTTGTCTGTGTTGGAACTAGATAGTGAAGTTAAATTAAAGGTATTGATGATAAATACAATTCCTTTCTTTCTTGCTTCTTTTTCCCTCTTTTAATTTTTTCATCATCTCCACCTCTGAATTTTGTCTTTGTTTTGTTCTTGGCACTCAGAAGTTAAAGCTAAATGCTAAAACATTTGAAAGTATTCATATACACAGGTGAAAAAACATTTTACAGTAATGTTTAAGGAAACATCACAGATACACTGCCTCATGTGCTCAGGTACAGCATGTGCTTGTATTTAAGTTTTCTCTATTTACCACACTAAGTAACATATGAACTTCAGTTCAGCTGAATCCCAGTTACTTTTAGAGACCTCTTACGTTTGGCTTCTATACAGTTTTTACATAATTTTGACATTTGTTTGGAATAACATTTCTTTTTTCTCTTGAAATCTATGGCTTCATAAAAGTACTTTCTGGGCTGTACTTTCTGTTTTGGAACAAATACCACCTGTCACATTTAGCTGATCAAAGCTGGGGGTTGTGCCACAAATGAGCCGCCAAATTAGCTACAAACTTTGTTCTCAAGCCAAAAATTAAATAACAAAGCAGAGTTAATTTGCCTTGCGATATTTTAACTTGTTCCTAAATGTTTCTGAAGATTTTCTGCTGTCATGAGTTAGCCTACACTTTTAACTGTGAAATGTGAATTAACACTTTTCTCTCATAAAAAAACATTTTGCATGTTCATAATCAGCTACAGTGGTCAACTTTAGTCCCAAATCACCTAATATCCTTTTAAATTAATGTTGTAAAGGTCTGTTTTGGGGGGGAACTAAAATGATTGAACCCAGTGACCTTAGTTTTATCTGATTTTGCTAAAAGAAAATGTTTAAATACCTAGTCTTGGGCACAGTGTGACAGTCATGTAAAACAGTCAGTAGTTTGCCACAGCAATGCAAGCTGATTATCACTGGCATAGCTATTAAAGGATATGTTGTTCCTACTAATTACATATATGGCCAAGGGGTAACAGGCTAAGATGCACATGAAAGCATATCCCTTCTACTTCTTCTCCTCCTGCTCCTGTCTTCTCCTCTCTTCGCTTCTTATCTCTTTACTTCTCCGTTTCTTCCAGCCTCACTTTTTCTGTGTCTGCTCCCTGATCTAATTAAAATGCCATCTTCAGTTCACTGGTGAGCCCCCTCCCTTCTTCTCTCTCTGTGCTCTGCTGCATTGTAAACACGCTGTGTCATATTAAAAGTGTGAATCCGCTGTGTCATGATTTGGAAGCTTAGCAGCTGATCCGCCATGTTTTACAATTTGACTGTGGGACTGTGCTAGGGGTTTTAAGGATATGTCATGCTCAGGTGTGCTGTGGGCCATCACTGCAGCCATTGATGATTTTGGAATGGGAGCAGGTTTTGCTGAATGCTGGATTTTACCTAAAATACATTATAGTATCTTCCTAAAATAGAGCTGGTTTTCACAGATGTGTTTATACAGATCTACAATATAAAAGTGTCTACTCTGACTTGGCATAGTGGATTTTCCTGTGTCTTACCTACTTTACTTTTCCCCTTTCTGTTTTTTTTCTTTTTTCTCCAACTCTGATGCTTGTTTTAACCACACACACCATCACACTCAAGTAAAGCTGCAAAAAAAATGTTAAAGAAAAAGTCAACCAAGTTCTTAAAGGTGATGCCAGACTAACCCACAGGCACACGAACATACTTTCTCCCTTTTCATCCTGTGTTGATCTGCTGCTATCTCATCAACTCCTAATAAAGCGACAGAATGACAGCGTGAGGGAGTTCTCCAATTGGTCTAGAGATGTGATGTAACCTTGTCTGTGTGTCACACACATTGTTGAATGAGTGTTAAACTCTAATCTAATTCTAATCTTCAGCGACCTCAGAGTCAGATTTAATTATGAACTCAAATGCTTAGACAAAGATAGATCGAAATGCACACCCACCCACCCACACACATCCACACACAAAAGAACATATTTTATGTCAGGGAGGCAAATTAACTCAAACACGTCATGCTACAACTTTTTTGCTTGAGTAAAGTAAAACACTCAATGTTCTCTTTTATTATGATTAATCTACCAGAAAGTCTGTCTGATGTTACATGATGGGGCTCTGTTTTAAGGGTTTCTTGGATCAGCAGAGTTTGATCAGTTTCCAGTGTGTTCTAGTGGAGGAGTTCGCATTTTATTCTATATTCATCACAGAAAATAAATAATTTAACTATGTAGCCTACTTACTCAAGGTAGACGCACAGCACTACAGGACTAATGACTATTAAAACAGATTGAACTGAGCTTTTAAAGTAGCCAAAGATGAAAATCTGTACAAAACTACATAATTTTATACACACACACACACACACACAAACACACACATTTTATATGTAAAATTCCATTTTTTTCTTTATATTAGAATTAATTTTATCATTCCTTCTTGTGCAGCCCCTCTCTATTAAGTCTCAGTGAGCAATGCTAACAGTTTGAAGCTGTTTTTCAATTAACAAGTGTATAAATCAGAACTTTTTACCAAAATTTTAACTGGAAGGGAAATATAACAGGACACACTGTAATTGTGATGGAATCTTCAAAAAAACACAAAAAAAGTTGTTACGTATTCTTCATAAATGCTGTCTTACATGTCTAATTTTGTCTTTCTTCTGTCTCACTAATTTTTCTTGTTTCCATTCCTCTCTCTCTCTCTCTCTCTCTCTGTCTGTCTGTCTCTCTCTGTCTGTCTGTCTCTCTCTCTCTCTCTCTCTCTCTCTCTGTTGCTACCTGGCAACAAGCTGGTTTCCTTGGTGATGGAGCTTAGTAGCCTCACATCCTCACATTTGCAGAGATGGGGGTGTGTAAGTGACAACTGGTACACACAGAGAGCATGCAGCAAACGCATGCTCATACTCATGCGCCCATACACATACAGAGAAGGATTTTACAAACACACACACTCACATTCACACAAAGATACTAACACTTGTATGGATATAGCCTCTTCTTAAGCAAATGAGTCATCCAATAAATTGCATAAAGTAATTCATTGGTTTTTAAGTGATTACATTCAAACAAGGCTGAATGGGATAAATACAAGTCCAGCACTGACAAAATAATGTTTAAAATAAGTTAAGAAGAGTTTTTTTTTGTTTGTTTTTTTTTTAATAAAAAGTAGCATATAAGGACACTGAAGTCTAAATTCTTTTTGCACTGTTTTTATAGGATTGCTTGTATTTTGGGATAGGCCTTACAGTTTCTGTGAAGGCAAGTTTGAATTTTACAACATACAACAAAATTTTAGAAAAAATATGCTTTCTGGCACCAATTTGGGGTTGCAGCTTTCCTGTTTTAACATGATAACACCCCTGAGCAAAAAGCAGGGCCATAAATAAGGACATGGTTTTCCAGTTTAGTATAAAAGAACTTTTCTATCCCCCCCCAGAGATGTTATCACAGCCCCATCCAACACATTCGGGATAAATTTATTATGATGACCATTGCTGGGCATCATCACCTGACATCACTTTCCAACCTCATCAATACTCCTGTAACTTAATGGGAGAAAATCACTGTATTCATGTTGCAAAATTGTACGGAGAGCGTTCCAGGAGACGGAGCTGTTGAAGCAGCAAAAATAAAAGTTTGAAATACCTTTTCAATAATTAGAAATACTGCATATGGGGGAGGTTTTTGGATATCCTCACAGATGTTTTCTGAGAGCCAACATAGTTCTTGTGTGTGACATGCTGTCTTTAACCAGCTCCACTTCTTTGGTTGTATGAATACAGCATGCAAATGCAACCAATGAATACACTCAATAGATTTGATATTTCTTGTATATTATTCAAAACATACTCATTATATGCCCTCCCCTCTGTGATAATTGTTTAAAAATGGTGTACATGGTGATTAAAAAAAACCAAAACTGTTATTACGGCACACGAAAAGCTAACAGATTTTTAGCTATTGTTTGAATTCTTATTTGATGTTTGTCTGCCTTCCCCTCCTCTCACATTGTGTCCCAGCTCTGCCTTTTTGATCTTGCAGGAGCCAGGTTTATTTGTCAAATGATTTGCCAGAGAGGTGCGCTACAAACGTTTGAAATTGTTATTCAGTGTATGAAAGAACCATGAGAAATGATCTCCCTCTGTGACTGTCACACCGAAGTTTTAGGTTGTAGTCACAAGAGAGAGACAGATGGGCTGCGAAGATGGGTTTGGCTACAGTGTGTCCGAGAGAGAAAGAGAGAGATGTTTATCAACCACTCAGCAGCTAAACACACGCCTTCTCGAACTGCGGTGGTGCAGCTCTGTTCTGTTTACCATGTTTGGAGAAAGAAGGTGAACAAGTGACACAAAGACTTGGGGAGAGAAACAGAGGGAGAGAGAGAGAGAGAGAGAGAGAGAGAGAGTGCCTCCTGTGTTAAGATGACATTTTAAAGAGTCAAAAAGGCAAAGAGGGTTGGAGGGAGCACAAGGAGTGGGGGGATTGTCTTGTCTCTGTAAACTCAAAACTGCAAAGCCAAAATTTTTATAGCTTATATGTGTAGTCTAACCGCAGTATTTATAAATACATGCAATTTCAGTAGCCTGTAAAGGCAATTTAATTGTCTGTGTTTTACAAAAACATGTTGATAAAGTATTACAATACCAGCTTCTACACCTTCACATAAAAAAACCTACTAGGTTCACTGTAATTGCCATCTTTGAGTTTCTTGACTGCTCTCTGTGGGTGCGTTAATAGGAGAGGCCAATTTCTGTGAATCTGACAGAGAAAATCATTACAAGCCATATGAAAAGTGAATATGTTTCAGTGTAGACTGGACAATACTAGGGAAATCAGTTTACGTACAGCTCATACTAGCTGTCACCAATAAGTGATAATTACATGAATTACTCAACAAGATGCCAAATTAAAATGTGGCTGCTGTATGTTTAAAGTACTCTCTGTAGCCTGTTTCTGTAGACAGTCAAAGATTGTTTATGGGCTGAAAGAAACAATTTTGTGTTTCCCCATAGATGGACTGTAGATGAGTGTTTTTGAAAGTGCCAACAAATCCAAAGTCTCTTAATCTTGTAAGTTTTGAGAACCTGTGCATATTAATGAAGTCTGTAAATAATAATTGTAGCAGTAGTAGTAGTTCTTGTTTTCTTGTATTAACAAAAGCTTAGTTGGAATGTTTGCTAGAGATCAGGTGAGATTTGTGTGAGAGTGGCTTTGACTCTGAGTGGCCTTGTCTTCCACTAGTCACTCCTTAACTGGTCCTCATATCACTGAGAGGCTAATTGGAGAGGAATTACCTCAACAAGTCTTAATGACATGCTAGCTACAGACACAGAGGGCTCTCTCCTTCAACAGTAATGAGTCAAACTCTCAACACCTCTCAGTGACTTGCTCTCATTTACCTGCTTCTTAGCCAAATGAGGGTTTTTGTGTGTGTGTGTTTTTTTAATCGCTCAAGAGCAGAGGACAGAATAGTGCAGGTTATGGAAAAGATCAAGACAGAAAAAGGCTAGATTTGAACTGGATAAAATATTTTTATGTCATAATCAAATGCATTGGAGTAGATCATTAAAAATCTTGGGTGATCTCATTGTACAGCAATAGATATAGACATTTTCTACTTGTACAGTATAAAAATCGGTTAGATTACATACAGGTGTATCAGACACTTGTAGCTAGTAGCAGGGTCTCATATCTAATGAATAGGTAACATTGTATCAGGCGGTTGCACAAACTTGTCCACTTAGCAATAGACAATTTAGCATTTCAGGCATCATCTGAGACATTTTTGATACTGTATCAGAATTGGACAGACCATAGTCTACAGTACATGTCGGTGTCACATCAGGGATACACACTCATGCCACAGCCTGTGTCTTTCTTTCTCAGTGTGTCGCTGACCTTGGCAGAGAGGCTGGTATGATTGGCCATCTCCCTGTGGTCTGTGTGTTGCATGTGTGTGTTACATGCGTGTGTTTGGCCTGTTCAGTCCTGTAGGCCATGTTGTTGCCCCAGCCTGGTGTTATAGTCCATCTGTCTAGGCCGCTAGCCAAACGGCCCTCTCTGCTCACTCTCTAGTGATTTTATCATGAGGGTTGTTGAATGTGTCTGATGTAAGTGATACAGCCCTCTAGTGGAAACCAACTCTTTAATTGAAATATGCTCACTCAGGTGAAGAAGTGGATACAAAAATGACTTGTCTAAGGTAAGATTCATAACCTTAATTCATGCCAAAAAGGTTTGCCACGTGAAACACATCAATTTCTGGCTTAATTTCCTTTGCTGTGACAACTTAGCTGCAGTGAGTGATATAACAGTTGGTGGTAAAGTGCCTTGCTCAAGGGCGTCTCATGGGCAGCTGTAAAAGAAATGGAGAGCCTCTACTTATTCATTTCCACCACATTTGAGCGCGTCAGCTGTTGGCTTTATACTAATGAGTCATCTAGATGAATGAAGTTTAACCTAGTGAGAGCGACCAGCAAAGTAAAAACTGCTTTGATGGGCTAATTAAAAGCACACAATACTCAACATAATACATATTTGTTTTTTAAAGCTGTTATGAAGCCTTATTTGTGTGTGTGATTAATTCAGCTGTATATCATAAAAAAAATGTGAAGATGTGATGTTTTAGTGATACTTCAACTTCCATTTGATATGATTGACCTTGAACATCCTGCCTGAATTGCCTCTTGTTGACTTTCATCACAGAAGTTACACACACTCACTTACAATACTTATTCACATAGTAGTCTTGGGGCTCTGAAATGTCCCCCTCTATGTCCCTCTGCAAATTGTAGACTGTGGCTGTAATGTACTGTATTAGTGTGTGAGAGTGTGTGTACATTACAGCCATCCTGAATATTGTGGTCCATTAAGAATAAGGTTGGCACTTTTCTTATATATAGCTTACTAAAACATTGTACAAAATCTGCTTTCTTTTTATTTCTACTTCATTTTGTTCTCTCTTTGATCATCCCCGTCAGTGGCTTTGAAATGTGCCAGGGAGCATGGCAGAATGTGTTTGAATGTGCTGCGCAGTTTACGCAATGATTCGCCTCAGTGGTTAACTTGTTTGTTTGTGTCGGACCCTTACCTTTGAACTTCTCTCTCAGTCAGAGGTTTAGTCCGTCACCATACTGACGGTCACCACACCACAACACAAAAACACATGTAAAAGCTCCCTCGGTTGCCCTTCCTGCACTCTGTGCAATCAGCATTTTTCCTGGATAAAGAATAAATTTGTGTTGTCTGCTCAAATGCATTTGCCCCCTGCTTCAAAGATTTTTTATTCAACCTGGGACTCATGGGCAAGTGCATAACTGCATAAGAAAGGGAAAGCTTTGAAGCTGTGGAAAATATCTACAGAGAATACAGAAACACACTGATCATCAGGACCTGCACAAGCACAAACAAACAGATACAGTACACATTCACATTAAACATAAACCAAGACCAAGAATGAAAATGAAAATCTCAATTACTTGATTGATATTAAGATCAAGATTATTTCTCACAATTATTAATTGATTTTAGGGACAAAATATTGTACTTGTACTTTCATATTTAAATAAACATACCACTGGTTTCCTTTCCATGTAGTGCTACATCTTTATTAATTATAATCTTTGAATCAAAATAAAACTGGCTTTTATTCCCAGCACATCTCCAAGAACCAAAATATAAATAACATTTAATTAAAACTTTAACAAAACACTGCCTTCTCTAACGTTGATGCTGTGTACAGCATAGCTGGATGTCTGAGTTATGGCTGGATAAGTACTAAAATTCACTGAGGTTACATCAGACAAAGAAAACATTAATTTTAATTATCGCTTGCTCATTTTTCAGTGTCACTGAATTCAAAACAGCGATAGATAGACTAGCTCTTTGCTCTTTCTTCTTTGCTCTAGTCATGGCGCAACATGGACTGATATACGGTAAAAGTGAAGCCAAAACATCTTGATCACCCCCCTGGTCGCTTGTAGTCATTTTAGGAAATGCTCAATTCAAATGGGTGGAGCAAGCATTTTTTAATGTCTATATTGCAGTCAATCTTTCATTTGATTGTGAAAAGCCAAAATCATGATTGCAATTAATATTGGTCAATTGTGGCAATAACTTACACTAACATAGCAATCAGGCAGAGGCTCTTGGAAGACCTTGCATTTATTTTGGGATTGCCTTCAAGTTTGTACAATAGCCTGTGTGCTTGTATGTGTGTTTTTTGATTGTGTGTATGCCTGTATGAGCCTGCTGTTGTATGTGCATTGACCTGTGTGAATGGCGACTGTGTGTGTGTGACCAGTTGTTCTATCAGCTACTATTTACTGTCACTCCCCTTGACTTCTCTCTGTTTTGCCCACAGGGCATAAAAACTAGTTCAGCAGAAAGGACTTCACTTCATGCCTAGTTATATAAATGTTGGCCTGTACACTTCCTCTCTGACAAAAGAGACTTTCATTGTCATTTTTTAGACATGAACAAATTCTGCCAGCTAAGTTCTGCATTTCTGTATAGACTGTGTGCCTACTATTTTCAAAAGTTGTAAAGCTGTAGTGCTCACAGAGTAACATATTGCGCACTACAGAAACCGGATAAAGCACCTGAAATTCATAAGTGCATTTCCCTAAACCACAGCTGACCTCAGATTTTCAAACACACATAACTTTTTAAGTAAAACTTTGTAAGCACAGGATTAGAAATGACTCATAAGTCAACTAGAAACCCACAATGCAGTTAATTTCCATTGCCAGCAATCATTTTTTTAAGCGTAGGAGTAGATTTTTCAAATGTTGGATATTCTGTTATGGAATGAAACTCTTCTACGTGCAGCAGTGTGCAGATCGTCCTGTGATCAGCAGTACAAAATTATTTTAAAATGTTTCAAGAAACTCTGCATTTGGCATCAGTAAAACCCTTTAATGTGATTTACAGCTATGTGGAATATGAATACCAGGACATTTTTCTGACACATTTTTACATAACGTTATTTTTCCCTTCCTGAAAATATAACATTATCCCCAACAACAACAACAGGGTGAAAACTCTTCAAACTGCTGGTCAACTTTTCTCTGTCAGTCATCTGACACATACACACACAAAAACAGAGTTATGAGTAAAAGTAAAGACATATCGGAGCAGACAGAATGAGAGAAGGCAAGAATGGAGACAGATGTTGGGACAGAGGAGGAAGAAGAAAAGGAGAGGAGATGGACGGAGAGGGAAGAGAGGTGTGCAGACTTCTGTATGAGGCTGACCTAGATAGAAGGAGAGGATTGGACACACTCCATCTCCAGAGGGACGCCGTCACAGCTGCAGTGCGCTGTGTGTGTGTGTATGTGCATGTTTATGCATGTTTCCAGCAGTGTATATGATGTGGCGTTTTCACTCTTTATAGTATTAAAATTTCTCCAAATCCTTTGAAAAGCAGTGAGTTTCTGTGAGTGTTTATGTGTGTTGCATTGTGTGTGTATGTGTGTAGTCGAGTGAGACAGAAATATGAAGTCAATGAGCCAAGCAGAAGGCCCAAATGGAGCAGATATACAGTAAGCTCTTCACATCAGTTGAATGTGATGAATGATTACATAATACCCATAATGCATTATATTACTCGATTGTCATATTTTAAACAGTTTATTTATTTGTAATTAAATTCGTATAGCTACATGTATATGTACAAGAGTTTGTACCTTTCATATCTACCCTACTGTTGCTTTATAAAGCATGTGTGTGTAAGTGAGTGTGTATAAGAGTGTGTGTTTGATGATTGAAAATCAATACTGCGCCATGGCAATTTACTGCCATCACAGGATTAGTGGGTGGAGGACCTCAGCATCCAATCAGAGTCCTAAAAACTGTGGTTTGTGGGCTCAGGCCTCGTACCAGACAAGACTTTTCACATATGTGTATGTGTGCCTGTGTTTTTGTGTGTTTGTGCAGTGCATGTGAGAGGAATAAGCAGTGTTTTAAAGCAGTAGTTCTTTATTTCTTCTCATATTATAGAGAATATTACATTGAAAGTGAAAAATGTAGAGTGGGGAAGCAAAAGATGGTATTTTTATACTTGTCGAAGTTTCAGCTAGCAATCATATTCTTACCTTTCTCCACAATATGAAGCTAACTGTACAGCATATTACACCTTATTTATATGTAGCAAGAGGCAAAATAATAACTTGGTGCAGCATTTTTCAAAATCAGGTTACAAAGTTGATGTTTAAATGGTTGAACCTTGCAATGCGCTTTTAGACTGCACTCATAACCATGACTTCTGAGCTACTGTATCTCATGCATAAAAACACAAGTGCTTAGTTCATTATTCATATGGAAATGAATGCAGCAGAGCTTCTGTGGTTAGAAACTCATGGCTGGAAATAAGTAGATGCAGCATCTGTGACGTCATCTGGATGATTTTATCATTACTTAAAACACATGTCATGTACCTTTTTTATTATGCTAATGGAACAATGTGAATCAAAAAAAAACATCCAACACAAAATTATGAAGTGGTACTAGCTACTGAGATTATAGTCAAAGAAATAAATCAGCTTGCTGTTGTGTTCAGCTTTCACTCCTCTTTTGTTAAGCTTCTGTCTAGCTGTCACTAGAGAAGAACCATGAGAAACAGCATTAGCACATTCAGCCATGTGGATTGCTGCTTCAACTTAACACACTGACCACATCTGAGTGTCGCACTCAACAAGTTACACATGTCCTCCGTCTAGGCGTTATTTGTCAAGTTGTGACAGACTGATTCTGCTCTCTCTTTCTTTCCTTTCCCCTCCTCCTCTATACCTGCCCCATATTGCTGAGCTGACTGAAAGCTTTGAATGTTTTATATGCTGAGTCTACAGTTGGAGGGGATGGAGGGATAAAAAAAGGTGAACGTCTGGATAGTTACCATGCATGATGCACAAAGGACTTGTGTTTGTTTTTCTTTGTTACTTTCTGTCTCTGCTGTTTGTTTCCTAATTTGTGACTTTCTGTCTCTGCTGTTTGTTTCTTTATTTGTTTGTTTTTCTTCCTAATCTCCTAATTTCCACAGGGATGTTTATAGTGTTTTTTTCTGTTATTTATTGTTTCTTATCCTTTCCTTGAAATTTGTCAGATGCTTTATTTACTCATTTTCCTATTTTTTTCTCTAACTACCTTTTTTTCTAGCATGAGAAGGAAATAGCAAACCCACCTCATCAGTTAAAACTTTATTAAACTATATGTGGGGCTCTATTATTACAACTACATGTAGCCTAAAAAAATATGAACAATGCAGAAAAAACCCTGCATCTGCTGGTCTTTGTGAAAAAGTTGGTATAGAGTTTATTTACTGTTAAATTCTAGGTATATTGTTTCTACAAGGCAAGCAGTATCTGTGCTGTCACTGCTGTACTCACTGAATATTCCATTTCCTGAATTATTAACCAATCATGAGTCAGAAAAGTGTGTGAACAGGAAGTTCAACATGGTCAAGTTTGGCCGCTGGCTCTTGCGTGTTCCTCCAAGGGATAGGAACGGCTCTTGTTCTATGTGTAAATGTGCGAGTGTGTGAGTGTACGCGTATCTGTGGGACAGGGTGACGCATCATGCGGCAGTAGTCTGAATATTTTAGCAGGAAACATTAGTGATGCTTTTCCCTCGCTCTTTCATCATTCTCTCCCCTCTTGCTTCCCTTTTTCAACATTTTCGCTGCCCCTTTTTCATTTTTTTCCCGCTCAATTTGATACAAAAGAAAAAAAAACTATTAGATCAATGGTCACAGTTTTTACCTTGAGTGCAAACACATGGTTTTCTAGTAGCCTGTAGATGCAAATGAGATCAGGAGGAAGACAGCTGGACAGAGCAGGACAGAGCACACAAAACATGCACACACACAGTTTTTTAATGAATTTCCCGACACTGATAGGGCGTAACCCCAAAATGTCCCCCTCTTAAGCTCTGGTTCCTGCTCTGTAGTTCCTTTAGGGGAAGATGTTCTGCAGAGGACTGTTTGTGCAATTATCTAACATCACATGCATTTTTAGCGTAATCCTGTCAGCATAAGCATTTGAATGGGTGTGTGCATGTCTTTACACCAGCATAATCCCTATAGGATACACTATACATATTGTGAAGTGTTTGCGTTTTTACTGAGTATTCAGCATTCAGTAATAGCCTGCAGCATCCCTGTGTGTCAGAGCCTCTCGCAGACCTGATAAAACAAGTTTTATTCTATCCGTGTGTGTGTGTGTGTGTGTGTGTGTTTATGTGTGTGTGAGAAAGAAAAGCAGAAAGATGGGCATTAAAAAGGAGATTTGTGTTTGTATGTGTGTAACACTTGCCAATAGAGTCTCTCTTTAATTTTTATTTCTGACCACTCGAAGAAAGAGGAGAGCCAAAGGTTTATACAACAAATATGCACACACAAACATATTTTCAAGTCCTACTGGTCTCATGATTGACCATTCCATGAAACTGGCTCAAACTTACTCTGAGACATAAATTCACATTTACCATTTACCACCTCAGGGAATCAATAAACACAAATATGTACATTTTTCTCTGCAGCTCATTTCTTATGCTTATTCTTGCTTTGTGTATCTTTCTGTTCTCTGCTTTTCTTTATTCCTTTTTTTGCATCTTTACTTCCTGCACTACCATAAGCAATAAAAAATTGCATCACTAATCAGCGAAGAGTGATTAGAGTTTAACACATTTCTGTGTGATTTCAAGTACACAACTATTTTAAAAGGTTCTGTTTTAAAAGAATAAAGGGGGCTTGAGGTCGAGTGCCACAGACAGATTTTGGTCTTTTAATAGGGTTTGTTTGCAATTAGAAAAATACATTAGAAACCACCCTAATCCTCCATCTTTAACCGCAACTAGGAAAGTGTGTCAACATCAACAAATCTAAGTATTAAAACATCAGGCTCTTAGATTGAGTCTGAAGTGATCTCTGGGAGGTGCAGGGCAAATGCATCACAGGAGAAGATTATGACTTCAGCCAAACACATTATCATCATTCATGTCTGCATTTGTCTTTAAACAGACATTCACATGATAAGTTGTCCATACAGAAGCAGAAAAGTTGTCAGAGCAGAAAGAGAAAGAACAAAAGTGTCTCAATCCCATTTCCAAGTGTGTTGTTGTCTGCTGCCTTTTCATATGTTTTCAATATTGTTTTTCATACGATATCTCACACATGCACACATGCATTCTACCACAATGTCGCTAAATTTACAAACTTGTTGCCTTGGAAACACTGAGGTAGGCTTCCTGCCAGCTAGTTAACACAATAGAATTATAGACACGTGTGTGTGTCAGTGTATGCGTGTGTGTTGGACACGGCCGTGGAATTGTGGGTCTGTTCTCTCCACGTGCTGTGTTGCCTCCCTGTCTCGCTGCCAAGAAACTGATAGCTTCAAGATGTAAAAGAGAGAGAGAGAAAAAGAGGGAGAGACTTAAAGAAGAATTCAGCAAGGGGAAAAAAGGACACAAAGTGGACAAAATGTGAAATAAAATGAGGGAGAGACATCTTGCTACTGCTTGCTTCACTGAAACCAAGCCCTAAGAACTCACAGGAGACTCACAAATCACCAGCGCCGGTTTTAAGAGGCAAAGTCAACCTTCTCCAAGGAGACTATTTAAAATGAGCTAGAATGAGCTCAGTGCCATTACATGACTTTATTACACAAGCAACATGTTTTTGTAGTTTGTGCCTGTCTGCAAAGACTGTTCAGAAACTACACCCTCAGATGAGTTGGGGGTTTTGGAATTTAAACAGGAGTCAGTTAAATCTGTATTTCAAATATTTGATGAGATTATAGTAGATTATATTATATTATTAAATATTTCAAGTTCGGACACTCATATCAGATACTAACATCTCATTGGGACTCATAAGAGAGGGCATGAGTGAGGTTGGGCGTTAATGGTTGGGGCTAAGGTTTAAAAGTTTAACAATTTTGAAACAGAAAAAAAAGGGGTTAAATTTTAGAATGCACTAGTTAATCTGTAGTCACCACTCTATAGTGTTACTCAATGTCCTGCCCATAGCACAGTCTGATTGGTTACGTCTCGGATGTAGTAGCCTATCAACACTAAAGGGTAATCAGACAAGCAGAGGAGGAGAAGGCAGCAGAAATGGCAGAAGTTGCAGTAAGCATTACAGTCTTGTGATCTATTTTTATGATGACAAACATGCTAGGTTTCCTGGTTACACCACTTAAAATGCCCAAAATCATTAAATACATAATTTCATCCAACAGAAGCAAAAGGTAAGGGTAAAAAATCAGTCTCTCTTCTCTAACCCAATCATACGCTTCAGAGTAAAATACAAGAAAAACGTCTTATAATGGACCTTACTTTGTGCATGGGGGCAGTGCTTTATTAAAACGGGAAATAGACTTTTCCAAACTACTGCTATAATTTTCATCATGCTTTTCTAAAGATCGCTGCATGTTTAATTGGATCTAAGGGCCTCACCCTAACCCGTTTTGCCTTACAGTGTACACAGTGCACAGTAGTCAGTCCTTCCTTGCTTCCCAGGCTGTTACTTGCTTATAAAACACAGATGAAATCTATCTGTTTATACTGAAGTGCTTCTCTCTAAGGCTGATCCCCTGCCTCAATGAGCCAAAACCCACTAAAAATATAAAAATATATATTTAAAAGTGGCAAGATCATGCAGCTAATCCTGCTAAGCTTTGAACAACGGCCCAGAATGTGTCCCTGTCCACAGGGGGAGAAGGAAAGAGAAAGGAAGGAGTGTGTTTGTGAGTGTGAATGCATTTGCAAATCCCACAGGTCTTGCTCCCCATTGTTAGCCCATGCCACTTCTCTAGAATAGATCCCAGCTCCATGGCTCACTGTTTATGTTTTGTTGACACTGTTTATGTGAATTTATTGTATGAATGTATTTGTGAGCATGTGTGTGTTTGCCTATGCATCTGTAATTTTTTTGGCAGATGATACCATTTGAGTCTTCAAATACACCAATCCCAAATCTCTTACACATTTACAACAAGAAGAGACTTAATGATCTTAAGTGTATAAGTGTGTGTGTTTGTGTCTGTGTCATCAATGACTCATCAATGCAGTAGCACACAGCTCGCTCTTACAGAAAAGTAGCATGCAGAATGAAACAATTTGTATATTTTTTTGTTTGTGCATTGTGTACTTAAGCAGTTATGTGAAGAGTGTTGAAGTTTTGTGTGTTGTTCATTTGCATCCATGTGCAGTTTCAGGGTAAACACAACTATAAACATTTTACTGTGACATCTGTCTTAGGCTGAAATGGTAGATTTAATAATTAGTTAGTTTAGTTTTTGTTTTTATTTAACAACACTTTGCTCCTTTTCCAATTTAACTGTGAATCAAGCTTATTTTGTTGTTAAACTGTTGGTTGTGTTATAGAGGGGAAGATTATGTCTTGAGCCTGGGAAAATTGCAATTGCATGATACTTCTGACCTTTAATAGAGTGAATTATTTATCATCTAATAGACATATTTGTTACAGTGAGAAAAACAGGCAGAAGTTTCATCCCTAGTGCAGTGGCCATATTTCCCATAGTCTGCTGCTGTAAAAGAGGTTTTCATTCTTGGAATGAGACAGAGTTTTATGGAGTTACAGTATGTCAAGATGGTGGCAGCCAGAATGTTAAAGAAACAGACTGGACTGGGTGCCCAGACCAGCAGGGAAAACCCACGCTAAAAAGCTGAAAGAGCAGCACTCTCTCCTGGCACTGTAAATGTGATCGAGTGGCTCTTGAGCAAGGCACTTAACCTCTGGTGCTTCAGTCAAGCTGCTCCGAGGCCAACAATAGAAGACAGTGACTACACCGGGCAGCTTCTGAGGGTGAGTGTCTCACATCATGGCTATAAAGCAGAGGGATTGTTACACTGGATGTTTCTGCTGTGCTGACGTTCTGCCCAGATACAAGATTTTTGGATTCAATGCTAATGCCAATATTTTAGGAGCAAACATTTCAAGCAAATCTGTATTCAAAGAGTTAGCTTCAGGCTAAGGAATCTATAAATTTAGCTGCTGCAGATATCCCGTTTTAACTGCCGGCCTGCTTACATTTACACTCCTCACTCCTTCTCTTATATCTCCCTCTTTTTCTCCTCATCACCTCCCATTTTCTCCTATTCTACTAGATTTCAGAGTAATATAAATGTGATCATCAGAGAGACTGCTCATGTGTTTGGTACCTTGTTCTGTGTTTGTATGCCTGGCTGTGTGGATGTCTTGTGTGTATGTGTGCAAGTACAATATGCTGGGGGATTACATTTAGGCCTATAAATCCATTTGGTGAATGCCTATTAACCCTGGTGTCCTTTACTGTAATTTTAGTGTATCACCTTAATACCATGAAATCTCCGTTTACTGCTCCATGTTTTCTTATCTCCCTGACACACACACACAAGGGAGATGGCCACACGATAATACAGAACTGCTGAAGGGTTTATGTTAGAATTGAGGGAGGGAAAAAAGGAGTCTTTTTGCTACACAGGTGCTCTCTGTTATTGTATCTAAGGCTAAGTACCACACACACAGATTCAAATACAAGCTTCCCCTCTGTTACAGTTTTGCAAGCACTCTTCCGTCCTCCACCTCTCTGCACAACCTTTTCCCCCTCCATTATCTGTAAAGGCTCCCACCTGCCACCTGCCTCTATCCACTTCTTTCCTCTCCTGCCCCATCAGCCATCTTGGCTCCATGCGACCAGGAGGGACCGTGCCCCTTGGGTCAGTTTCCTGCCAGCTGCAGGGAGATTGATGAATCAGAGGTTCCATGGTGGCTCCAGCGGGGTTCTCTGAAGGGGCCGGTGTGGGGGACAGGCTCCATCAAACACCAAGCAAGCAGAACTAATAGGAATGCACTGCAGGGAAAGAGGAAAGTAAGGAGGGAGAGGTGTACATTTATATAGGTGAATGTGTTTGGTAGACGTACTGACAGATATGCATACAAAGACATCAGAAAATTGAGGCACAGAAGCAGAAAAAGATATGGAAAAGGCAAATTGGTTAGGAAGTCTGAATGAACAGACATCAAGAGAGGAAGGTAGGAAGCAGTTCTGTATCATAGTGTGGCCATCATAGTGGTAAATAAATAGCTGTAGCATTGAATACAGTACAAGGACAAGCAGAACGACTGATGGATAAAAAATGCATTGAAAGACGGGAAAAAAGATTTATGGAGGAGGTGTTGGATTAAAGGACAGAAAGAGGGACAATGAAAGACAGAGGAGAGGGGTAATGACTGAAAAGCCTACTGTAACTGCAGATGACTTTGAGAGCTTATATGGTGATGTCTAGATAAAATAAGATATCATTACAAACTGTAATACTCATTTAGATGGATTTTTATAGCAGATGCTAATGGTAATATTTAGGAGCTGTAAATGGATTTTGCAAATGTTTGATGTCACGCTGCAATGATTGGCTACAAAAAAAACAATCACATTTAATGGTATTAGAGGCAATCATAGACCCTCTCATTCTTCAACCCAACTGTCTCTCATTACTTCCTTTCCTCTAGTATCTCTTTCCATATATCCTCTCTTCATTTTAAAACTTACTTTATGTAGTTGCTGTTTGTTCCCCTCTCTTAACTGTTCTGTCATTGGCTTGTCCTCGTCCCACAGGGACAAAGAGTTAAGGATAGGCATGTTTGTCTTTGTGAATCTGTTAATATATTTCCATGCTAGAGTGTGTCCACCTGTGTCCACGGCAATGTGTTTGTGTGCCCTATTCACTATATATGTGTATGTCATTGTGTCTAGACGGGTACAGTTTGTCCTCTCGTGGAGGTGTGTCTCTGTGTCTTGTCAACCCTGTGACATCACCCTCTAGCAAACGATTAGGACACTTTGTCCTACAGATGCGCTTTCTATAGAGGGAAGAGGTTTGGGTTGCCATGGTGACTAGCAGTGCTCTAAAGCAGGCATGTATGTAAGTAGCTAGGGTTACATACATGCCAGCAAATTTAATCATAATGAAGTTTAAAAAAAAAAAGGAAATAAGAAAATTTAAATGTCACACTGAATTCTTGTTCACTACACATATTTTCCGTTTGTGGTTGAGTTATTGTCTAGCTTACACGACACAGATATAAAACTTTTGTTTAAAGTAGCTTTGATTCATCTGCCCAGATAATAAAATAAAAAGAGAAATTTTCTTTTTTTGTAAGATCTTCTACACAAACATTTATGTGACCTAAACTTGCATAACAGTTAACCCAAAGGTTGTGCAATGTCTAGTTTTATTTTGCATGCCTGACTGTACAGACAAGTAGGGAGTAACTAAAGATATAATACAAATTTGAGAGTCGTTTTGACAGGAAGCATAGAAGACAGTATTTTAAAGTATGGAAAAGTAAAGTTAGTAACTTTGCCTACATCTTGCAGGCAGCACAGAAAAAGCAGAGGGAACTCAGGCAGAGGAAACAAAGCGTGATAATGATGGAGGAATGGATTGCGAGAGCTGGTCAACATGCCAGACTCAGCGGGAGTTTGCATCACAACACTGGGTGGAAAGTTAATGAGAGGCCAACACACTCACACACGCACACACACACTGACAGACACACGCACACAAGGGGTCCAAGGTTGAGCCAATCTAAATGATTCAATCAAAAACTAACGTTGGCGTGCAAAAACAGCTTTTAACGAGTCACTGGTGCTGACATATAACAAACACACACACACGGACACACACAGATAACACTAACAAACAAAAGCATACCCAAAGGCATGACATGCAGAGAAAGTTTGCAGTGAAAGTTATGATAGACTTCTCAAACAAAGAAAGAAAAATGTGTTTTTGAGTGGGTGTGTGTGTGTGTTTGTGCACATGTGTGTGTGTGAGAGAGAAAGAGCAGGAGAAAGGGAGGTAGACAATAGCTAAAAAAATAAAGCCAGAGAAAGAGAGAGAATGAGATACAAAGGCAGTGCATGTTCTTTAATTCAGGCTACCTGTGTGATGTACTGGTGTCTGGCCTGTCTGTAAGTGTCTTACAGTCTAATATCCATTGTTATAAACGGCTTATCACACACTCCTACAGACAAAGACGCTTATGCATATACACACATAAACAGTAGGGACACAGCGTGTAGTACGTGACAGCAAGGGTAAAATGACAGCAAGGAGACAGTGAAGGTGCTCATGGGAAACTAGACTAATTTTATTACCCCTATTTCCCTCATCTTTCTTTCTCTCTCTCCCTCATCATCTTCCCATGTGTCTTTATCTCTTCCTAGGCAATGGCTTCATACTTCATTTTGACCGCCAGGCTGTTGGCAGCATCATGTGTCACATTAACGTTAACTTAGGCACACACACAAAAAAAAAATTACAACATGTGAGCCTGTGTAGCTCCATGGTGGATGATGATTGTCTACATAATGTAATGGATGAAGGGAGGTTGCCAGGAATTTTAAGTCTTTTTCACTGTGTTGCTTCTTCGAAAACTCATGCTCAATCTGCTTCTTAATTCAAACCCTTTCACAAGGTGCCTTAGTTTCCGGTACTTTTGGTAATTTGGTTGTTAGTTGTTGGTAGTCACTTAAAATTTTACCTGTGCATACACACTTTTTTTTTATCCCATCTTAGAGAAGTTTTTTATTTGTTTGCAGTTTCTAGTTATTATCCAAGCACTGTTTAAAAACCAGAACCAAAAATTTCTGAAATAAACATTGGAGGAGCAACAGAAGTATTTTTATTCTTAAGGGGCCCTCCCTCGGTGTGCAGAGTAGCTCTCCAAGTGCATTAAAACAAAAGTCTGTTCAGAGTTACCTTAGTAAGGACTTTGAAGTTGAAGTGAGGATAAAATGAATGTTGTAAAAAGATGGAAGCACATACACACTTCCTTACGCACACATATATGCGATACAAGTAACAGAGATGCATTATTATGTAAAGATAAAATAAGCTTTTATTGATCCCCTGAAGGGAAATTCAGTTGTTGTAGCAGCACAAGGACAGAAATAATGTTGTTTTATATAAATACATATGAAGACAGGTATGAATTCTTCCAAGCTTCTATTGACACACATGTATTAAAACACAATGCACTCAGTGCACACTCAAGCTGAAACAAGCATACACACACAAACAAACACACTTTTGTTGTAGCATTAGCTGAATCAGTAAAAGCATTGACCAGGTGAATGTTTTTTTTTTTTTTCACAAAATTCTCAGTCAGCACCATCTCTGCACTCCATCACTGCACAGTGAAAAGAAATCACATCAGAGTTTCAGTAAACACACAGCAGGACAACAGTGTTTCAACAAAGTTTATATTTAGGTCAATACCAGCGCTGAGAGGTTTCAGATTTTTTATTATGCACCAATTATGCACAGAAAATCATTCAAAAAAAAGATAGCTCTTTTGTTAAATTTTTTGTCATTTTATCTATGTCATTGTTTAGCCCTGATAATTGCCTTTCTATTCTTTTTTTCATTTACTTTACTTTTCTGACTTTCAAATTACTGTTTCTCTTTGTCACTCTCTCCTCTGTCCTTTTCACACAATTGAGGTATTTCTTCATTTATGGTGTCTGCATAAACATACACTTGCATTCACACACATACACACACACTGAGGTATCCCTTAATTATGCCACACTGACCAGTGAATGTGGAGTTGGATTTCTGTACAGTCTGAGTGTCTGAGATGTGAATGACAGTCTTTCATGAGGTTAATGATGACCATGTCTACACAGTATGTAACAGGGCTCAAGCCACATCCATTATGTTCCCCACTGAGCTGAAAGGGACAGTGTAGGTGGCATGTGTGTGCTTTATTTCATCTTTGATCATAGAAATACATACAGCACACACACAAACAGCTCAAACAGAACATATTGTCCAGCTTGACAACTGAGGTAAGTAAAAACTTACTTACTTCCCACAATTTGATTGGTTACAGGAACGAGAAAGTAAGGGGGCAAGAAAAGAACCAACCAGCATGCAATACATTCTCCAACAAACACCAAGCTCTCTTGTGTATACAGAGCAGAGCCAAGCAGACTCACATAGTATCGCTGAAATGTGGTGTATACATAATGCACAAGGCAG
Source organism: Acanthurus lineatus (assembly GCA_029814665.1). Lineage (NCBI taxonomy): Eukaryota > Metazoa > Chordata > Actinopteri > Acanthuriformes > Acanthuridae > Acanthurus > Acanthurus lineatus. The sequence continues at coordinate 10,695,634 of JAPZDV010000015.1, forward strand.
GAGACACTATCGCAAGCTCTGTATAGTAAGAAATCATAACAGGATGATGCCGGGGCGTCGGAGGAATAAATCAGCATTAACCAGTCGCAGCAGCAACAGCAGCAGTAGCATGAATGATCAGAGCAGACTGAGAGAGCGAGCTTGTGACATTTTATAAACTGAGTCAGCTGATACTGATCAGCTGATGCCATGTTTGACTTCAGTGCTCTGCCTAAAATATGATGCTCTGCTGCTTTATGGAACTCTTCCTCCTCTCATGTTTTCCTTGTCCCTCCACATTGCGATTTTATTCCAAAACTCTTTTGACCTCTTTGCCCTCTGAGTTTGTCATACTGTATTGCTTATGGTCATAAAGAGCCCTTGTCATGCTAGATAGATAGATTTAGGGAATGAAAAAGAAAATGAATGTCCCTAAAAGTTTAGTAATCCAACAATGCTGTAAATCCAAATCCATTTATTGATAACTTTACCAGCATAATATTCATTGATAATTCTGATGTTTTATTAACCTTTTAAGGTATTTATCCAGGATAAGTAATTTGAACTGGTTCAAGGCTTTGCTGCTTTTCTGTTTTATAGCATCCTAAATTTGGCCCTAAAGCTTTTCCATTCTTGTTCTAATTTAGAAAATCATTTTGAAGGTGACACCTTGGGCTCTGGGAACATGTGATGTGTCAACAATGAGGTGTACCTACCACAATCACAACTGATAAAACAAGCACATTTAGGTGTCTGATGATGCTATAATGCACAGTCACTAGATATCGATCTACACCTACTGACTTATTCTCAGATGCCCTTATATAATTGAAAAGAAATCAACAGATTTTTAAATAATAAAAAACACTGTAATTATCAGCCATAAAAAAAACCCCACATACATGAGGGTTAGAAAACAAGATAGAAAAACAGAAAAAGACTAAGAAAATTGAAGCACCATAGGCAGCTGCCACAGCCAGATGTTCTAGTAAGTTTGATAAAGAAAGCAGTGGATGCTGAATTTCAGAGAGAAGATAGTTAGAGAGAGACAGAGGATGTAGAGGTTGAAAGGAGACAAGGTGAGACAGATCCGCTGAGGTTTCAATAATGAAAGAAGAAAGAGAGAAATAAATTTTGTTCTCATCCAACTTGATTAATAACCCTGTTAGCCTTTTTTATGGTCCTCCTCAGCTCTGTACCTCTATTTCTCCTTTCCTGCTCTTTCTCTTTTTGACCCGTCAGCTAAAATGTGCTCCAGTCAAATCAAATATGTAAAATACCAACAAAAGATGAGTTGGTAACCTTTCGTCTCCTCCTCCTCCTCCCCTTATCTTAATTACTTTCTTTTTCTATTTCACTTGTCGCTTTCTTGAAGTTAAGTTTGTCTTTTTATAGCTCGTGGGTCGCTGTTTCAACAGTGCTACTATGGTAACAGCAGGGGAGTGGGTGTTAGCAGCTAATCCTGTTTGGGTGTCATGGTGGCATTGCTATGGCACCCAGTAGGAGAGCTACACAAGCTTTCTTATCTTGAATAATCTTGTATCAATAAGGATTTAAGGGTCAGGGGGTGAGATGCTTAGTTTTGACTGAAATCAGAAATCGCTTAGCTGTCATAGTTCCATAACTTCACAGTTTTAACTGAATCAATTGATCTGACTTTCATTTCTTATAGAGAAACCATCAACATTTTGTTGCCATAGTTGCCTGCTTTTTCTGCTATATTTATAGTTATGAACTACGACTGGAAAACTTTTATACTGCACAGAAGTCCTCCGCTTTACCATTCTGGCTCAGTCTCACTGCGCCAACCTTGTTTCTCTAAGTAGCAGGCAGCTGTTTTCTGGACAACAACAGACAAATAAACCGACTTTGCACCAAACAGCATGTAAACACAGTTACTGATTAGCTGGTGAACTAAGTGGAACATTTAGCCTCAAGAGAGCCAGATCCTTGCATCAACAGTTGGTGGAGATCAAAACATGTAAATGGAAAGTGATGATGGACCTAAATTCATCATGTGGCGACAACCAAAACTTCAGTTGAATAATAATGTCCACTGGATGCGTCTACAGGCAACTCTTTGCCTATAAGGGAGAGGCAGGTAAAGCTATAGAAACAGCCAAAGTAAAGGTAATAAGTCCTTAAATGTCCCTACATGAGAAACATGTTTGAAATAGACCTTTAAGTACATGTATTAACCCTATAATGTGCCACTAGTGTGTTCTACTATCAGGATTTTTTAGTGATTCCAGTTACTGATGGAAATAATTGACATGTCAGATACAATGCTCTTATGGCTATGGATTTACACCTCAATAATATTTTTTTCCTAACACATCAACACACACACAAATAGACACACACATATGTCAATGTTCTACCATAGTATCTCTGTTTCACCATTTTCCCTGTGTTGTGCTTCAGTCGTGCTCCACTGGACATTAACCAGGGGAGGAATGATGGAGCAATTCTCAACACACACGCTCATTCACAGACAGGGCTTTTCCAGCACTCTGTGGGGAGATAGAGAGGTGTGTTTGGTTCTGATAGGAGCAATACAACCAATTCATGGAGAGAGAGCAGGAGAGACTTGCCCTCTGCAAGATTTTGGATATTGGAAAAGAAAAAAATGAAATAACGGGACATTAAAGTAATTCCATTTCATACATAGTGAATGGATATTTCCAGTTCACATCAGTGAAGCTGTATTTTGAATAATTCACACACGTCAGAGTTGCTATCAGATACTGGTTTTGTGAGCTGATAAAAATACTGATTTTAGAGGTATAATATAATGACTATCTCTAGTATGGAAAGGAAAACATAAGATCAACTTATAGGTATGATTTGGCTTCAAAATGTTAGAACATGAGGTTGTATTTCATTTGGAGGAGTCAAATCTACATCTGTCTAAAACATTTTGTCTTTCATTTAAAGTTTAAAATGTCCCTCAGCTTCATTTCTCACACTTGCATGGCTGTTGGCCCATCCTGCATCATATCTGAAGAAACCATATGTCAACACAGTGGGATTTACACTCGTGCACATCTTTGAGCACATACACACTCACAAACTGTTTGATCTCAGTAGGTAAAGGGCTAGGAGGCAAAATCCAGTCCCCTCTCACACACTGCTCATATCCCACTTTGTCACTGTGTGGTGTATGCAGCATGTGTGTGTGTGTGTGTTTGTGCATACTTAGTGTGTTCTCTTACTGCTGCTGTTGTAGCTACTTGTTAAAATTGTGTTTGTTGCTTTCTCAGCAAGGATTTTGTGTCAGCAGGTTTGCATTGGAGTTTAGTTTGTGTATTTCTGTTTGGGGTTTTTTTTATATAATTTTTAGTGTTTATTTGCCCTTGAGATGCCTGCCAGCATGTTTGCACTATATGTTCAATTTTAATTAACAACCACCAAGCTAACCTTAGAGCACAAAAGAGCTGTTTTTGTGTACTGATTGCACTGCTGTTTTAGATTTTTTTTTCATCCACGCTGTTCATGTACACAATAATGTTAGAATTTGTTTCTGTGGAAAGCGTGAAAAATTTACTCATAAATAACAAATAATGTGTAATGCTTATCGATCTGTGATGTGGAAAGCACTAAAGTACACTGCAGTTTACTTTCCGGACTCTCACTTTGGGAAACCCTGTAAAAAGTCTCTGTTTGGTCATTTAAAGTAGGTCTGCAACAAAAAATCAATTATATAATTGATTAATCTGCTAATTGTTTTCAGGGTGAATTATTTAATTGTTAAGTAAATTAGTAGGCTAATACTCAGATATTGGACGCTTGGTTGATTTGTGTGATGCCGTTAGCAGAAGACATCAATAGTGCTTACTCTTTGATTTCTGTTTCTTTAGCCCTTTTGGTCATCCCACCCTTACAGCATCTTCCTGTTATGCAGTCAGGATAATTGATTGGGAACACAGAGAGCAGAGCAGAAGACACAGCAAGACATGCAGAGGCAGAACGAGAAAATCAAATGGACAAAAAAGGAAAGGGAAGTAAAAGAAAGCAAGAAGATATGTGGTGTTGACAGAAAAGGGATGTTAGAGGAGTGAGAGCAGAAGATGTTAGTGTATGAAAAAATGCGCTAACAAGCACAACTTTGTTCATCTGGCTGGGTTTGTAGAAAAGGCCTATGATGATAAAAGACAGAATGATCAGGAGATTCTGCTTATTTGTCTGAGAAACAGAAAAAAAATTCAGAGCTGCAAACCTGATAATTGGAAAATGTAAAACTTGATAAAATTCCTGGCACTTTTATTTGATAAATTCCTTAAATAGAGGAAAGAATTGCTAAAAACTGTTAAAATTTGATTTACTGCTTCCTTTTAAACACACTTTCACTCGTGTTTTTAGTATCACTAATTGCATTACAACAAAATCAATATAACAATCATTACATAGCTAATCATAACTGAGGAGACTGTTACAATCTTGTATCACACAGACTATTTGTTGGTTTATTCTGTTATTCAGTTTATTGTCTAATTCGTATAGATGATGTAGCAAATGTTGACAATTTGATGCAACATCACAGTATGTCAGTCTGAACTAGAATGGAAACACATTAGAAAACTGATGAATGAGTTATTTTTAATATACTAATATACTACAGTGTGTTCTTGTCATTCTTTATCAAGCTTCAGTCTGTCTTTCCTTATAAGTTACAACAGCACCATCAACCCAAGAGGCATATTAGATGACTCACACACACACACACACACACACACACACACATTCTCCGTACCATGAGTCATGCAATGAGTTACAGAGTATAGTAATCTATCTTGTCCTGTCAGTTTAGCAAGCAGCTACTCTGATCTTGATACACTACAGTGATCTGTGTGTTTGTGTGTCACTCCGCTTTGTCTTCATTTGTGCCTCTGCTTGTGTGTCTGACTCTACATTTGCCAATTTGCGTGGGTGTATGCGTGTGTGTGTGTGTGGGAGTGTGTACATGGGAGAAGAGCCTGTGTGTCTGTCTGTCTGCGTGTGTTGGTGTATGTGTCTGTGTGGGTCGGCCATGCAGCATCTGTCTTCCTGCGCGTTGAGGCAGGAGAAGTCGTGATAAGTCAGCACACGCGCACACAAACACACACACAAACACACACACACACACACACACAAAGATACACATCAACAGTTTACACTTGAGAGGGAGAAAAAGAAAGAGAGAGAGAGTGCCGTTATCTGGGATGGAGGGATCAGAGAAAACAGACAAAGAAAGCAATATTCTTTACCCTTTCACCTTGGCTTTTTCATTTTTCCTCCCCTGTACTGTTTATACAGTATCTCACTCTCTTTTTTCCTCTTGTGAGTTTCTGTATTCTCTCTCTCCTTCCCATCTCTCTAGGGTACCAGTTGCCTTTCCCTTAGACAACAACTAGCCTACACACAGCTTTACACATTTATGGACACACTCACTAATACAAACTAGCTGTCTGTTGTATATGAGATGATTTATGCTCCTGTGTTTTATTATTTTTAGACCAATTACTCTATTATTTTCTCTCTGCCTCTCTTTTGTCTATATCTTCCTTTCCCTCACCATTCCTGTCTAAATATTTTCTCTTGTCCTTTACACTTGTGTATTTGCAGGCACAGATAATTGTAAATGTTTGCTTTATCTATAATATGGGTGTCGCATCCTTGTCCAGGCAGGTCAGGTTAAATTTATCCAGGCTCAATAGGTGGAAGACTGAGTTTGTTTCTGAGCTAAGCTTGTGATGGACCTGTCCAGGGTGCATACCAGTTATCCTCCCAGTATGCTTTTGACTTTGTAACCTTGAAGACTGGAAGAAGATAAATAATCCACATGATTAAATGGGGGAGGGAAATTAAAATGGAAAAAACAGCTCAGCATGTTCAATACACAACACATCACTGAAAAAACAAGGACATGGAAGGAGTTTGGATGGAAAAAAAATCAAACCTGCAACTTCTTCACAACCAAAAAAAGTAAACAAACTAGAACACAACAGTCATGTGGAGAAGTTTGATATTTTAGCACAGACATTTCAGCATGGACGATGTTGGTCGACAGGGTGGGTTAAACTATATCAAGTTTTTGTGTGTGAAAGTGTGAGACATTGATAAAGGAAAAGAAATTACTATTTGCTATTTATTAAGAACTAATAAAACTAACTTATGAATAATTTTCCCTGACATTGAACACAGAATCACCATCAAAACACAGTTACAGTTTAAGATAAAAAGTAGCAGATTGTGAGTCAGGGCTTTTGTCAAATGCACACAAATACACTCCACATTACTCAACCCCTTCCTTTCTTTTTTCATTCCTTCCTTTCTTCCTCCCTCCTTTTCTAACCCCTTCATTTATTAGTTACAGTGTCTGTTGCCTGGAAACAGGACTTTTCTCTCTTTCAGTAAACTTTGATATTCAGAATGTTAGAGGAGACCAAATACAGAAAGAAGAAAATAAACTAATTTTATACGACACCGTCCACAATAATATAGATTACTTAAAAAACAGAGTTTACTTTTACAGTATCTTCATTGTAAACTAGTGTTCAGTCTGTACAGTGTTATACAGTAGTCTTTGGCTGCATCTGTCGTTTAGCATGTGTGCTTGAATCCAACTCAATCTCTCAGGGGTCAGAGGCCACTGATGACCATAATACAATCTGTCTGTCTTCCACTCTTACGCACACGCACACACTTACACATACATGCAAAAACAGACACGCACAGACACAAATGTAATCCCTAATCAAATATAATCCTGTAGTCCAGAGGCCCACAGATTGGATCTAAGGTTTGTTAATGAGACTCGTGTTAAACGCCTGCTGCTGGTTGTGCATAGCATGTTTCCGTGCTGTTTGGATTTGTTTGCTTTTAGCAACATGAGTACAAGGGACCCTCAAGTGGTGTGACAAAAGACATGCCATGTTCAAGGCAGAAATCCTTGAGAGTCTCTTAAAGTGATTTTAAAGCAGTATTGACCATATGTTAAAAACCAACAGATTTAAACTTTCTGACCACAATATAAGTAGATATATTGTTTGACCCTTATATCTAATATCCTCTCTGCTTCTTCCCTTTTATTTATGTTTTATTTTTGAGACCTTTCTCACCATGCAGTGAGAGAGAGTGGAGAGAGAAGGAAACACTTCTCAACCCCTGCTCACAGAGCCCAGGGCAACTGACAAAGATGATTGACAATATATCAGGTTTTACATTCCAAGGCGCTATCAAAGCCTAACATCACTTTTCTGAAAACTCCCCAGTAGTAGGTGTTAAGATAAGAGTTGCTGATTCATTTTGCCTAACAACATCCTAAAGGTTAGGGACACTCCCTAACCTTTAGGCTCTTCTCACCTCTCCTTCTCTCCCTTGAGTGATAATTAAAGTCTTGATAAATTAGTGTCCTTAGTTGAAGTCAGAGAGTTTCCAGTTCCCCCCCTTTATGCTTGGGAATAGTCAAGATTTTCTTTTGTACTCAGTGACCAAAGGGTTACGGTTTTTCACTGGTATGGATATCAAATCAGAAGATAATGTGATATTATTAATGTAAAGCTGCTCTCTCGGGCATTGTCAGCTTTGATTACAAGCTCTTATTCATCTCCATGCTGGTGCAATTACAACAATAGAAAAAATACAGGCCAATTTTTGCTCACTGACCCAAAACTTAACCTCAAATTTCAAGCTTCATTGAAAATGCTATTAAATGCTACTGAAAAAAAAAATACAAAGACCGTTATTACGATGCGTTGTTTAACCTTTTGCATCTACTGCATGTCTCACAGCTCTTAAATCTCTCAACTCCATCATATTTTTTCACTTTGTCTCTGAAACAGCTCAATGTGGGGAAATAAAGGAGGTACTATAACACTCAATGAAAATGAAGGATGGTTAACGCACTGTCAAACTGCATATGCATTATACTATAGATCTTACATTGTGAACAGAGGTAGCAATAAAAGCTTTATGTCAAAGGCTTGTGCAGAGTGGCATAATGACACACCAAAGTCCAGTGCTATCAACTGGTTGCAAGTGGTAAATAAGTATATGACATGGATCACTGGAGCAGGCACAAACCCACAGTTTCACACACTGTTCTACACAAAAGATAACACATTGGTAAACACATGTAGGCACATGCACACACACACACACACAATAGGAAGTCTGGATGCTGACAGCAGAGTCGTAATTAGGACTATGTGCTGAGGATATTCTTGGTACAATACTGATCAGTGTCATTCGTTAATGTGTTCATGTGTGTGTGTGTGTGTGAGAGAGAGAGAGAGAAAGTCTGATGCTGCCGCCACTGCTGCTGCAGCCCACAGTTTCCATGGTAACGTTGGAACCCATCTTGGTCTCTATGGTAACTTCTGGTTGGCACCCACAGAAAAAGAGCGAAAGATGAGGGGAAGAAAGAGACGAGGTGAAAACGTGAGAGTGAGGGACGAGAAAGAGATGCAGAAGAAAGAGACACAACAGGCATAAGTAGAGAGGGAGAAAGAGAAGTTGGTAAAAAAGAAGAGAAGAGAGTTTAAGTAAAGACCTAACTTTACAAAATGTCTCTACTAGGCCTAAGTGATAAAACATTGTGATAAAATATGGGATGATAACAATAATAAACTTTGAAATTTCAAAATTGGATCTAACAGACTATCACACAGCAAAAGTTTTTGATTTTTGGGAAGAATTTTGATAAAAGAGTAACATGGAAGTGTTATGAAAGTGGCTCAGATTTCCTGAAAAACATGAGTAGCAGATTAAGACAGTCTGCAAAAAATGTACTCAGCCAGTGCCAATCAAGACAGGAAACATTACAAATCCTTTTAATCATCCCAAAGTTATAATCCAATCTCATGCCATGTTTGCACACTTGTTGCATTATTTTATTTAATTCTTTGCTATAATAAACTACTTTCTAAAGTTTAACGAACATATGATTTTTCAGGCTTCAGTCATTATGATACTTTTCAAACTGGCACCTTTATCAAGTTATACATCTTGTTAAATATCAGTTTTAATCAGTATAGAAAATGATCACATTTTGCTCATATGGCCAAGCCACCTATAGTAATGTTTAGTTACTGCCTCACATGGACTAGTGGTTGGCCAGAGCTGGAAAGGGGGGAATTGCTGGTTCAAATCAGAGAGTGTGATGTTTTTGCGAGGTTTTGAGCAACATTACCAAAACAAAGTCCCAACAGGGTAGGAAACACAAGAATTCACACAAATACACAGATTGTGAACCAGGGAATAGTCAAGCCAGTTTAATCGAAACCATTTTATTTTTTCATAACAATCATAAAAATCCCACATTGCATAGGAAAATTGTTCTCTTTTCCACATAAGTTTTAGATAACTTTGGAATTTGGAGTAAAAAATCTGTGCCATTGTCTGACTGCTCATGTTTCTTGCAACATCTTATGTCTATTAGCGATGTGCCTGTGTTCACAGATCTAGCAGTTATCCCAAGTAAAATGTATTTGTACTTGCAAGAAAAGTGAACAAAAGTAAGTTGTGTGTGTACTCTTGATTAATATGTCTAATAGGTACTGAACTTACTTTGTCTTTCCCTCTCCTTAACCACAGTTGCATCATTAGCTTGCTAATAGGACATACACTAGTCCATGTGCACAACCCCCGACCCTTATACCTATTCTCACAGTGGTTGCTGGATTTGAATAAATCATTACCGGATGTTGGCGATGTGTTACTCCGTAGTTATACAGAAATAAATTCTGTCTGAGCAGGAGAATTCAGATGCCAGTGCAGTTTTACTCTCTCTTTGCAAGGCTGTGAGGAGTTTCGATTTTTCGCATGACAAGAGTCAAAATACTGGACGAAATCAAAGTCATTTTGTTTAACAACATTTGGTGTTTTTTTTCCCACCTTTTTCTGACTGCCAATGTATGTGCTGTGGGCTTGTTGAATATGCAAGGCGGCTTGAGATAAAAATGTTACTTTTGTTGCACTCCTGCTGGTTTGTGTTTTCATGGTTCAGTAATTGGTACATTCTGTGTTCAGAGTGTTCGTGATCTCTTGAAAACTGTATGAAACAAACACACGCATATACCCACACAAACACACACGCACACACACACACACACGTGCAACTATGACGTTTCTGTGGGTTTGTTTCAAAAACAGCATAATGGCTAATCCCGTCTTGAAGCACACACACATACACGCACAAACACAAACTCAGAAGGTCATGGCGAATGGAAACATTGTCCTCTGTATGGTAGAATGTCAATACTATAATCTGATTGGCCTAGTTGATGGATAGGTGGTTTGGTTGACCTATCACAGTTAACTGAATTATTGCTCCCACATACTCACCTTTCTGTCATTCTGTCTGCCTCCTTCTCTCTCTCTGACTCTGTCTCTTTGGTCTGTCTTTCTTTCCCTCTCATCCATCCATCCTCCTCTCTTTTAGTCTCTCATCCTTTCCCTCTCATTTCTTTCCAGTCACTAACCAGATTAGCTGAAGCCCTTATGGATTTTGCCCTTTATGGGTCTGTATCGGAAGGAAAGGAGGCTGAGAAGTGTGTCTGTGTGTGTTTGTGTGTCTGTGTCAGGCTGAGCTGTTCCTACCAGATGTTTTTCATGTTTTATTTTTCTGAGCGCCGCACTGTCTGCCTGTCACCGGCAGATACACAGCCTCGGTATGTGTGTGTGTGGATCTTTGTGTGTTTGAGAGGGAGAGTGATGGAGAGCTTTTGTGTGTTTGAGAGGGAGGACATGTGTGTGTGCATTTGTGAGATTAATTACTTCCGCATAGACTGCTAATACTCGCTGTGTGGTTAAGGGGGTCTGCAGCACAAATAATGAATATAAAAAAATCAATTTTCAGGCTCTGTAACTGACACACACAGACATTGGAAAAAGAAGACAGGTGTTTAATGTGAAAATCTTGATCTTTATCTTTTGGCTGGATACTTCTGTGTTCATAAAGCACACTGGATGGACTCGAATCTAAATGAGAGGAGGTTAGAGAGACAGAGACTTGAAACAAAACAAGTATAAGACAGCTTTCTGAGCAGCCCATTCAGGTGCAGAATCCTTGGCCTGAAAACCAACTTGCCTTTCAAGTCGTCTGTCTTTCAAAATGTGCAAATCCTCCATATTATAATTCATGTCGTTCCCTCCACTGTCAAGCTTGTTGAGTACCTCTAAGTGTGGGAAAAACACTTCCAAATCACAGTTTGTATGATAATCACATCATTAAGAACACAAAATCAAAGCATGACTCTTTTACCAAAATCCAGCAGTAGCCTCTGAGAATATAACACTCCAAAATTCCTACTGAAATTGGCATCTTAGGTCTTGGCATTTACTAACATGACAGGAAACCACAGCTGTCATGTCATAACTGTGCCTACATGGATGACTGATTCCCATGACATGTTCGTATGTGAGTGGCCTAATGGAGACACAGTTTCCCTTCATGCTGACAAAGTTGTTAGTTTAGCTGGACTAACTTTTAGACTCCTGTCAGCCTCAACAGCAAATCATCTTGCAGACACTGTACACAAGAGCTCAGTCAACACTAACATTGCCTTTTTACATTCATGAACACTTTTGTACTTGCTGTTGAAGACACAGGTTTGACATTTTGTAGAGGTTATTTTTGCTTGACAATGAATACCAAAGTAGATGGTAGATTTTATTGTACTTTACAAAGGCATCAGTGTGTAGTTCTATAAAATAGAAAACAATAAATGTAAATACATAACAAAGTACACAAACATATCAGGAGGTATCAGTGCTGGGTATTTTTACTCATATTTTTAAGGTATCAACCAAAATAAACCAGTACCAAGGAGTATTTAGAGTTAAATGACACCTGAATTCAATCATTTTTTTTATCCAGATCCAGATTATTTGCATGGTTTCACTTGAAACAAATCACTGCAAGCATTTCTCATTTTAATGGAACATATATTTTGCCTACTGCAACCTACAACCAATCTGTGGTCTAGTGAGGTGGGGCATGGTGTCTTTTATAGAGTTGGAAGTTCACCTCACTTTTTAAAGTGTGTTTGTGGGAAAATCATTTAGATGAGAGGAGTGTCGGTGGCATTTTACACTCCTTTAGTAAGTGCAGGAAATTCTATGAAATAACATGTTAAAAGCATCTTTCTTTTTTTTTGTTGTTGACATTCTTGGAAAACAGAATCAGCTTTTGAACTATTTTGGTGAACTTGGACCGATATAAAAGCTGTATCCCTCCAGCCTCAGGTTCAGCTGATTCTTCCCAGGGATGGATCTTTTAGCCTGGAGAGACCTGGACGGCCTTCTGTCCCAAACCTCTGGTCCTCTGTGAGTGTGTGTCCATGGGAAAACAGCAGGAACAGAAGGAGGAGCAGGGACTCAGATAGATGGATAGATTGATGGATCGAGCTAAATATATTTAGAAAAATGACGTACCTCAGAGGGACCGAGGGAGAGGACAGAGCATTTCTGAATATAGAGTATTTCCTGCTTTTTTTAATACAGGAACTTAATAGTTTTGCACTATCATCTAGATCTCATTTCAGACAAAAACTAGGCAAAAATTTAGAAAGCAGATATGACGGATGATAAGGTGGACAATGAATTGTTTGGAAGTTTAGGATTATCAGAGGGATCCTCTCTCTCTCTTTCCCAAGGCCATTTTAGGACATTTCCCAGGACCCTCTTAGGCTAGGGTCATCACTATGACAATAATCTCCAAGGAACTCTGTAGTAGAAGAGCTGTTTGTGTGTACAGTATGTGTGGGTGTGTGCGTTTTGTGTATACATGCACACACGCATGCAGTCCTTTCGTCACAGAGTTGCCTCTTTGGACAGGAAGAGAGTCATTCTGATTAAATAATCAAAATGCTTTGATTGTGTACATGATTACAAGTCAGACAAATAGATATACTCATGTATAAATAATCGAAAACACACGCGCACACACTCACAAAATACACATACACACACACCAGAAGCTACATAAACAGTAACAGAACATCTTGTTCTGGCTGATAAAGTCAGAGGAGTAAGAATCCAGCAGTGTTGGTGCTCGTAAGTCACAAACAGGATCTTTAGCATTGATTTCCATAGAAATAAATAATGTCATGAATGTGATTGAATGTGTTTATATCTCGATGCTTTGGTATTTCTCCAGCTAACCTACCTATTTAAATAACAGAGATTTACTACAAACAGTTTGAGAATTTTGAATAGATGCTTGATGTTCTCTTTTTTCATTGCTGTGTTTCAGGGTATGTATCCTGTAATAGTATTTACTGGCATGTGATTTACCGACAATTCTATATACTTTGCCACCAAATGCCTCTCAGTAATCCCCTATTTTGTCATCTACTTTTGTTTAATCTTCCTATGTTCCTGCAACACTGCTGCTCAGACAAATAAATGGACCTGTCTTGTTTTGTGTGTCTCTACAGGAGCGCGTGGAGTATCTGTTCCTCATTATTTTTACGGTGGAGGCATTCCTGAAGGTAATAGCGTACGGCCTGCTCTTCCACCCCAACGCCTACCTGAGGAACGGCTGGAATCTGTTGGACTTCATCATCGTAGTCGTAGGGTGAGTGAAAAGAAAGACACCTAAAAAAGGAAATCTGTTAAATGTGTCTTAATGATTCTTTGTTACACCAAGTGAATCTGTGTCATTTAATAGAGGAAATTAGGAAGGTAGCGAGTCATGTGTAGCTGTAATTCACTGTCTTTTCCCATGATTTTTAAAAAGCACTACCTGACACATTTTTAAACACATCAGCACATTATTGCCAAATTAATCATAGTACCTTGGTATAATTACTGTCAACAAATGAAAATACAGCCAAGACAATTGGCAGCCCCTGTTTAATGCCGGAGGTACTCATAATGCTAGCTTCTCTCAAAATTAAGATCACATTTTCTGTGAACACCTTTGATTCCTGAAGGAACCACAAGAAAGCTGCTGCTTCCAATCAGCTGGCACACCATGTAAACTTCAATAAAGAGGCTGATAGAGAAAACATGTCGTCTTGTTTGTTTACAGGAATAATAATAAGATCTCAGTATATTTAGAATTTTAATTTTAAAAAAGTATAATATCCAACAACTTTTAGAAAAGTTTTGCCATAAAACAATTTTCCTTCACAGAGAATTTGTATTAAAGCCGCAGTAAACTTTGGCCTACAGTGTATTGGTGAAGCCTAAACTGATTAGCTTGTTAGATGCTGATAGCAAAGCTCTGCTCTGTTTTTCTTTATCAGCAACTCAGCAACATAGCCCATCTGCTAAACCCTCTGTGCCTGTGTGTGTGTGCGTGGTGCATGTGTGTGTGTGTGCCCTGCCTGCCAGCTGCGCTTTGTGTACAGTGTTGTGTGGAGGTAATGGCACAATAGCCAGTGGATCTGACAGTTCCATTAATGGTCTAATTGACCGTGTGTATGTGTGTTTGTGTGTGTTTGAGCATGCGTGTGCATGTGTGTGTGTGTGTTGGTGTAAGAGAGAGACAGAAAGAAAGCACCACTAAGCCTGAAAGAAGAATCTGTGAGTGCACCAGCAGACATACGCACACACACACACTCAGTGAGTCTTGTTCATCGCCAGTCAAGTGTTCACTAACATTAGCCATCACTAACTGAATATGTTTGGCCTCATTTCATAGACTCACACACACCCCAGTGGCTGGCATCATGGTGCCAATGCCCCCTGGCATAAACAGAACCTTTACCACTCTTATGCTGTTATCTACCCTCTCTGTCTGTCTCTGCCTGTGTCTCTCTCTGTCTCTTTTTGAATTATGACTTTTATTGTGGTGCAGCATTTAATATAATTGTGAAATGATACAGTATTCATTCCTCCTCAAGGAAACCAAATTTTTTACCTTGCAACACTGCTGCAGAGAGGTCAGAAGGTCAAATACAAGCTGCATCTCTGGTATTGGATATTTTCAGTATTTTGCTCAAGGACAGTTAAGGAAGGTTGGTGCTTGTTGTTTTGAGAGATTAAGCCTGCAAGGTCTTTCCAAACTTTCTCCTGTCAATACATAAACATCAAATGTTTACTTCTTTGTCATGTGGGGACAATTATTATGCTTATTTTCTGTCCTTTAACACAGTAACAATTTAAAATTTTCACAAAAATGCTGAGGAATGTAGCCTCCTTTATATGTAGAGCTGAATTTAGCGAGAACAATTTGAAGGCAGGATAATTAAGACTGAGATGACATGGCCATTTATTTTCAAAGGGCTTATGAATGACCTCTTTCTGCAAAAATGTTCTATTAGTCTTATTAGGATAGGAATCATGAAGGTGATCTTTAGAGAAAACACTCCTCAGCTGTAGAAAAAAACACTCTTGCAAGGTGTTTCTGAAAAGCCTCAGTTTGTCATTTTGGTTAATTGGTCGACTCTGACTCAGACCTATTTTGTCATTTGGTTATAATAACTTGTCATGGAAATTACACAGAACAGAAATAATTAAAAAGACCTTTTAGTAAGGTTGTGAAACACAAACACACATGCACACACACAAACTCTCCCTTTCTCACACTGAAGACACAGATCCAGGAAATGTTGTGCTGTGGCAGCACTATATCTCTGTGTGTGCATACATGAGTGGTTGCCTTTGTGCCTGTGTGTGCCTGACTGCCAGCCTGTCTTTGCCTCTGTGTGTGCATGTGTGAGTATGTGTGTATAGATGAGAAGTGACAGAGTTCGCTCCCTCTGGATTGTTCACCATATGGGTGAAAGAGCTTGTACCTGGTGTGAGCAGCCTCAGAGGCAAACACACATACATGCACACATACACTCAGATGTCTGAGCCTATACTCTTGCTGACATGTACCTAAGAATTTATTAGTTAGGGCTCAGCAAGCTAACAGGATGTGTGCATGCATCTGTCTTTATTTGTATATGTGTGTACAGTATGAATGCATTATTCAGAGACTCTTTTTAGTGTCTCTTTTCAGTAGCTCCTTTTCTTCACCTCTTTATTGCCTCCTTTGCACCTGTTCTTCCTTTGTGGTCAACATTGATGTGTGTTCCTCCATTATCCTCTCTGTTCTCTCTTCATCACTTCACTACATCACATGTATTATTCTGCTGTTTTTGCTTTTGCTATTTTCTTTCTTCACCTCTATTGTTTTGCCACATTGTATCCCTGTTCCACCTTTTATTTATTGATAGTCCAAATAGCTGTAGGATTATCAAAGAAAAGAGGCTAAGGAGAGTGAAACCCTCTGGCATAATTTTGCTTGTTTAAGTATTGTAGGCAGTTAGCGCTCAAACATTTATCTGGTTTAACGATTAGTTGACAGACAAAAACATGATCAATCATTTAAAGATTTCATAGGGTCCCGCCTCCTATATTTAAGGATTTCCTGCATTTGTGTGTTTTATATCATTGTAAATTTAATATCTGTAGGCTTGTTAGAGGCAAAAAGAGCAATTTTAAGACATCATCTCTGGCTGTAGAAAATGTAGTAGATATCTACCAGAACCTAACTGCATTTTTTTCGATTAAACTTGTAAGAGGTTATTTAAAAAAAAAAAAACTTTTTTAATTGATCATTAATATAAGTTGTCTGCCTGTTGTGAATTAATTGTAATTCAAAGATAAATTTAAAACACACAGCCTCTGTTATCTTTATGAATGTGCACAGCTTCTACTATCTTTAGCTGCGGATGTACACAAACCATTATGTGATGCTACACTCACAGGCTCTAATTATCTTTTAACACCCCACCATTGCAAAACACGCTGGGCGAAATGCTGATTGTACAAAACTGTGGATCCTTGACATGCTTTTCATATTCTGTTTCAAAGGCGTTCTTCCCACCGAGAGAGAGAGAGTGAGTGAATCAAATTGAGAGGGAGTTGGTGCAAAATGGAGAGGCCGAGAGAGAGAGAGAGAGATGGAGAAAGAGGGCGATATGTTTTGAGAGGTCTTTTCAAGTGGCCATTTCATCTGTGCTAATTGATAATTCCCCATGACTAACGCGCCGCTGACTGGCCTTTGAGCTGCGCTAGCTGGAAAATGGTGTTGTATGGTGATTTTCTAAAGGATCTCAGAGAGACAGAGAGAGGCGAGGGAGAGTGATAAGCTCAGCTGGACATACACAAAATCAGGCTTGTGAGCCTCTCACATTCAAAGAGATGTCTGTAAATAATTTTATAAAGGGTAATAGCCAACAAAGGCCAATGGCATTTAAACTTTCTTATATTTTTTATTAAAGAATATCTTACATTATTGTCTTTTTTGGCCTTTTTTGACAATGTTTTGTACAATGTTGGGTCAAAAGTGGGTGAAAATCTGAACAATTAACCCCTCTCTGATTGGTGAACAACTCATTCTCAAACCATTAATTTGTTGCCTCTATTATTCTTGGAAGGTTATCTATAAAAACTTAGAACCTGTCTTTGAGGAATTGCTCCAAATGAATTAAAAGTTCCGGCATGTTTGAACAGGAAATGATCTTTCTTGTACTGTTGCTTGAATGTTGGAAGCAAACAAGCAGTGTTCCTCATCTTCTCTTGGTTTGTGAAAACTTAAAACATAAATCTGTACCTGTCATCACAGGTTGTACATATCAGTGAACTGTGAGATGTAGATTTAGAGAGTGAGCTTCCTTTTTCGCTGGTCTGAAAACAGTCTTGTACACTGTAACATATATTTTCCTTAATTTTAATTAAAGGGTCTATAGAACAAACCATAATAAAATAGTCTGAGATCAAAGTTTTACAAATACATTTGGGCAGGAGGTTCTGTGTACTTGGCCATTTATGTACATAAATTCAAGAATAGGTGGCGCTCTTACTCAAGAATAGAAACTAATAGCTAAAAAGTAACAACAGCATCAAAAGCACTTTCAGTCCTCTCTGAGAAGATAATAATTAATATAATTATAAGTGATATTATAAAAAATGTATCACAGCAGAGTTACAGGGAAGGTTGTGTGACATCACATGGTATTAAATGTGAACTACAATCTGACAGTGTTATGAACACACACTCACGAACACGTTTTGGAGACACCTCCCCTCACTACAGACCGTCTTCTGTTGAGCTGACTGTCAAATCATTAAAGCCGAGCATCTCACATTTCCTTATCTGCAAAAGACAGAAGGAACAGATGAAACACTTTTATTGGTGCGCTGGAGAGCTGTTTTATTTTCCGCTGTTGAATTTTCTCCAAGGAAAGGCATTTTATTGAAAAACAACAAAGATGTTTTCATCGTTCCTTCTTTTTAAATTTTGGTGCCAAACTAGATTGATGTTCATTTTTACAGCACTTCACTGTTTGTCGATTATGATAAAGATGGAGCTCATTGTTCAATATTGACAACAGTGGCAACAGAGAATATGGAAAATAAGGTCATGAAGATATCAATCTCAGTTATATCTCTGTATTTCCTCATCTCTTTAATTGTTTTCCTCTCTTGAAGTATTCTGTAGCGGAAAAGGATGTCAACCTGAGGAAGGCTAAAGTTTTTACCTTCTGTCTTGCAGGTTGTTCAGTGCGATCTTGGAGCAGGCCACGAAGGGGGACGGCGCCACTCCCATTGGAGGGAAGGCAGCAGGCTTTGATGTCAAGGCTCTGAGGGCTTTTAGAGTACTCAGACCCCTCAGACTGGTCTCTGGAGTACCCAGTAAGTACTAGGAGCTGTGGAAGGAAGGAAGGAAAGAAGGAAGGAAGAAAGAAAGAAATAATGCTCTGAGTCTCAGGTGTGAATGGTGATTGGGTGAGATGGAGAAGAAATGAACCCCAGATTGGAGCTGATATTGCTGCTTGATGCGACGCAGTCACACACATTGACACATAAAAGCACACACATACACATTTTCACACACAAGTCCTCTTGTCCTGTTGTCAGATACTCAGACAGTAAGAGCAGTAGATGAGTTGTCTGTCAGCCTGCCTGTGTTACTGACTGCAGAAATCAATAATCCAACAGGCCAGGAGACAGGAAAAGATCAGATATCGTCAGTGAAGACTGTGCGAGTGTGTGCACCTGTGTGTGAGAGGGAGATTGTTTGTGTTAGAGTGTGTGTGTGTTACCAAAGTGACAGGCAACTGGTGAACATCCCACACTCTTGCCATTTTGTTTTAAATGGTGAGTGTGGGGGCATGTAACATGTTTCAAGGCTGAATCCTGGGTTCAATTCCAGCCAGGCCCTTTGTTGCATGCCATCTTGTCTCTTTCCAGCTGACACTGTCATAATAACGCGGAAATGCCAGAAAAATAAATAAAGCATGAGTGCTGCAGTGCCCAATATTTAAACAAAACCCCTCTAAAATCACTTCACTGTGTATTGAGTTGGTATCACAGCGGCTGATCAGTAGCATTTTTGCTAGCTGAGTAGCACACTGACTGACTGATTTTCTAAAGGCTCCAGTGCAATTGCTGCTAAGATGCTGTACAATTTACTTAAATAATGATCTGTAAATGAATTGTTTATTTTTGTTAAAACAAAAATATATTATTTATGATGCATTACACAGGGATTTCAACATTTATATTTTTTAACTGACTGTTTCAATTCTTTTTTTTGCATTGATTTTATGTATTCTCAGCAGCTCCTGTGTGTGTGTTCCATAGGTTTACAGGTAGTCTTGAACTCCATAATCAAAGCCATGGTTCCTCTGCTGCATATTGCCCTGCTGGTCCTCTTTGTCATCATCATCTATGCCATCATCGGCCTGGAACTCTTCATGGGCAAGATGCACAAGACCTGCTTTCATGAGCATATAGGTACACACACTCACAGAATATCCATCACTGACGCACCGATGCAAATACAAACATGCACGAGCAAACACATACACTCACATACTTCACTTCGGTGCTCAGATAACTTTTGAAGCATGTATTCAGCTGTGTGTGGAAGTATGCTTCAGTAAGCATAAATTCACACACAGACCTTTTCAACTGAAATATCAAAGGAAGCTATACTGTCACGTCTCTAACCTGATGTTCGTACAGTAATGAAGTCTGAGTGGTTTGTGCATAATTCTCTGACTTCAGTAAGGCATCACCCATCAGCCAACAACGCAGAGAGAGAATAGACTACACAATTTAAACAATTTAAAATGATAACCTCCATTAATTATTTAAGCCATCTTTTGCATTTCTAAGTATGAGTGATATGAGCAATAATTGAAACAGCAGCCTCCATAAATGACTGAAACAATTTTCAGTAAAGGCCCCTAGGTATAAATGGACTTGAGTGTTGTTATGGTGATGTTATAGGTCCCATGAGAGGCATTAGCTTTGCACTGTATAAGTGCTAGTGGAATACTCCCTGTTACCCTATACATCACCCTTGAGAGCTTGTTGTGTATAATTAGTGCAACCTACTTTTATATAGATTTTTTGTAGCTGCTGTGTTTGGTTTTAGTTTAATATGGCCATTTTAACCTTATTTTGGATAAAGATTTGTACTTTTTAGATTGATATGCAGATCAATTTAAGCATCATAAAGTGGGAGTAGTGAATGGTGTGGTGCATTGTTGGTGCTGCAATAACCAAGCATCCTGGATTTGTTGTAGTTCTGATCCACACCTCTTGCTCTTCATCAGAGCAGTAGCAATGAAGGATTATAACTGACAGTATATATGTGATTCCTTACTAGAAAGGTTGAAATAATAAAAATAATGGCTGTAACATAAACCTGCAGTATTGTGAAATCACCTAGTGGACCCTCGTCCTTCTGTGTTGAGAAAAATTGAAAATATCATTAAAATTTGCCATAAAAATTCTGCAGGAACTAACGACTGATGCCACCGTGGGTTAGTTGTATCGGCCAAAAGACACAATATAAAAATCTTTCTTTTACCCCAACTCTCTTTTTTCACAGTCAACATTGCAGAAGAAAAGCCGGCACCATGTGCACCTAACGGAGCTTATGGGCGACACTGTATGCATAATGGAACAGTGTGCAAAATGGGATGGGAGGGCCCAAACGACGGCATCACCAACTTCGATAACTTTGCCTTTGCCATGTTGACGGTGTTCCAGTGTATAACCATGGAGGGCTGGACGGATGTGCTGTACTGGGTGAGCCGGACCCCACAACAGTGTCTTTGTGTGTGTATGTGTGGAGTGACTGTTTTCCTGCTTTGTGTGTGTTTAAAGCCACTGTACTGTATCTGTAACATCAGTGTCACATGAGTGCTTTTGAGAAAAAGAATAGAAAGCAATAGCTCAAACACTTCTCTCAGAAAGGCAGGTGTGCACACAAAGACTAACACACAGATTATGTTTTTGTGTGTGTGTGCAAGTGCCGGCTCATATCTCTGGCAAAATCGATGCAGACAATACACTGTGTAATTGAAGGCGCCGACTCATTTGGAACGTGCATTGAATCCTGATGCTTGATTCAAGTGTCAAGTGAACACACATACTACGGTCATAGAAACACATGGGCACACAAAAACCATCCCTCGCTCAGTAAATGCTCAAAAGCATGCAACAACGCTGTGCAGCTAAATAAACCAATAGGTGAGCCGGTGCTGTTAGTCAATATTAGTGACGGTTCAATCAAACTCCTGCATGTGCTTCTGGAGAAAACATTTGATTCAGACCTCTACAACAGAGTTACGATGTAACACACCGATTATGATATTGATGATGTCCAGATAACTGATGAAAAGGCTCAAATAGCTTTTACTGAAAGGTCCTCTGTGTATCAACCTGCGGTCTGTCATCCTACTGGCGCTTGTGTGACACAGGTGTGATTACTTGGTTCTTAGGATTTTGTGGTGTCCTGCTGTGCATGCATACATGTATGTGTGCGTGCGTGCGTGTGTGTGTGTGTCAGTGTGTGTTCATGTTTGTGTCCAAGTGTATGTACTATATACACATGAAACAGGGAGCTTACTGGCTCCACACCCCGCCTGCTGCTATTCCTGCTGCTGCACATTACACAATCACAAAGAAACACACACGAACACACACACACACAAAAATCACATGAGTTTAATTACATTATTTCCTTACTATGAGGGTGCTTGTGTAGTGAGCTCTCTTTATAATGAATAAATCTGTTTTTTACGACTTTTAAGTACAAATGATTATGTAAAAACATTTAGACGACTCCAAGCCTTTCATTACTTTGCATTTCTGTAGTTTTTATTGTCTCGCATTTTCGAGAATATAGATTAATAACATTCAACATCTGCTGCTGTTGTGGCAGATGAACCCCCTCTTATCTTTATCTCCCTTTTTGTCTTTCTCAGCCCAGCAGTCTCTATGTTATATTAGACTGGAAGTACTCAACATTGCAATTATTTTTTTCCTAATGTTTTCTTCTAAAAGCATATTAATCAAATTAATGTGAAGACCAATATTGTGAATTTTCCAACTGACTGAGTCAAGAATACTAAACTGCTTGGACATCACCTTCACCAAATCATCTCCCATTTACAGCCCTAATAGCCTCTGCCTCTGTTCAAGCAGTCCTTAATACAATATCCAGATAAGTGTTTGGCATATTTCCCTGGAACTCCATATCCTGAAACAAGTCATCTTTATTGATTCCACAGATTTTTTAGTGCCACATGCTGTAAA
Organism: Acanthurus lineatus; assembly: GCA_029814665.1. NCBI lineage: Eukaryota > Metazoa > Chordata > Actinopteri > Acanthuriformes > Acanthuridae > Acanthurus > Acanthurus lineatus. The sequence continues at coordinate 10,718,152 of JAPZDV010000015.1, forward strand.
TTTTCTAGAACAAAATAAAACTGGTTTACATGAACCCTTGTGGAGTCACAGCATCAAAATGTGTTTCCCATAAAAACCCGTCCACCTTTCCAAGAAAAGATTTCTTAAGGGATTGTGAAACTATGTAAACACACACTTTGAAGCTAAGGTTTGTCATTGAGTTACAAAAGCAGTTAAGAGTTGTTTAATGTGTTCCTAATTGTGGATCGTCAAGCATCTGATCTCCAACAGACAAACAAAAGGGTTTATACACACACACTCAATCATACAATACTGCCACTCTTGCTTTGCCAGGTCTTTCTGCTGCTCTGTCTAACATGCACTGCTCTGTTCTTGTTTTCTGTCCGTCTTCCTTGCCTTCTTTTTTTCTCCCTAACACACTTTCCTTTTGTCCCTGACCTCTACCTCCCCTTCTGATACACTTCTTTTTTCTGTGTCAATCTTCTCAAAACTTGTTCTTAACGTGCCAAATTTCTTCCTCCCTTTCCCATTGTGATCAACTCCACTTTCTTCCATATCCCACACTTTTTCTGTCTTGTTAATCTCCCTTTTCTCGTCGTCTCTTTCTCTTCTGTGTTTTTTCTTTTCTCTCTTAGATGCAGGATGCTATGGGCTATGAGCTGCCATGGGTCTATTTTGTCTCTCTGGTCATCTTCGGCTCCTTTTTCGTTCTCAATCTCGTTCTGGGGGTGTTGAGCGGGTAAGAGGGTTTGCTGTTGTCATGTGTGTACACGTGTGTGTGTTTATGTTCATGTTTGTGCTTGTTTGTGATGTGCCTGTAAAGTACATAGTGTTTTAAATGTGATAACTGACTGTGCAGCATGACTTTCTGGACCAAAAATTTGAAGTATTAAGTGGTTGATTTTCAAGGATAAAGAACCACCAAACCACTAAAGAGTAGGATTGCATGGAAATAAGCCATGGTCAGCCATCATTAAAAGAACAACTTTTTAGTAATTACATACTTATCATATGCATGTTCATTTTGGCATGGCAGTATCAGTTTAATTAAAGAATGATTTTTTTCAAGTTTGGATATGAAAATGCATCTTCTCTTGTATCTATCTTCACTTATACTCAGTAATGTAATATCACTCTGTGATAAATTGAGTATTTGCTACTCAGAGACTCTATTTTAATGTTATTTATATGCTCTTTGTTTGGATGCTTCTGATTTTGTTTGGCTTTTTTGTTTGTTTGTGTTTTATTACTACTAAAAGTTTGGGAACTGTGTTATTGAACTACTGAATCAAACCAGACTTGGATGAATAAGATGAACATTTGTCAGTCTTTATCAGCCAAACTCCAGTCAGCAGCATCATCATTTCAATTGAGAACATTTACTAAAAACAATAAAGGATTAATTCAGAATTGCCTAAAGGCTGATGGTGAGCTACTGTATCAGCAAAGAGCACAACAACATCAATTATCCTGGTTCAGTCAAGTGGTTCACAGTAGAAATTAAACACAAATGAGAGTAGGGTGATAACAGCAGTTTTACATCCGCGGTCCATCAGTAAAAGTTGAGTGAGATGCTTGTAGAGTTCATAGTACTCTACAGCTGAGGAAAAATGAACTGACGATCACTGAACTGAGCAAAAACTGCTGCTCTCTCTCCTTTCTGTTCCACTCAATCAATCCTTTGTCACGAACCGGGGAGAAACACACACATAGAGCACACACAGGAGAAGCGGTGACGCACCCTCTGTCTACCTGTTATGTTCACGTCAGTTGACCTCAAGGGGCAACATCTCGTCACAACCTGTCTGTGATGGACAGGTGGACACACAAAACACATACACACAAAACACACACACACCTGGGAGTTTTGTATGTGCAGTTTGAATCAACACAGTTCACTGGCATAAACATGCAGCTTTTATCGTCTTTCTTTTAGTTAAGTTGGTTGTTATTGTTTTTCTTCATGCCAGGTTTAAGGGGTCTTTTTCTTCCTTAAATACTGGACTGCATTCAGAAATCTTTCTTCTGAGTGTAAACATGTGTTTTGGTATTTATACATGATTGTCTTGTGTGCAACTTAGCATGCACTGTTTATGTGCCTACAGCATGTGTGTATTTGTAAAGAGGCTCACTCTTAGACAGTGTGTGTGTGTCTGTTTTATTTTAACAAGTGCTGTTTCAGCCTGCGAGCTGGGTGTTGTTTTACCCCGCTCTGCCAAGTCATGGTGTTTTAGTACAAGCACCACCCGGCCTGTAGGGACACACTGGGGTATTAATAATTCACCCTTCAGGTCAGCTGTAGAGGTGGAACAGAGTGAAGTCTGGTGGAGACATGGCATTAAAGATGGAAATTATGGGATGGAAGGCTGCGCTGAATAGCAAGCATCATGTCAGATATAAATAATTAAATCACTGGAGTTTAAAACAGTATAACAGTATAATAATAATGGTGACCATAACTACTATAATAATAACATTAATGATCATAATACTAATAATATTGAAATTGATCAAGATATAGATCAAAGTGTTGGTGGCTTTTTTCATGATTTGACTGAAATAATTTTTACGACATTGAGAGGATGTCCAGTTCATGGGAGTCTTGCTGCACAGTCTGTTAAGTGTCTAACTAAAATGCTTTCTCTCCACAGTGATTGATCCTTAAATGAGCTGTATCTGAGTAGAGCTAAAGTGAATCAAATTGCATTTAAACTTGTAACCTTCCCTTTTCACAGAAGCACATCCTCTCGGCTTCTATACACTAACAGCTCTAAGAGGAGTTGTTTTTTTTTAATCATGTGGGCCATTCATAGCTTTCTATCACAACTTATAAAATGTCTCCTGAATCTAACAGTGCACCAATGATTTTTTTGATCAAATTCGATGCCATGTGGCCCACTAAATGACTTTGACAAATACTATGAATGCACCATAGTCCCCAGCAGGGATCCTGCTGAAGCAAATGGTTCCATCTGTTGAGAACTTTCACTAAGCATCTAACTTCCTCCCTCTTCCCCTCTTCCCTCTCTTTCCCCTTAACATTCTCATTGTTCCTTCCTTACTTTTATCCCTGCTCTCTCAATCAATGTCTTTGCTTCTTGCCTTCCTTTTCCTCCCTCCATCTTTACCTTCTGTCCATCCTTTCCATCTCCTCTCCTCTCCTTGGTCCCACTCCACCATGCCTCTCCGCCTAGGTGAATGATGCAGTAGGGTACAGTTGGCCCTGGGTGTATTTTGTCACCTTAATCATCATCGGATCCTTCTTTGTGCTAAACTTGGTTCTGGGGGTTTTGAGCGGGTAAGGGCGAGGTCAAAGGTCACTTGAAACTAACTTCTCTCTCTTTCCTTCTTGCCTTTACGCAGTTATTCTTAGACAGTTCTGCTGTTAGTTTTGGCTGAGGGGAACTCTTTAAATCTGTATGCTGCCTGCATCTGGCTGTTGATATGTTTAACAGTTACTGTACAAGGCATATACAGGAATGTGTAGTAAAACTGGAACAGGTACAATAGATATGAGCATATGTGGCACAAGGAAAAGTAAATTTAAACTGATTTCCACTCCCATTGCCACCTCTTGGATATTGTCTCTCTTGGTGGCAGAAGACAAAAGGTCTCGCTCTCAATAACTCTTCTTTTTCTTCATCTTCTGCTGAATAAAACTATTACGATCCGAAAATACTCAATTCTCTCTGCTGCTGCTGCAGCAAAAACACACTGTCATTTCATTTCAAAAAAGAGAAACATAAGCCAGCAGTATAAATTCAGGCTCTCTGTGGACACCGCCCAATATTACCTCAAATGATAGCTGTGTTTGTAGAACATTGTCAGGATATTGCCAAATACTTTGCAGCCTGCAGTTGTGTTTGAGTTTTGGGGAATATATTAAATGTTAACTGTGAGCTTGTGTTATGTCTATGATTATTGAACTGCACAATCAGCCACCCATCAATAACAATTAAACTAAAGATTTACCTGCAATGAAATAGGTTTTTGAGTAGCTATATCTTTATATGCTCTAGGTTATAATGAATTTTTATAACGAACAGGTTTATGCGAGTAAAGTGTCTCACCTGTGAGTGACTGACCCAAATCTGACTCTTGAAACCCACGGTGACGTGACAGAAGTATTGTGGGAAAAATAATGGAGGTCTATCTGGTCCAAACAGCTTGGGGGGTTTGGCTGTCTGACTCTTTGTCTGACTTCTGACTAATGATGCTGTCAACACACTACACAGCCTGACCTTTTACCAACTGCTTCCACCGTGGAGTGTGTGTGGGTCTCAGATTGGCATAATAACTAATGGCAAAACAGGAAGGAGAAGAGCGATGGATGTGGAAACAGAAACATCAGGTGTGACAGTGTTTGTCTGGATTTGATGTCATTTGTAAATAGAATGAATGGGAAGACAGGAAAGGAGAACAAAGGTTGAGGAAAATTCATTGATGATTTAGGACAAAAAAAATAAGTCGATGGAAATGAAAAAATAAGAGTGATGATTTGAGAGTTTTGCACCCACATACGTATTGTATATACACACTCTGGCACGTACAAACAGATCAATAGAATTGGGTCTCCAGCTAATGTTCTGACAAGCGACACAATAGCAGTTTGTCCTAATGCTCATTGATCTGTTTTGTGTGTGTGTGTGAGTGTGTGTCTCTGCTGTCTATAGGTGTGATCTGAGGTACCGTCATTGCTCTAAATTTAACACAGACCACTTTTAAACACGCTCTCACTCTGTTCAGGCTCTCCAACTGACTGTAAAACCAAAGAAAATTGCACATTACAATTTGTAGAGTTTGATTACAGCTCATGTTTAGGGTCAAGGTTAGTTCCAGTTGAGAAATAGTCTCAAATGTTCTGATCTGTCAAAATACATTACTGACATACTCGTTCAAAATATACCCAACAGGGACATAAAACCAAAATTTACTTGTTAATGAACCTAAGAATGTGGATTGGTGCACCCTTTTAACTACAGATTTATCCAAGTCTTCCAGCTTCTGTCGGTTCATATCTAAATGACTTCTTTTATACACACACTTTTGGTGGCCCCAACCTGACTTTGACCTTCTCCAAGCGCAGCTTTAAATCAAATGTCCCTTAATTCTTTCTTTTGTCCTGACACCTGGAAGTAATTTCGCCAGGTTTCATCATAATATTTCAATATTTCATGCACTGGTTACATTGCTCTGTTGTCTTAAATTATATTAGTTTATGTCCTTTTTCCAGGCCATCGTACAAAATCCTGAGCTTTTTCAAAGAACAGACATCAGACTGTATTGATCAGAATAAATTAAAAGCAGTTAATGCACTCAGTAATAAATTATCGTTTGAGATTAAAAAAGTAAATGGATTTTTTCGTTAATTCTACATTTACACTTAACCCTCTATTTTCTTCTGCATGACTACTTGCAAATGTTATATTATGTGTTCAAAGCACTAAAAAAGCTTAGTTTATCTGTATAGCTTAACCTATATATGATCATAACCTTTGGGCGGAATGAGATGGGTGATAAAAAAAAAGGTAAGAAGCGCAGTGATGCATGGTGACCTCAGTCCAGAGCCACTTCTCTTTCACTTCCAGCAGACTGAGGTGGTACAGCTGGTGAGGGGTGCCCTCTCTGTCGCTCCCTCTGGGGTTGTACCAAGCACACTGCAACTGGGTAGAGACACAGCAGTGGACCCAGAACTCACTGCAGAGCCTACAACTCCCAGCAGGCATTGGAGCACCTGGGGCCCTGTTGAACAGGGATGGTTATAAAATAAATATACATAGAATTGAATGAGAGATGTTTGCATGGACACATTGAGACTGAATTTATAAGCAGATTTTGGTTAACATTTACATGACTTTTATTTGAAGCTAAAATTTGCATGAATTCATGGTCTTATCAGGACTGTATCACTTCAATTTAAGTTATGTTACACACATTCCCATCAGTGCATTAGGGCTAGTGATAGTTACCATGTTTATCAGCATGAAAACAGAAAAAAATTGACTGCATCTGTCTGTTGGCTTCTGAAAAATATATCTCGATGAATTGGATTGTTTGAGATGTGGATCCAGCTGCATTGTGACTGACTGGATGTGCTTTCAACTCTATTTGCATACTAACACCTTTTTCTTTCCTTAGCAGAGCTTTTCTCTCCACTTAAATTTTTTTCTCTCTATACAACAGGTTTTCTGTCCTTCCTGTTCTGATGTACTATGTAATGATCTGTGTTATTGCAGTATTGTCACTTGATTTTTTTTTGCAATACTACAGCCTAGATTTTCAGATTGCCTTTCCCCTCTCTATGTTCTTGGTCCCTCCCTATTCCTCTATCTACACCCCCAACTTTCTGTTCCCCATCTCTCCATCCTGCTCTCCTCCTCCCAGAGAGTTTTCCAAGGAGAGGGAGAAGGCCAAGGCACGTGGTGACTTCCAGAAACTCAGAGAAAAACAGCAACTAGAGGAAGACCTCAAGGTAAGCTGTTCTTTCTGTGCTTGTTCAGTTGAGGCCTCTACTAAAAGAAGATTAAACAATCTACACCTGACTTTCAGATTCATTATTAATTACTGTCAGGCTTTCAAAAATGTGATTGAAATGTTAAAATTCTAAGTCTCCAATGGTCAAATCTGGCCTAGAACATGTTAAATAATGTGCTACTGTGAAATTAATAATGACCACAAAATATGCAAAGTCTTATGTGGATCAGTGCAAAATTTTATGAAGGTTATTATAGATCTATTACATATTGCAAGTCCTGTGCCACTAGTAAGAGGGGAAGTGAATGGAATATGTAGTTATCCAAACAGCAAACTGCTGCCTTTTACTGATGATATGATGGTTCAAGCAGAGCAGATTTGACTTGTATGGCACTTTTTAAATAAACAGTATGCTCTACAGATGAAGTCAAGAGTGAAGTCAAGAGACTGACAAGTAAACACATTAAATTATAATTTTTTAAATTTTAGTAAGATACTGCAGTTATAACTTGTATGACCTTATATGATCTAAAAAGTGCTCAGTATAAGAAATCAACAAATAACATCAAGACACATAATGAAAACAGAAACATTGAAGTGCTTTCAGTCTTACTATATTTCTTTGTTTGTGTAATTATAAATGTGTGTGTGTGTGTGTGTGAATATAGGGCTATTTAGACTGGATCACTCAGGCCGAAGATATTGACCCAGAGAACGAAGAGGAGGGCATGGATGATGACAAACCCAGAAACCGTGAGTGCTACGCTGAGTGCTATGTGAAGAGACTGACTATTTGCTTATTGCAGCTGATTACTACGCCTTTTTTTGTGTGTAATTTATGAATTGTTGTGTGATGGTATGGGCAGTTTGTGTACTTTGGATGCCGTAAGACGTTGTGTAAGAGAGGCTCGTTAGAATGATTTAGTTCATATTTGAAGATATTTTGTGTTTCGTGCACCAAGAAGTTGTGTGGATAACTGTGCATATGTGTGGGTGGGTATGTTTGTGCTAAATCCAGTCTCTGGTCTATAAGAAATGAGCTCACTGCAGCTCTCATCGCATGATAGTGGCTCACAGTCAGTGAATGAACGACTGAATTACTGACAGAGTGACTGACTGACAGACTGAGCGGATGTTAATATTGTTTGCTTGCTTTGGCTGAGAACCCTCTTGAGGTTTAAAGCCTGTTTAGATATTAGTGGAATGTGTCAGACTGCAGCTAATAGCCTCTGGGCACACATTCACATACACACAACAAACACCCTCACTTATGCAAACTCTCATACACACACAAACATACTCACAAACACACACACGCTGTAGGTATACACTCTTAGGAATGTGCGTACTTGTGTTCTGACGGTAATTTACACACTCAAATTAACACCCTGTCTCTCTTCACAACACCTCCAGAGAGAGGCAGCCACACATGGCACATGTCTCCCCAGGAAATGCAGCTCATTCCTGGGGAGGAAGAGTAGAACATTGACCTCTTTTGACTGAGAAGGTTGAACTGAGTGAGGATAAGTAGAACTTGAGAAAGGGATGGTGAGAGGGAGAGGCTAAGATTTGATAGAAAATGTGTCTGCGCTATTTTGTTCATGCTTCTATAAAATAGTTCAATTTGTACACCATATACTTTGAACTACTTTATAAAGGCTTGGAGCTCAGCTTACTCATGATAAGAGATGAATGAATAAATGATGCAGACTAAATATGCAGAGGCAGAGCATGCCATCTGCATATATTCTGCATACAGCGCGCTCATTGTCTACAAAGCCCTGTAGCTCATTGTGAGAGTCACTGATTACTACCAAGGGAAGAAAAAAGACAGAAAAAAATGATCTAGACTTAAGTGAATCTGAAGAAATTGACATGGTCAAATGATCTATGTCCCAATTTACATGAAAATGAGGCACTACACCCCTGTGGCTAATTCCTAACCTCTATTTGTTTTCATGGGTTACAGTTGCTCTCCCCTGGTCCAATCAGTGTGGTAAAAACACATCAGCAGTGTCTGAGATTTTGTGGCCTCCCTATTGGGCCAATTTTGTTAAATGTCACATCACAATATTGAGATGCTCCTTTTCTCCCAAGTGAGTAATATGTGTAAGTGCTTCGTCCAGTCCAGTCTGATACAAACATATATATGTGTTGTTTTCAGTCAAATCAAACAAATTGCCATAGGAAGAGCAAGTCACAAGTATCAATACTGTGATTATCAGTCATTTGCAAGATTCAGTCGATTGCTTTGACTAAACGGTATAACTTAGGCCAGGAGGTTTAGAAGATCGGACAAAATGATTGATAAATGCGCGCCAAAGTTCTCCTTCAAAGAGATCAATCATCTCTGTGTTTGTGAGGTTGGAAAATCAAGTCACTTGGTCTTCTTATTGCTCTGCTTCCCTCCCTCCTCGATAGATGGATTCTCCTCTGGGAAGATGAATGAGGGCAGTTTGTCCCTGCTGCCCAGGACATTTTGCATAGACTAGTGCATAGACACACACACACACACACACACACACAAAGGCATGTCCTAAGACGAGATAGGAGACTTAGAGAATAGTGAAGATAGCACAGAGCTAGATGGCGGGTAAAATAGATGTTGAGATAGGAAGGAGGGATAGAAATATATAGAGAGTGACTATGTATGTGTGGGTGGGTGTGTGGATGAGAGAGAGAGACGCACAGAGGGTATCTGGGACAGGGAACAGATGGGATTTCACATCATGAACAAGTCATACTAGTGGCTGCACACACACACACACCTACCTACAGGTCTATCTATCATCCCATCCTCACATGTAGAGCCCCAACAGCCTGTTATTGATGTATAATATGAATGTTGTGTACGTATGAAGACAGACATTTTACAGTATGTGTATTTTTGTGGTGACAGAGAGTAGTAGATGTTATTTTCTAAATTGATTTTGAGATCTTAGTAACAGCATGAGTGACTGTGAAGACGTCAAGTGCTTCTAAAATATGTCAGTTATTGTTTGTGTGCCCCACTTATGACCAATGCACACACACAGTCAAATGTGATGTGAGTGTTGTGTTAGTTCTTAATTTCTTTGTGTATAAAATGACGTGTTTCCTTTACTCTTCCTGTCATCTCAGGAGGCATACTTTATGTGTGTGTGTGTGTGTGTGTGCGTGTGTGTCCTGCATGCTCTCATCCTCTGCCATCTTGTTCTTGCATGCTGTCGTCTCGTTTTGGCAACCTGCCACTGCTGTCTGTGGTAGGAGTGTCTCCAGCCCACCTGGGTAAGAAGACCAGTAAGCTTGCCTGGTTCAGTCACTCTGCTGACTCTCAGGACGGTATGTGTGCGTCTCTGTGATGTGTGTGTCTGTGACATGTGTTTCCATGTATGTTCAGTCACTGTCAGGCATGTGTTCTTATTAAAAATTCATGGTATGACTGCTTCAGCTGAAATCATGTTAAATCTCAATAAATAAAAAATAAGATCTGAGGGATTTGTGGTCAAGATGCTCTCTTAAGCACCCATCGGAGGTTTTTATATATCCCATCTATCCAGGGAACAATTCCAGACCCCCAGTGGAGGATGTGACTGGAAAGGAACGTATTAGGACTATTTACTTTCGCTTGCTACTGTGTGTATTAATAAGTCAAAAGTCTTTGATTATTATTCGAACATATTTAGATAAAGACAGCTCCACAGTTATTTTTATGGTGATTGTAAGGAAGACATGTCAGTATATGTGCTAAAAGTATTGTTTTTTTTAAAAAAACAAAAGAGATTAACTAATTAAAATTCACATTGCAGTTGCTTGATAAAGGTGGTCAGAAAAGCTCTAAATATCTATTTTTTCATGTGTAGCCTACATGTTAATTTTTTTAAATTTCTTTTTAATTGACCAGCTACATGTTTTTAAGCAAGAATCTGAGACTGTTGTGTGTGCTTGTGCTTGTGAATATGGTGGTGCTCAATAATCATTTGGTTTGCATTGTTAAAGCTTTGTGCAGTGATTGGCTAATTTTGGGGATAACTCAATGATTATCTAATGTTTGAGCTCTTGTCTGTGGTATATATGTTTGTGTACTAAATGGCAATGCTAGATTTTGTATCTGTGTATCCAGTTTTTTTGTTTGCTTGGACAATCACATCTGAATCATTGGACAAAATAAGCAGAATTCAACAAAGGAATGACCCCAGTATGGAGAAGCATGCTGATGAATGTACAGGCTCACAGTAAATACTGTGAAAAAGAAGTGGTGAAGTGGACAGGATACAATAGCTGTTGTGCTGGCAAAGAGAGATAGAGAATGGGATGGACAAATGTATTGTACTGTGTAGTGCTCAGTTAAAAACAACACAGCAAGCTGCATCTGAATGTTGACTTGCTCGCCTCTCTATAATAGAAAATCACCCAATCTGAGCACTTTCTTCACTCTCATTTTGCTCAATAATATCTTTTTATTTTAGACGATGAGAAAACTTGTTCAGATTTGGTTAAAAAAATCTGGCAATGACATTAAAAGACTAAATGGGATAAGAGAAGAAAAAGGTATTAACACTAGTTGTATATCTCAAAACATACTCGTAGCCACAATAATGAAATGAGGTGTTACTGTGTAGAGGTAATGTTTAATGTCTTTGCATTAGTGATCAATCACTGTCAAGTACGAGTACATCTGACATAAATGTACACTTTCTCATTTCCGCATTTGTGCTGGTTGTGAGTACCTATTTGTGTGTATCCATGCGTGTGTGTGCTTGTTCGTGTCTTGCTGAGCAGAGCTCTCTTTCCCCCAGGTAAGAACCATCGTTTTCCGTCCCTGCGTGGAGCCGTGAAGAAAAATGCGGCTTTCCTTCGTAAGGCGTGTGCGTCTGTCTGCATGGTCCACCACTAGTTAAAGATTTACTGGAAACGTGATTCTAGACATGCAAGCGGACTGCACCCTCTCCTCTCCCCTCTTCTCTGCCCCCTACAGAGCTTCAATGCTAAAGGGGGCAGTGGCTGCCTCTCAACACAGTAAAGCAGTTTATTCTCACTGTCTTCCTAACCCCTTTTGTACACCTTCCATTGAATAATAATCTAATCTCAAGGCCATTTATATTAATATTTTCTCGCAGTGACGACTTGGAGGTTTGCCACCAATTACTACCCCTGAAGCTGGCAATATTGCATGTCTTCACTGCGATAAAACCTTTACTGTGTTCCATGGCCCTCAACTTTTAATCATGTGCAATCAAAAAGATGAGAACTATTAATGTCGGGAATATGGAGATGTGGAGAGAAAACTGTCTGGATTGAGATGCAGCCATTATTTTCCCTTATACGTTCATAGGAAAGGATATAGTTTGCATCTGCCTGAGTTGTTTAAAAAAAACAAAGTAAGAGGACAATGTCATCAAAGAAAATAACCAGAGTGAGTTTTACACACTGGACATGACAAATGAAAACCTTTGTAATATTTGTGATGTCACAGTCCTCTCCCTGCTTTTGCAGATTCCTTTCCATAAAATCCCCCTGCATTATTGTTAGCCACGCTAGCTTTGATTATAAAAGGTAATAGAGAAAAGGCCTTTAAATTTGAATTTTAGCCTTTTTTATCATTTTCACCAGGCACCTGCCATTCATTTAGCAGAGCTCTGTGTTGAGCACTTACATGCTAAGAAGCTGTTAATTGGTTATTTTTAATCACCTATTTAATGCCACAATTGCCTTGTGAGAAAAGACTAGAGACTAAAATTCAAAATATGAAAATATTAGATTAAACTGCATGAAGATCCTCATGTTCTGAATGTTAAGACAAGTAACTGTGAACTCACATTCATTTTATTATCAGTATGGTATCAAAAATTAAAACTACAGAACAATCCTAAAATGAGTTCTGGAGAAACTGGCAAGAGAAATTAATATGTGACTCAAAGGTACAATACTTTAAAAGTTTTAGTGTAAGGAAATTCTATAATTAACTAAAATGAGAAGTGAGGAGAAATGCTAGTTTGACTTGACTTGAAGTCAAGGATGTTTATGGATTTGTGGAGCATGATAAGAAGCGACCCTGCTTCACACTGTCTAATAATACCACTTTGTACCTCAAGAGGCAAATCTGATAGTACATCTCAGGTTTTTCTCTCTTGCTCCTCTCCTGCTTTACACTTCTCCTGTCACCACTTTAACTTGCCGTGTCTTAATCGTCCCTGGAGTCCTCTGGATGGAGCCACCGTAATAACCTTTTCACAGAATTCCCTGTGGTCAAAAAGACCCTTGCCCTCTGCCCTGAAACCTCCTCCTCCTGGCTGTCCATAGCCCCTGTGCTAATGACGTAAACACCAAAACTCCCCCCCATGCTTCAAACTCCCAGTGTAGAGGGGGTCAGCTAATAGGACTGCTAGCTAAACAGCTAACCTAATTAACATTTGCCTGGAGAAATAATTTGTCAATTCATGTTGCATGTTTTAGCTCTGTGATCAATACACTAGCACACTCACTACTGTAGTGATCATATATATATGGCCTATATATATATATATATATTTATATATATATATATAACCTATATATATATAAAGTTATTCTCAGAGGTATCGTTTAATGTTTTTGTCACATGCCAACATTGGAAAGAATGAATGAATCTCTCTTCTGTGTTGAAAAGTGTGACCCTTCCCCGTCTTTCTCATTCCCTTTCTGTCTCCTTCCATTTCCCTCCCTTCAATGCTCCTTATTCTTTTCCTTCCTTTTCTCAGTGTCTTGGGTCTTTGGGGTTTACTCTAACAATAGGTATTAAACTAGTTCAGAACTCCATTGAGGAGAAGGCACCAGGCTAGTTTTATATTTGAAAGGCTTTAGCCTTGGGAGAGACTCGAGGGCCCCGAGTGCTTTTAACTAAGTAGCATAGCAGCAGGTGGCACGTTTTGAGAAGAGGGAACAAACAGCTTGTTCACAGCAGAGGCCTTAGTGTTCAGGTCTTGATCCCTACAAGACAGAAATCATCCATCACCAACCATGTGGCAAAGTACACTCCTCACTTATTGTACCTTACTTTGAAGTCTTGTGTTAGCAAAGTGCTTGCAAGTCAGCTGATGGTATAAAACACAGCATAAAAAATACATTTTTAAACCTATGAATGCTGCAAATCTTATTTACTAATTTATATAAAATCCATTGTTAGAAATCCTTTTGAAATCTGCCCTGGGAACTTAGTTGGTCTGCAAAAAGAGATCTGAATGCTGCTGCCATTGTAAAAATGGACATTTTGGGTTCTTTTTTTTTTGGTTTGCAGCCAAGACTTTGAATGAAGAATGGCTTGATGAATGCTACCCCCTTTAGCTTTGGATAAATGACTGCATGCTGAGAGAGACATTGCTTGCTTTTCTTTGCTTTGGTTGATTGCTTATTTGTTTTACCTCAAATTATATATCTATATTTATCCAAGGTTATGCAATTCATCCATATACGTTCAACATGATTTGCCTTTTTTCAGTGGAACATTAGATGTGATTATTTGATTTCCTATCAGCAATTCTGCATGAAACACTATCAAAATCTCAGCAAAAGTGCAGGACAAAAATCAGGTTAAAAATTATGTTGGGAGAGCATCTTCTAACACATTGTACACATGAACTGTTCAACTACTGCTGATGTAATAGGGAACAATTGCATGAGAGTCCTGAATAATGTTTTTTAAGATGCCTTCTCATCTTAAGTGCCAATCACGTCCCTAGGTTTCATGCTAAGAGTCTTTTTGCAAGAGTAGGTTTTGCTTTTTTTTCTTAAAGTAGATATCTTATTTTAACACAAGACCCATTAAGATTCATATGCAGTATCTGACTCTGGTGCCCAGAGGGTGTTACAATAAGTGTTTGAGGTGACAGTGGGGGGAGTGCAGCTCATTCCTCCAGGCAGGCAAAGACTGACAGAAGCAATAAAAAGCAATGTATCACTTTGTATCAGTCTCTCAACCAGCCATCTCCACATTCGTCCTTTTTTTTCTCCCCTTCCATCCACCTCCTTTGATTTAAGTTAGTTTTCCCTGTAATTCCTTTTTATCACTTTTACATCCTTAACTTCCGATTCATATGACTCCTTCCTCTACAGCAGTCTCTTCTTAACACCTTATTACACTTGTCTTTAAATAATGACAAAGTGAAACATATGCAGTTTTATAAACAGAGTAAGATTTGGCCCAGTGAGCTTTCTACCTGTTCACACATCTGCAAAAAAATTAAACCTTTTGGTGCCATGGCTTTATTTTTCCTTTAAATATTCCAATAAAAGTTTAGAAGACTGAATAAAAAAGCTTTTCAAGGTCTTTTTTAAAATCTTGTCTGCAATTAAGCCCCAACATCCCTTGCAAGGTTTGCAGACCAAGTACTGAAATCTACAGCGAGTTAAGCATCTACATGAACTGTAAAACCACAAAAGGGTTTTGTACAGATTTAATTCACCAGGATTTGAGCAATCCCTCAGCTTAGAAATCGAAATCCATCTTAATAGCTGTTGAAGACAGTTGTGTCTCAGGATCCCTAACCGGTAAATACTGCTAGTGTTGCAACTTAGTGTGTAAGCAGTATAGGCAATCAGTGCAAATGCATATAATGGAGAGAATTTTCTCACTGAAATTAGATTTAACAGTGTTTGGCACAGTGTCCAGTGCAGCTTCTCAGTACTGGATGCCCTTTGTAGCTTTCAATTATGTGTTTGTGTAGTAAAAATTATGCAAGTAAGGATATGCAGCCCTGCCCTGTTAATTCATCTTTCTCCTTTTCTGATTTTCTTTCCGTTTCTCCTCTTCTCTGCCTCTGCTCCTCTCTGTCTCTCAGTGAGCATGCCAGCCAGTGAGAATGAATCAGTCAACACAGACAACGTCCCCGGGGGAGACGTGGAGGGAGAGACCTGCTGTACCCGGCTAGCGTAAGTGCATCACCCTCTCGCATACAAAACTCATCTCCTCCTTCTCTCCTTCAGCTGTCTCAGTCACCTTTTATCAATCCTAAGGATAAATTCAGTCCCGCATCTCTCCTGTATTAGCGCTTAAGGGTTAGTCATGGTACAAGTGGCTTAGCCTGCCTCTATCCTTCACTGATCTCTCTAAGCCAGACCTCTGTCTCATCAAGCTCACAGAGGTTTGGAAGAATTCAAGCTCTGACACTGTTAAGGGGAGACCAGAGAAGGGCGTGTTGTCATCATACTGCAAACTTATCAAATTTTGAAAGAAGCTTGATGGATCTGAAGAGACAAATAAGCAGAGGTACTGGTTCCAGAAGTTGTCTTTTTAACTCTTTTTTTAGCAAATACAATGAATTTTTGCCCTAAAATCTGTGGGCTTGGTGAAACATAGTTCAGGCTAAGAGGAATTGATCTCACACTACACCACCAGTGCATTTTTATTATTTGTAGTATGCTGGATCTAAATATTCACATTGAAAGCCAAAAGTTGTGGGGGTACCTAAGAAAGGAATATTAAGATGTTTTCAGTGTGTTTGTGGACTAATTTTTATATGAAAATCTAAAAGTGTCATTGCTTTCATCCATATTTCCAAAAAGTACATTCTTCCCTATTTTTTATAATTTGTAACCTTTGTTTTTTGAGTTTATCCAGTTGTATTATGTAAAGGTTTTATACCTCACTGTGTCAAAGAAACTTAAAATGCTAAAATTATGCTTTAAATAGCTGTTTATTTTTATGAAGTACCAATAAATCCAAGGCCATGTTCTTAACTGATGGTGTTACAGTATATAAATTCAATAAGAAGAAGAAATGAAAGGGTTCAAAGTGCTTATTGACTAATGTGATAAAACACAAGCTTGGCCATTATGTAGGACTTCAGCAGAAAAGCAGGACATGGATACATTTAGATTGTAATCAGGTTTTATTTCCTTTTTCTTTCTCTCTGTCTCTCTTCTCTCTCATTGGAATCAGAATCAGTTGTATTGCCAAGTTTTCACAAACAAGGACTATGACTTGGAGTTTTGGTGCATAACAATAACAAATTAAGATGAAAAATGTAAAGATGAAAAGCAAGAAATAGTCACCATTTGTGAGAATGTGACACATGGATTCAGATGCCGCAGACTTTAATGTAATATGTGGTAACTGTGGGATATGTGGTTGGGGGTTGAGAGTCAGTGGTGGTCTTTGGCCTTGTTGATTTGGCCAGCTGCAGTCAAGAAGAAAGTGTTGTAAAAAACTGCTGCTCCCACTTGAGGTCCTGTGTGATGATGGTGCCCAGGAAGTGGACAGAGTCACACAGGGCGATGGGGGCAGGTAGACTGGGTTCTTCTTTGCAAACCACAAACAGTCTCCACTGTTTGTGTGTTTTGTGTGTTTGCTGGTTAAGTGCTTTCCTGTGGGAGCTCACGAACAGCTGACTCACTTGCTCCTGCTCCCCTCATCTCCTTTCACTTTTTACATTATTTAAACAAGTGTGTTGCCTTTTTTTTCTTCGACACAAGGCCGCACAGGAGCCGTGACTTCAGCAAACCCACTTCAACACACACAAGCAAACACACCTACATACAAAGCTGTTCATACATAACTGGAAATGAAGCAGAACAGAATAGAACAGAGTATAAAATAGACAATTTAGAGGAGAAATCAGACTGAATCAGAAACACTCTTGACAAGGGGAACAGTACAGCAAGTAGGCACACTTGGATGGCACACTGTTGTTTATCTGTATTCTCGCTGTCCATCTGTTATTTTGTCTTTGTGAAGTTGTTTGTGTTTATTTGTCGACTGTCGGACCAAAACAACTCAAAAAAAAGGATTTGTCATATCTGAAGCTTCAGTAGGTGCCACAAACTCAACACATACTACCTTTGGCATCTTGAAATTAACTTGTTTTATCTTACAAACAGTACAAATATCAAAGGTATTCATTTTTATGGCATACATGACAAAAGAACATCAAATCCTAATATGTGAGAAACCTGTTCTGGCAAATTTTGCTGGTTTTGCTTTAAAAATGAGCAAATATTCTCATTTAAATATCAAAGTTCACAGTAGTTAATTTTCTGTCATTCAGCCAATCAATTACTGTAATAGACTAATTGTTACAACTCTGCATGAGGGAATTTCAGGAACTAATTTTTCTGCTTTGACAAAAAAAAAACAAATCTTAACTTAAAACTCTCTTACTAGCTATTTCTGGAGCCTTTAGTCCCTTCTGACCATCTCCATCAGCTGATTCAGTTTGCACAAGTACACATTCAGCATATATTCGATATGACTAACAATAAACATCTTTGTGGCCCAGGGGAGGATTTTCTCATCCATAACTTGTAAAAAACAGTACAATAAACCTTATTTGGTTTTAAAATTTACATAAAAATGTTTCGGTCTACAGCATCCGTCTTCCTTTTTTATTACCAACAGAGAAGCTCAAAGTTTTACTCAACTAAGTCATTTATTACAGTGATCTGACCAAGTATATAGTAAACCTTGCACTGGAAGACTGAGCATGCAAGTCCAATCTTCCCTCTGTGAAACTGCAGCAAGTCTGGCCAGGGGCATTTGCTTACACTATTATGGAGATAGAATTTGAGACTTTTAGTGTTTGTCAATTCTTCTTCACATCACTATGGAGACAGACCTCGGGGTAGGAGCTACTTCGGCGCCCGTGGTTTTAATAATCGAGACGGACACATAGAGAGAAGAGACGTGCGTACTGTCAGCCCCCATATCAAGCCAGTCAGTCATTTTATTCTTTCATTCAGTCAGTCAGTGAGTCATTTCATTGCTTCACTCAGTCGGTCAGTCAGCCAGTCAGTCAGCGGGTCAGTCAATTCATCTGCTTTTATAGACAAGATCAGTACACAGTTTCTCACAACAACTGTACGCAACAGTGAGTGATACTACTACGTACACTTTTGATTTATGCATTTTTCAATATTTGTAAAAGCACGAAAATGAAAATTAAATGCAGCAAAAGGATCCATAAAACACTGTCTGGTACATCTTTAGACGTGGTTATTGCATTCAACTGTTAATCAAATATTTGTACCATTTTGTCCATAAAGTTTGGTTGTCGTTAACCAGCCCTCAGCTGAGAGAACAGCCTCAGAAAGCCTCAATCAGCTGAATCATCTTATCTGAACATAACAGATTGAAACAATTTGATATGTAGTGGAATCAGCTTTCCGCAGTGGTCATTATTTTCTCTTTTCTTCTCCTCTCCTCTCACTGTCTTTTCTTCTTTTCTTATCTTATCGTCTATTCCCCTTTCTTCTCTTTCCAAAGACAATGTCTTCCATAATCTCTTTGTCCTCAGTACTTTATGTGTGTACCTTTTACTGTTACAGTGGTGAACAATCAACAGACATTTTTCTGTTAACAACTTGTGTTTTGTTCACACCAGGGCTGATTGGAGGAATTCCAAACGTACAGCTTTATTTTTTCTTTTGACTGGATGCCACTGTATATGTGTCAGGGGGTGATTTGTTATGTTTTCATAATGACAGCTTTCAGTCTAGTTCATCACAGAGCCTAAACAAGCAAATGTGTCCCTGTCGATGCCAAATAATACCATCTCAAAATTGCAGGAAATACTAGACTTGGGCGACTAAGTTGATAAAGAAACATATTTGCTTAGTCATTTGTGATAATGAGGGATGCCCTCCCCCTTTATCATTCTCAGGTCACCCCTTTCATGTTGTGTACCTGTCTATATGTGTGTTGTGTGTGTGTATAATCCATTCTGTTCTCTGTGTTCCAGAAATAGGATCTCCAAATCCAAGTTCAGGTTAGTACATGTTGTTTACCACAGTCTTTTAATTCGTCTGCTCTAATGTCCTTACTGCTGCGGTATTTGTATAGTCGTTGAAAGTGTGTGTGTGTGTGTTTCTTGTGCACACTCATACACAAGCACACACCGAGAAACTGACATAGCAACAGATAGCCCCGCTCTTGAGAGGATGAGTGTAACTTCTTTGGAAATGCACTTAATTTAATACATGCTTTCTAACCAAAAGTTTGATGAGAAGATTGAAACCCCTCTTGATGGCTTAGCTTAGCACAAACATTGGAAGTAGCTAACCTTGCTCTGTCCAAAGGTTTAATAGAGTTACAATTTTCTTACTTTTGGATAGCAGTTTTGCTCCATTTCCAATCTTTGTCCTAAGCTAAGCTAACAAGCTGCTGGCTGTAGCTTCATATATGACAGGCAGAAATGGAAGTGGGTTGGATTTTCCCATCTAACTCTCGGCAAGAAAGCAAATAAGTGTCATTGCTAAAAATGTCAAACTATTCCTCTCAAGAAAATTGATCTTTTCAAAACAAATAAATGCAAATAGCCAACTGTGTTCTTTAAAGGTCATCCATCATGACAAATTACATTAACGATGACATGTCTTTTTAATGTAAAAATGCATGTCCGCTTGTGTTGTGTTGTGAGTTGTGTCCCATGTAACAATCAGTGTGCATCATGGCAAAGGCCGCTGTGTGCCATAACTCACTCTTAACAGCTCACACACACTCAAATTATGTATACATTATGCATAGACAGAGAAGGACAACACTTCCACATGAGCTGTGTTGATCTTTTTGAGAAGAAGTGTTACAGAAACAGTACCTGACAAATATTCTTGCAAGCAGATCTGGTGTCGTAGTGTGCCACTGGAGAAATACTCGGTAGACACTCACAACAGAAGAAAGCGAGAGACTCGATTAGGACGCAATGATCCAGATTCATTTAGGTGTTATATATAATAAATAATAGCTAGCTGGTCTGTGATGAATAAAAAAAAAAAAAACGCTCTCTGCTCAGTCTCTGTTGTCTTACAAGAGGGTAACTCATTACAGTTCTGGCGCCAGCATGCCGACTCCACACATCAAATACAGAGAAGTGTCAGCTTGAGAACAATCCCTCCACTTGTCTAGTCATAACCACGCTGCCAAGGTCAGAGAGAGGGGCTCTTCTCAGCTATGTCTTCCTCTCTAAACACCAAAATCCAGGCTGAGTCAGTTTCCAGCAGAGATAACTCAAGCAAGTGAGACACCCCAAGGTCCTTTAATCTTCACAAGTGGACAGTCCGTACCTTCTCTCATGTCGAGGTTCCACTACCCCTTTTAAATTATAGCGATGATTTAATAGTAATCTACCAATTTTGTTTATACAGTTCAGTCATTTTCGAACACAGTCTGATTAATGCACACATTTCTTAACCTCTGTTCATCTTAGCTGTATCATGATTTTTCTTGTTTATTCACTTTGTCTATAATTAAAAAATCATTGTCTCCTAGTTTACACTCAAGGTAGTTTGGAGCAAATTCTTTTAATCGCATCTTGTCAGCAACTGTCCTAAAACTTCACTTGTGGCTGAGATACCTTGATTTTTTTTTTCTGTTGTTGTTACTATTATTGTTAGTAGAATTTTAAGGAAAGTTATAATACTTTAATTGTCCAATCATTTGAATGTGGGGGAAGGTAAAGAAAACTTCAAGGATTCTTTGCTGGTCCACATAGATGTGGCTGTGAGGTGTGAAGCTGGCAATTAACAGAAACAATCACTCTTATTTTCAACAGTAGAGGGCAACAAAAGTGCAAAAGTCCTTGTGTGCAACAAAATACTGAATATGTAGAATTGTCTAAAAAGTAAGAAACTTTGTTCTATACTACATTGAACTGCTTCTTCTTTTTAGAAGCATGCTTTTTCCTTGAAGTGTGAATCACAATTTAACACATTTCAGTTTAAATTTGTGCCTACAATCATTTCATAAGAATAAGTGTTCCTTTTTTGTTCCTCAAATGGTGCATATCTCGTACTGCAACAAAGCTCTTTATACTGGCTTCTCCTTGGTGTGAAACGTCTCGGAGGATGACTAACTGTTCCACAGCTCTGCTCTCAAACAACAGCCAACCACAGGCCAAGGGGTGATGTCATCACAATTCTGTAGACAGTCTAATTGACTCTTTCTTTTTCTTCTCTTTCCTCCGCTGTTTGATTTTTCACTCTCTTCTTCACTTGTTTCTGTTGATCATCCTTTTGTTTTTTTCTTATATCTTCTCTCATGGGCCCTGGCTCTTCCTCTTTCTCTCTTGTCACCCTTCTCTGTCCCTTCACTTCTGTCTTTGACCCTCGTGCCTCTCTCTTTCTTTTCCCACATCCTTCCCTCTTCCCTCCCTCTTCTCTTCCCCATCTTTCTTCACCTCTTCATCTCTCTCTCTCTCTCTCAATCTCTGCTTCTTGCTCTTCAGTCGATACTCCCGGAGGTGGAACAGGCTGTGTAGGAGGAAGTGCCGGGCAGCAGTCAAATCACAGGTGTTCTATTGGCTGGTCATCTTCTTGGTTTTCCTCAACACTCTGACTATCGCCTCTGAACATCACCAGCAGCCTCAGTGGTTAACCGATGTACAAGGTACATGAATGCACCCACACTCCCATGCACAAAAATAGACCTCTTTCCGTTCTGATCCTGCTTAAATTATTTACCTTTTTGGATTGTCTCTCTCTTTTTACTGTTTCTTTTCCCGTTCCTTTTTATTCCAACCTGATTTCAAACCCTCCTGTCTTTCTCTTTTTTTTTTCTTTCCTCCTTCTCAGACATAGCTAACAAGGTGTTGCTAGCACTATTTACTGGTGAGATGCTGTTAAAGATGTACAGTCTGGGTCTACAGGTAGGTGGCCAACAGTAACATAGTTTTTTATCCAAGTATTTCTATGGGAAAAGATTGTATTTTTATTGTCAAGCGAAGCATAAACTTTTGTCTTTTTCTAATCTTCTTCTTATTAAATTTTACACTGTCTCTAAACTCTCCACAGGCGTACTTTGTTTCGCTCTTCAATCGCTTCGACAGCTTCGTAGTATGTGGGGGAATTCTTGAGACCATTTTGGTGGAAACAAAGATCATGTCTCCTCTCGGCATCTCTGTGTTACGTTGTGTACGCCTGCTGCGAATCTTCAAAATAACCAGGTTAATAACGATGTTTTTAAAGATAATTTTTGGGGAAATTATTTTGCCTGAGTCAGGTGAAGAGGCAGACAGGAAACAGAGAGAGCAAGAGGGGTACGACATACAGCAGAGGTCGCAGACTGGATCGAACCTACCATGAGTTTTGCTGACAAAGATTGTTTGCCCATATACACACACACACACACACACATATACACACTCATTCAAAATGTCCTACTGCAGTACTGGACAGAGAAAGACAATAGCAGCTATTGTATTACTAAATGTCCTCAGGATATATGATCTTAAGTTGAGGAAAAAAAAGGGGAAGCAAAGTAAAAATAGACAAGCAAAGTGTGTGTCTGTAAGGGACAAATGTGTTTTGTCTACTTTCATTTTTTCACATGTGCAAATATTAACTGCATCTCTCTCCCTCAGATACTGGAACTCTCTGTCCAACCTGGTGGCCTCCCTGCTAAATTCTGTTCGCTCCATCGCTTCCCTGCTGCTCCTGCTCTTCCTCTTCATCATTATCTTCTCCCTGCTCGGCATGCAGCTCTTCGGGGGGAAATTCAACTTCGACGAGACCCGACGCAGCACCTTTGACAACTTTCCCCAGTCTCTGCTCACTGTGTTTCAGGTAATAAAACTATATGCCCCTCATCTGTCTTCCATTCTCAGCTTGTGTCCATGAAATTACTATCATTACATTGGTACAGTACAAAAAAGTCTTCTACTATGAGGCTTACAGATGTGATAAATGCAATGTAAAAAGACCATTTTTAATGCAGATGATATTCTTAAGCTGTTTATTTTCCTCTCCACAGATCCTAACAGGAGAGGACTGGAACTCTGTCATGTATGATGGCATCATGGCGTACGGTGGACCTTCCTTTCCCGGCATGCTGGTCTGCATCTACTTCATCATCCTCTTCATCTGCGGAAACTGTATCCTGCCACAAGAGAGCCAAACATAAAAAAGCTACAAAGCCGCTTAATTTGGGTCTAAAGGGAGATAGAGTAGTGACGAGTGATCTAATATTTAAGTACTTTAAGATGCTGCAAAGCCAAAACAGCTGGAGGTCATTTAGTGTGTCTGCTTAAGCTGTTGGGAGTTCAATGTCTTTCAGATGCAGAAAGGTTGCTTATTATTTACTTATCCCACCTGGGTTGTTTGCAGCCATTCGAACTGACAATCTGATGGGTCAGCAACATCTTTAACTTCACCCCTCTGAACAGATATCCTACTGAATGTCTTCTTGGCCATCGCTGTGGACAATCTGGCAGACGCCGAGAGCCTGACATCAGCCCAAAAAGAAGAGGAAGAGGAGAAGGAGAGGAAAAAACTGGCCAGGTAGAGAAAGAGGAAAGACAGGCACACAGTTAGCTGAGGAAAAAAACTAACACTAAAAAAAACTGGTAGGGTAACAGAGGGAGTGGGAGAGTTTGGCCAATCTCAGCAGCTTAGAATGAGAGCTTTAGCTTACAGCATCCTGGATAGTCAGTAATCTTCAGAGGCATTTAAGGATCCTGTTACTGGACTAAAAATGCCTCACAATTAGAGCATAAACTCTTACTTGAGGTTTTTAATTCAGGCTGACATTTGCCTGCTTTGCCTTTCTGTCTAAACCCATTTTATTGGGTAATTTCAGCATCCCAGTGCCTACAAAGGTCATTTATCAGCAAAGGTAATGGGAGATTTTAGTGCAACGGAGGATGATAGCACTTCCCTTAGTGGCACAAATCATTAAATGTCTCCTTCTTGGGTGTAACCTGCATTGATCTGAAAAAAGTGTGATGAAAAACAACTGTTTGCCTGCCCCTTTTCCTTTTGTTTTAATTATGACATCACATCAAGTTTTTTTTTTTCCTGTTCTTAGATTGGCCAGTCCAGAGAAGCGTCACAACAATGAGAAGCCACCACTAGAGGAGGAGAAGAAGGAGAAGATAGAGCTGAAATCCATCACCTCTGATGGAGAGACCAACACTGCTACTAAGGTACATATAGACAAGAAAGAATGAAGTAAGCACATAATTCCAGTACACAAGTACATGCTTATTTAGTCAACAGAACTATACTGTATGTATAGGTAAATAAATGTAATGCTCTCTGTTTGCAGATTAATATGGATGAGTACTGTGGAGATGAGAGTGAGGAGAAGAACCCGTATCCTGCCAATGATTACATAGGTAACACACAAACCAGATATGTGCATTGTGTGTATGGAGAAATGATTAGATGAATGATTATTATTACACAGCAGCTCCAAAAAAACATTTAAATTTTCTGATTGATTTTGGTGTAAACATGGTGCAAATGTCCCACTTCTCTTCTCTTTTCTTACTTTTTCATGTCACTTTATTTCCTCTCTTAAAACCCCTGCTTTTCTACCCTCACATTTTCTCTCACTATCATTCTTTTATTCCTTCCCATCAGGAGATGATGATGAGGATGAGCCAGAGATGCCGGTAGGCCCGAGGCCGCGGCCTCTCTCTGACATTCAGCTGAAGGAGAAGGCTGTTCCCATGCCTGAAGCCCGCGCTTTCTTCATCTTCAGCCACACCAATAAGTAAGAGGACACTGAATTTTACCCTCTGCCTACTTTCCCTTTCCTCCCCCTTTTCTTCCCTCCCTTCCAGACTTGGCCTGTATTTCTTCATCATTTTGTTCCCATATCTTAAAATAATATTATTTTATAATTCTAATATAA
>JAPZDV010000015.1:10743263-10785705 GCA_029814665.1 Acanthurus lineatus
TTTTATAATTCTAATATAATATTATAATATAATAATAATATTATAATATTATAATATAAGATTTCCTCATACTCAAGTAACAAGAAACTTAAATATTATTCTCTCTCTGTCTCTTAGATTCAGGGTTCTTTGCCATAATATCGTCAACCATAACATCTTCACCAACCTCATCCTCTTCTTCATCCTGCTCAGCAGCATCAGTTTAGCAGCAGAGGATCCAGTCCAGAATGACTCCTTCAGAAACCAGGTAACACATACACACACAGTAAAAAAACCAACATGTATTGAAATGTAAATACAATATATACACATTCAGGGTCAAATAACCAAGAAGGGGCAGACAGAGGCAAATGACGCAGTCATCATTAGTTGCCCACACTCATTCATCCTGCGCTAAATGGATTATAGCCGACAGCAACATATAGAGCAACCAAAGCTTATTGTGACTGGACGGTTACACTTAATGAGATTTCTTCCAGAGTAATGCAACTGTGATTAACTTCATGTTAAGAAGATGTGAAATGCCTGTTAAGCTTTGTTTGGTCAATTTAACCCTTTTCTTTTTTTCTAGCCGCACTTGCAGCTCTACATGATTGTACTTATGTACATGCACAGCAAAGGATTGTATTATGTTTATTATATTACTATGGTGACTTTTAGTTTAACACGCATTTCTCTGTGTTCCAAGATCAAAATATTTGAAATTTCATTTATTCATTTGCACACAACAACAATAGCAAAGGCTGTTTGACTTTAAAGGTGCTATATCAAACACTCTAGCACCAGTCACATGACAATTCCATTATAGAGATTAAATTATGTACTGTGTACTGTATGGACAGGGTTGATGTCCAGTTCAAACTGTGCTATGAAAGTACAAGAGTGTATGGCAGCGTAATGAAATGCTGATTGAAAGACTTTGAAAGACACAGAACTGTTCCCACTGTAAGCAGAAATCCTAACTTCTAGATCATAGGGGGCCTATCAGTACATGATACACACTTTACTTTATATTGTGACCCATCATTTAAGATTTGGTTAAATGATTTAAGGTAGATTTGACCATCTTCATACCACACATTTTAACAACATTAACAGCAAAGCTAAAGATCCCTACCCCAAAAAATGTACTATTTGTATTAATGAATGATATATCTGCACTGCGGGTGTCGACACGCATTTAACACCATATTGTTATGTATCAGCATCGTGTTAATGGCTCTTATTTGTGAGCTGTATCTCAAGTGTAAAAGACTGAGCACTGTGTGTACTGTATCTGTTCTTCTATTTTGTTTCTTCCCTCAGTAAACAAGATCCCTGAGGGCTAATAAAGATTTATTTTATTGTATTTTTCCTTGGCCATGGTATAGGTTGCTGTATATTAGTCTACATCAATTAACCTTAGTCTAAAACTTAGATGAAATAATAAATTCTGTTTTTTTTATATTCTCCTCTATTTTCAAAGACTATTTAAGTAAAATTGGATTACATTATCCTTAGTTCTGAACCTCAGCATTATTATTTCAGTATGTTGCAGAGTCATCCAGGACTCTGCTACAGTTGACCACAAGTTCAGCTCTAACCACTGCAGAATTGCACTTCTTTCTGTTTCTCTCTTTATTTCAACCCTGTAAACAATTCCAAATGAGCGAACACCCAGACATGGTTATGTTCCTTACTGGTAGAGCCATAAAAGTAACAAGAACACAAAGCTGGATTTCATTGGGTAAGGTTTTGAAGGTTGCTGAATTCATTCAGCAATGATGTGCAATCTTGATATACTTCCAAGTTTTGTCATTGTTTACCTGCAGTGCAAATGCAACTGGTGACATAATGCTTCTGTCTCCTGATAGAAAGCCACAGCTTATTGGGTAAAAACATTGTTGGTTCAATCCCAGAAATGCTATTGTGCAGTGTACATTAGTCCAGCAGTATAATTGAAAGTGTATCTCTGAACCAAACCAAAAACAATAGGCATTTTCTCTCCAAGCTCTTGAGGATCCTTGATTGATATAAGTGTGATTGGTTGAAAGAATGAGCCAATGCAACACTGGCAACTGACATTTTTAAAGACACGTGTTAAAACTTAGCCAGCTTATAATTGCAGCTTATAAAAACTTACAAACATCTGTTAAATTTTTAGTGGTGTATTTCCTGCAGAACTGGCATTGCTATTCCTATGGCTGGTTGGCTAATGTTACTTAGCCTAAATGTTCTTGTTTGTCGGTGCGAATGCTAACAGTGAAGTAGCCCTTGATGGTGTAAAGTTCTCGTCAGAGCTTCCTCTCAGGGAGTCTTTCGACTGCATGTTCCAAAGGTGCCTTATGATGCCCTTGTTTGTGATTTCAGATCCTGGGCTATGCAGACCATGTTTTTACTGGACTCTTCACCATAGAGATCATTCTTAAGGTAATATTTAATGTTTTTAATGTAGGTTCGGTGGGAAATATCAAACGCACGCAGGATAGTAGCACAGACTAAAGTTTTGCTGCACAATGTTTAATTTTTTTTTACAACCCTGTGATGTGCCTGGTGAGAGGGCTTTGCTGCATCAGGAAAATAAAACCATAGAGAGGTAACTCCTCAGTAACTTTTAGTGTGCAATCTTGGCAGTAACAACTTTCATAAAGAAAGTTAAAACCAAAACCAACTGTTAACAGATATTTAACCCTTTTTCAATTTTAAAAGTAGGGCAGTCAGTATCGCTGTCTTCTGCGTGGCTCATCATACTACACTGTGATTTGATGTATCTTTATTTGACTCTAAAATATTAAAATTGACCCTTACAGATGACAGCCTATGGAGCCTTCCTCCATAAAGGTTCATTCTGCAGGAACTATTTTAATATCCTGGACCTGGTGGTGGTCAGTGTGTCCCTCATCTCCTCTGGAATACAGTGAGTGCGATATGATTAATTTTGATGCATGCTTTTATATTGTTGTCTCATTTGATTCTTCAGTTCTTTACTATTTTAGTATTTCAATCAAACATTTGTGCTCAGATATTTCAAAAACATCAGTGGGTGACAATTCCAACCAACATTGCAAGTGATGCTTACAGTATCAATAAAACATGCATTTGTGTTATTACATGTTAAATTGCTGGACTACTCAGCCAGATAAAGATTAGTGCATGAGACACTGGCCCAGTCCAAGAATGCACAAAGCAAGTTGTTAAGTACCTAAGTGGGGAAACCTTTTCATTTGTAAATTGCCTCATGCTTCACACTTGTCTCTATTCTCTAACAACTTTACACTTCATTACTCCCAATCCCTTTCTATCACTGTGATGTTTATTAAAAATGTTCTCTGTTTCTCGTAGCAAATAACGCCTTGAAATGCTGTAATATTTTCTGCTGTTTAATATGCTATACTACACTCTCTGTCTCTAATGCTTAATAGACTAGACTTCTCGACGTAAGTCCATATTAGCCATATTAATAACTCCCTTAACAGACCTTCACCTTAACTCTGTAAAACTGTCACTCTGTTCTGTTGATATTTCTATGGTTTTGGAGAGTTTTAGTAAAAATCCAAGACTGTCATCTATGATGTTATCAACAGGTGTAGTTTATTGGGATTACACGCTATTGATAATGAAGGATGATTTGTTGTTATGAACACATGGTATGTTTTTGCATGTGATGCAGACCAAAATACTGTAATAATCTGATTTGACCTTATCCAGTCGATGTTAATAAGTTTGTTTGATCTATTCTTTATCAAAGATTTGAGGGCAAATCAAACTCAGTTCTGATATTCCTGGATAAAATTAACTCTCCTAAGCTATAGAAATTACACCTGGATGCTAGAAATCAGTGTTTTTTGCCTGTTAAAAGTAGTTTGCGTGTGGGATATTTCTTGAATATATCACAGTCAAACTAATTGTAATGGTGCTTGATGATTTGTGTCTGTAAATTGTTGTACTGCTGTTTTAGTATGAACTTTATTTTCCTCTGGTGAGGTTGTGCTGTTATTACTACCCAATAATAAACAGTCTCTTAAGGGATAGCCTCTATTTCTCTACATCTCCCATCTGTCCATTTAAGTATATGTACACATTGAAGTAAAACTATAGAAAAGTAATATGGAGATGTTTTTATGGATTATTATTTTAAATGTGAAAGTTAAAACCAGTCCTAACACAAATTACAACATTTTTTACATCAGATGTTTCTGTTGTGCCATGAAGCACAACTGTATTCATTTTATATGTTATTTATATATCATTTAAATATCTCCACAGCTGGTTTGACTGTGATATGTGACTGACAACATCCTACTCCATATGAACTACCTTTAACTGCCTCTAAACTTTACCTTCCTGTGTAAAAAGTTTCACAACAAGTCTTTCCTTACCTTCTGTTTAAGAGTAGACTTAGAGCAATGTCACCTCCTAAAAATCACTCCTTTAACCCTCTAAAAAGTCACTTTCTAAAAGAATACATTGACATTTTGAATACACTTTTTTCCTTTTACTCTTGTCACATTATGGGAAAAAGTTTTCTTCGGCCAACTGAATTACTGGCATGTTGATTAGAAACCTAAATTACCAATAAAAGATACTATAAGCTAGATTTTTAGCCTGTCAAACAGTAATAATTCAACTTGAGAAGCCTTGTTCAGATTACCGAAGGACAAATATATAACCTTTACAAATGGTAGTTTTTTAAATTCAAAATGTCAATGTATTTTTTGGCAGAATGTAAAAACTTTTCCTTTATACACCTTCCTTTTAAAGGTCATACTGTTTGACCTTTGGCTTGTACTGACACTCTCTTACAGCAAAATAACTTCTTTTTTTGCCTGTAAATGTTGGTTTGTGTCTTTGTGTTGGTCTCTCTGTGTCTGTATGTGTGTGTTTGTCCATGAATTATGTGTGTGGAGTGTTGTGTGTTTTGTTCTGTAATACAGTTTTATTACAGTATATTGAATTTTCTTCAGACAGCAGACAGCTGTTTCTAAACCCTTACTGTCTGCTCTCCATTCATAAAACATGACCATTAATCACAACTCTTATTACTTTGAGATGATTTCCTTATTAGTTGCTGTCGTTCACAAAAAAAACAAAAACATATAAAATAAAGTGTTCTTTATTATTTTAATTGTAAAAAATGTACCACAACAGATTACATTTTTTCTTTATCTGGCCCCCTTCTTTTAGGAATGTAAACCTGTGTTTAACTTCTTAAGAATAATATACACCCTTCCAGTCCCCTGTTAAAAATCTGATATATATATATATATAAACATTTAACATAGTGGTATTCTTAGGTAGTTTGAAATACAGTGAATTACTTTCCAGCATACATTTTGTAAAATGCAATTTATTTAAACATATTCTTGACTTTGCCCTACGCAAACCAAACTTGTATAATTCCTACAGAAAATTGTGGTTATTTTCATTTATTACTTGCTTAAGATCAGGGCTTCCCAAACTTTTTCAGGTTGGAACTCAGAAGAGAAATTTGGTGTCTCTCCTGGAACCAAACTTTAAAAAAATCCGTTGTAAATTGCACTTGAATCTGCTTTAATTAACTGCTATTAAAGAGTGCAAAAAAATACATTTAGAATGTATTTGATATCTATTTGTTACATGATAAAAGTATATCACAGCAATAACCAGCTTTGCTGAGTGAAATGCTAAGTTTTTCACCAACTCATAAGAAGTTTTCACTATAAGCTTGCCCTAAAACATGACAAAAAAGAGGAAAAAGGACAAAACATCCCTGCATCTGAGCTAAATGTACCTGCAAAAAGGAACTTTTTTTGTGTTTTAACAAGGAAAAATAGATTTATTTATCACAAAATTCTTTTGTATTCTATTCTGCTACTTTGTGACCCAGTAACATGGGTGTCTGACCCATTTTGGAGTTTGGGAAACACTGTCTTAAATGTTTCAAGGATTATTTTTAATCATACTTCTTTTTTAGTTTTAGATGTAATTTGGTTTATTTATTTAGTTTACTTTTATCTTTATAATTTTAAATTCATTAGCTTGTGTGTTGAATTGTCTTGGTCTTTGTGTTTTTGACTCACTACAGTTTGTGTTAACAGTTTAACACGGTTGCT
The DNA here is from genome assembly GCA_029814665.1 of Acanthurus lineatus. NCBI lineage: Eukaryota > Metazoa > Chordata > Actinopteri > Acanthuriformes > Acanthuridae > Acanthurus > Acanthurus lineatus. The sequence goes on from JAPZDV010000015.1 coordinate 10,749,335, forward strand.
ATTGAAAGTGCCCTTGGATGTGTGTTGTTCCCACTTTGCAAATAATAAAATATGAGTTGTCTTACTTTGTCTTGTCAGCAGTTTAATCCAATCTGTGGTTTCAGGTCCAGTGCAATTAATGTGGTGAAGATCCTGAGAGTTCTGCGAGTGCTCAGACCACTGAGGGCCATCAACAGAGCCAAGGGACTAAAGGTTAAGATGTTTTCACATATCAAAACACACACCTCTGTGCACTTCCTCTGTTCCTATCAAAAGGGATGCACTTGCATACTCACTCTTTTTTTGGTGTGTTTACAGCATGTTGTGCAGTGCGTGTTTGTGGCTATCAGGACCATCGGCAACATTGTCATCGTCACCACGCTGCTCCAGTTCATGTTTGCTTGCATTGGAGTACAACTCTTTAAGGTAAAGACAAAAGAAAGGAATGACATTGCTTCACCTTTCAACAGGCCTCATGTAATGTCCTGATCATGTTTTTAATGCTAAATTTATGTATTTTCCCATCAGGGCAAGTTCTTCTCCTGTAGCGACAGCTCTAAGCAAACTCAGGCAGAGTGCAGGTAAGAAGCAGCAGAATCCCTCCTGCACATGAACTTGTTAACTCTCTTTTATGTCATAGTTACTGTTTAAAAAGTGAATATGTCTGGATATCTGAATGTGTACTTGTTTTTACAGAGGTTTCTTCATTAAGTATAAGGATGGAGATGTTGGGAAGCCTGAAAGAGCCGAGAGATCATGGGAGAACAGTGACTTTAACTTTGACGATGTCCTGCAGGGCATGATGGCCCTGTTTGCTGTGTCAACCTTTGAGGGCTGGCCAGGGTGTGTGTCTACATACAAACACAGATTAAATGTATATTGATCTGCAAACTGTCTGTACACTGCCTGCTCTTTCAGTTTTTCAGCAGTGTCGTGGCGTCAGAAGCAATTAAATCTGTCCTACAAACTCCGCCTGTCTTTCCTACCCTCAGGTTACTGTACCGAGCCATCGACTCTCATGCTGAGGACGTTGGGCCCATCTACAATTACCGCGTGGTCATCTCCATCTTCTTCATTATCTACATTATCATCATTGCATTCTTCATGATGAACATCTTCGTCGGTTTCGTCATTGTCACATTCCAGGAGCAGGGAGAGCAAGAATATAAGAACTGTGAGCTGGACAAGAATCAGGTAATGATTTGATCTGTTTTATACATATATTTACGGAAATTTTGAAATCTTGTTGTGTGTGTTTAGCTGCAGTTTTATGCTTTTGCTTAGCAGCAAGATAGACATGAGTTTTCAGGTTACAGTATAATAGTGACTCTGTTGCTCAGACTGAAGTGGGAAAGTCACTTTGTCATTCAAGAGGCGCAAGGGAGAGGGAATGGAGGCCAGGCAGTGGGGGTGGGAGATGGAAGAATCTGGAGAGGCTGAACATGAGTTTAAAGGGCTGAACTACTTCAGGAGTCCAGCCAGGAGGGAGCTGCAGCAGTTCAGACAGAAGATGAGACTAAAGCTAAAAGAAGTAGCTAGACAAATTCTCTGCAGCTGTGTTCTCTGTGGCAATCCATGTCTAAGCAAGAATAAGCAAATGCAGAGAGAAAGAGGAGAGTAGTTTAAGGTGGAAAAGAGCTTTTTAGACTTCTAAAAGACAATTGTACAACAAGAGACAGTGATGAAGAGTCAGAGAACTACATAAGCAGACAAAAGTGAAAGACAAAGCTCTGTGTTTGTGCGTGCTTATGTGTTTGTGTGTCACAGCGTCAGTGTGTGGAGTATGCTTTGAAGGCCCGTCCATTGCGTCGCTACATCCCCAAGAACCCTTATCAATACAAGGTGTGGTATGTGGTCAACTCCACCTACTTTGAGTACCTGATGTTCACACTCATCCTTCTCAACACCATCTGTCTGGCCATGCAGGTGAGTCTCACACACACTTAGAGATAAATGCAAGTATGTAAAACTCACTTTCTTTGTGGCCATTAATTAGTTGTTTATATGTCTTTGCAGCATCATGGACAGACCAAAAATTTCAATGATGCCATGAACATCCTCAACATGCTCTTCACTGGACTCTTCACTGTGGAGATGATCCTTAAACTGATCGCCTTCAAACCCAGGGTAGGTCCGCTCCCCTAGCTCTAGTGTAGAAATAAGTATAAAAGTTTTATAAAATTCTATCTCATGCATTCAGTAGGTTACAGTAACATAATTAATCAACTATATGTACAAATCTACCATTAATCAGCAACTAAAATAGGAAAGAATAGTCAAAAAAATTGTAAGCTTTGGATCTCATTTATTGCAAAAACTTCATGATGATGTTGAGTTGTATATTCCTAATCCCTGTTTCATTTCCTCCAGATGATAATTATGATATAATGGATTTAAAAGCATGATTAGTGGACGACGTCATGCTGTTCTTAATCCCTCTGCTCCCTTGTTACCCTGTTGTTGTTGCTATGTAACTGTGTTGGTTTAATGGTCCAATCTTACAACTTCCTGGTGCATCAGCTATTTAAACAGTAACAGATGGGAATACTTTCCCTTATTACAACAGTGTAAGTGGAAAATCCTTGCACACAATCAACAGTGAAATATAGCTTTATATTATAGTTTAATTCTTATCTCCATGGTTGAATAATGTTGTAAAATCAAAAATTGAATATAACAAACCTGTATTTTTCTATATTTTATCCCTTTCGAATACAGAGGAAAAAATGTCAGCTTTCTTTTTAAGCTACCCAAGTTTAAAAAATACCGTCATTTTTGGTGTATTAGGACATTTTTTATGAGAATTAATTCCTGAAAGTTAATTGTTAAAATTAGCATGTCATCCACAAAAATGTCAGTATTTTGGTGCCAGAGGACCAATTAAAACTTGGTCCTTTTCACTTACAATTATCTCTAATATCCAAACCATGACAGATTGTTATTTTGTAATTATTTTTAAAACTAATTATTTACAAGAAACATTTGATATGAATAAAATAATGTATGTATTATAGTATTTCTGTACACAGACACCCCCAATTTGAATTCATTTATTTATTCAACTGAAAGTGCAGCATAAGGGCATGTTCCCAAGCCGAACGTAACAATGCTAATAAAAACAAACCAAGTTATTTGTCTATTAGTTGCAACTTAGGATGTGCATTTTTTTTCACAAGTTTGATTTTAATAAACCCTTCTTTTAAGCAGCCATCACACAGGAAAAGTTTACTAACACTTTTCCTTTTCAGGTATTGCGGTCATGAACACACATGTGGAATAAGCTCCAGTATCATTCATTCTATGGAAAAGATGATTTTAATGCCTTTTAACTTTTGAACTGGTGTCACTGTTTTAGGTTTTTTTTCCTTGGCAGAGCTTCAGTTGCATACTATCATGTTTTTTCAATGTGGTTACTGTATTATTTGTGTATGTTTTTTCTATGTTGTGTGACCTCATTGTTGAACTTGCCGTTTTAAAACTGAAGTGTTTCTCTGTTTGATAAAATAACTGTATAACTCTATACATCAGCATTAAGATTCTAATGCTGAGCTCTGTTTTACTAATGTTTAACTCTTGTTTTACATTAATTTTCTTACACCCCCCCAAAAAAACTTTACCAAAACTACTATAAAGCCCAAGGATGCCTTGTAGTATTTTCATAATGCTAATGGGTGCAAGTGAATTATGACAAGAAGAGATTTTTTTGGTTGTTTTTTTTCTATGATGATGCCTCAGCTGCTGAAGGCTGTTGACAAAGCTTAAAATAGATCAGTAAGACTGATCTCCCCTCAGTATCCCTCTGAATGCCAATTTATCAGTTTGATACAAACAATTGAGTGGGATTTATTATACATGAATAATGCAGTTTTTTATAGGTTTACAACAGTATGAAATCATTGTGAAAAAAAAAATAATGGCCTCAAACTTCAGACCTTAGACTTCCAAACATCTTTAGTCTCTGAATTTCTTCCAACCTTGCTGCAAAACATTGGTACGAACATGGAACATCATCAGCCCTCCAAGTCCATAGCAAAACATACTGTCAGTGTCCCATTAGAAAACAATTAGCCAGAATCCAAATCAGATGTCGTTTATTTTAAAGTATATGAAATGTTTCCTGAAAAGGCCATGTGCCAGGCCGGTTTCCCAAACCCCCCAGTTACATCTTGGCAATCTCTCCAGAGTTCAGCTATACTAAATCTGTGTCTCTGCACCAGAAAATAACGCAATCTGTCAAAGATGCAGCTCTCTCCTTCTACAGTGCATATATCTTTATCGTGCCAGCCTAGATAATACTGTTTTGGCCTGGAGCTGTGTGGATGTTTTTCATAAATACTCACTTTGTAGCACTGCTGATGATAAATTGCCCACAATAAGTTAAGCAAACAAAGTGGGCTTTCAGTGTAATCACTGCCACAGCATTGCCCTAAGATGCAGATGAGAGACTTAAGTAACTGCTATCTAACACGCCATCCTTAACGGAGCAGGAAATTCAGATGCACTTGATAAACCGATACTGCGAAGAAAACGAGTTGATTCCGTTCGTTGGAATTAGATTATTTCATGTGGGTCATCAGCTGATATCTAAGTTTCCTCAGCGTACTTCTCGACCTCATACCACCTTAATAGGGCTGCGAAGTAGCAGCAGATGTTGTTTTCCTTCTAACCTACCTTTCTTACCCTCCTCCTCCTCCTCCTCTTGCTCACCTCATCCTGTGTAGGGGTACTTTAGTGATCCCTGGAATGTGTTTGATTTCCTCATCGTAATTGGCAGCATAATAGACGTCATTCTCAGTGAGATCAACGTAAGTACGACGCCCACTCTCACTCTTCTTGTCGCTCCCTCTTTCTCTCTGTCTCGTGCCCTCTTGCTTCTTCTGAATCTTTCGTTTCCTCTTCCTTTGTGGCTATTCTGTGTTGTGTTCTCTTTTCTCTTCATCCTTCTTCCTTCTCTCCCTGCCTTCTTCTTTCTTCTCCTTCTTCTCTCCCTTGTCCATCCTAAACTCCAAGATGGCCGCTGCCACTCAGGGGACCCCACCCCCCCACAACCACAAGGGTTCTCGAGCAAGAACGAGCATCCTCAAGGGTTTAATGAAAAGTAGCAGGAACAGAGGCAGAGTGTAGCTTTGAACACAAAGGGTTTCTGTTTCGCGTCCTTTCTTATTCCTAACAGTATCTCAGATGTTGTCGGGTTCTTGATTTTTTTTTTTTTGGTCAGACTGTGACATGTCCTCAGGTTTGATTCCCTTACTAACTGAACTAACTCACTGACCAGTCACAGACTTACACACCTTTTCATTTTTATTAACTGCAGCAACAGGGGCGTTTTTTATTTTATTTTTTTATTTGGTTGTGATTTTGTTGCAATTTGTTCTTTAATGTTGTTATTGTTGTTGTTGACATTTTCCTCTCATGGACAAGCATGACCGATCGCCGCTGTTCTTCCTCCTGCTGTCCATCTCTTTGAGACCGCCCCTTCTTTTCTTTTTTTGACATTTAATTTTGTTGATTCTCTCCCTCTCTCCTCCTACTAAAAAAACTCCAGTGCTCATGTATATAATGTTTTTTATCTTATTTTTCTTCTCTCTCCTTTGATTTCCGTTCCTTCCATTTTTTTTAAATGTCTTATGTTCTGTCCTTTTCTTCTGTTGTTTTTCTGTTCTTTTCCACCCCTACGCAGCATTATTTTGTTGATGCATGGAACACATTTGATGCCTTGATAGTTGTGGGTAGCATTGTTGACATAGCGATCACTGAGGTTAACGTAAGTAGTCCAACTCCCTCCCTCCCTTCCTGCCTGCCTGCTCTGCCATTCCCACACACACAAACAGACCGAATGCCGATACCCATCTCGCATGCTTTCAAATGATTAGAAAACTTCAGCTGCACCACATTTGAACTTAAGAGACGGCTGAAGTCTGGCGGTGGAAACGTCCAGATATAGTGCAATCAAGACGGAGCAGAATGCCTTCTGAAGGTTTTATGTCATTTAAACAAAAGAAACAGTAAGCTTTACAGCTGCACTTAGAGAACTTTGACCTTTACCTTCAAAAATAACTTCTCATTTTAATTTTTTTTAATTGGTTTTTAATTGTTGTCTAAAAATTGCATGTAATTTTTGTTAAAATGTAATGTTGTTAATAATGGAGACAGCAAAACATCTTTTTTCTAACTTCTCAGTCAAGATCACTTCCTGTGAATGTGCAATAATTCAGCATTTTGATAAGGCTGCAAATAAAACTCTATTTTCTTACCATTAAATTTATTTTGTATAGACTTCTCTAATATTTGAAGCTGCCTCAGATGGGTATTCATGCCTCGGTCTGCTAAACATCAATAGCATCAAAAACTTTTGCATTTGCCAATAAAACCTATTGCGTTGTCTCAGCACCTGGTTTGAGTTCACATTATTTTGATTTGATCTTTTATCATCGCCACAGGGGAAAGTGTCTATTCCCCCGGCATGATGGACACTGTATAGCATGACACATGTGAAGGTGATATATCCAGGCCTGGCACTGTGTAATTATAATAATTTCCAGAAAAGATCCACATTTTTAAAGCTTTTCTGAAAAAGGAGAAAATAGATATTCTCATTTTGAACAATGGTGTTTTGACCTAAGGGTCATGAAACTCCTTCAATTCATAAATCACTAGGGAAACTTTAAATTCAAATGAGAAAAATACAGTTGCAGTTGCATTTTTTTTATATATTTTTGTCCAACAATAGCAATGTGCAGACATGGGGAACAATTTGATCCATAAATGGGTTTACTCAGGACCCGTGAAATTTATGTAAATGTATGTATGAATTCATTTATTATCGACGTCGAGGCCCTATGGTCAACAGTGGAGCTGAATAAGAATGAATATCCCAAACACAAGTCAAATGTTGAGTGTCTATCGTATTTACACTTCAGGGATAATTGGTGTTTTATTCATACGACATTCAAAGTGCTCTTTGGCAGCAGAATGGTCTAAGAACCATGCAAACTGGACCTAACTCCACTTTATTTAGCATTAGCAGAGGATAAGTTTTGCTGTGTGCTGGTTGGCCAGAGAGGAAATAATTTGCACCATGATCAGACGGACCACAAAGCTTAGTGTCGCTTAAAAAAGTAATGATGGTGATGGCAGCTCTATATGCGTCTAACTTTGATATACAGCCTGTGTGTCAATTTATATTAGCACTGAAGAAGCTAATGAAACATATAGCATTTCATCTCTCTGTGGATTGTTATTAGTTCTTTTTTTGAAAAAAGTGTCTCAGTCTTTTCCATGAAATAAACCAAACCAGATCGATCCTTCAAAATAATCAGTTGATTTTTGTATGAATTTATTATTTTTGTTCAATTTAAAACTGGTAGGTGCTGGCAGGCAGATTTTATTAAATTTAGACAGAGCCAGCCATGCTGCCTCCAGTCATCATGCCAAGCTCAGCTTAAAAAACAGTGGAATTCAGTTTAATATTAAGCACTCAGATATTAGACTCTCATCAATCCTTTTCAATTAACTTTCAGCAGCAAAGATATTAAACAAAAAAAATCTACTCCTCATTTTTTTCAATTTTTTGTTCGCAATTTGTACTGTATCATCATCCATATCTGTTATGTCAATATATAGAAAATATGGATGTGAAGTCTTAGGTTACACTGATATTTTAATGTATCTAACTTCAACAGTTGGTGATAATGTCCCGTAAGTTATGGATAGATTTCTACTTCATGGTGTTCCACATTAGGCAGCTTTGGCTGAATTCTTCTCACTCTCTCAGCCCAATGCTGGTTTTTGGACATAAAGCCCAGAAAAGATGTGCTACCGGTATGTTCGCACATGGTGGAATGCAGTGTGTTTCACCTCAGACAGAACTGGTCAGGCATACAAATAAGGGTTAGCGTATCCCAGGGGTGCATGAGCTTGGCAGTTGTTTTTGCGCCGTTAGAAAGGGAATCCATTTGTCCCCATGAGAGGCTGACAAAGCTGCTTATAAACGACACGGTGTAATTTCCAAAATGCATTCTGATATTTTATGTTTTATTCAGTTTTTCTGTGTAGTTATTACAGGAATTTGATTGCAGGGGAATCACAAAAGCATCATAAATGTTTATATCCATCTCTTGTCTCACAGACAATGAATTTAAAGCAAGGTAGAGTTCTGTGCATTTAAAGAAAGGAGTATATAAAGACAAGAAATATCTGTTGGGAGCTGACATTATTGAACCCTAGATTGATTAGCCACTTTAACACTGAGTTTTGTTGGGCCATAGATATACATCTTTGTCATCTATACAAGTCACCGATGTTGCACTTATCACTTTGGTTTGAAGTTTGCATTTGATTTGGTTTGATTTGGTTTGATTGATTGGTTTGCAGTTCTTTCGGAATGATTCATTAGTTTCCTCTCTCACCCCTAACCTAAAGGCATGCCCCAAGTCTTTTTATTTTCTTCTTCTCTGGTGTTTTTCAATCAATGGGTGATGAAATGCCCAAGCTACCTTTTCTTTCTTTTTTTATTTGTTTTTAAGAAACCCTCCGCACTTCAGGCCTGTGAGAACCTTTGACTGTTTTTTGAACTGGGACCCTGTCACTGAGACATTTCAGATTTTTAGCCCGCTGCTGCATTTCATCAAGCACCACAGCACAAGTGAATGCTTTTTAACGTACTGAGAAATGCAATTAGAAACTAATAGTAGCAGCTTGCCAACAGTGACCTCTTTCATTGCATTCCTAAGTACACTCTGAAGTGCAGTAACAGGCCAACTTTTAAAATGTTATCACATTGCCTTCAGTAAATATTAAATGGCCAAAAAGCCTGCCTGAGTGCACCCACCTCGCTGCTCTGTTGGGTGCTTGTTGACTTAGATTAGCCGCATATTTTGTGGTCTTCGATTTAGAACACTTTCTAAATCCTGGGTCTCTAATTCTCCCCAGCGACCTGCGGGTGCTTCTTAAATATCACATGGTTTCTTTTACGTTTTTTGCTTTTGGTTTGAGTAGAAGTAGTCTGAACAGATTGGTAGTGGTTTGCTCTGAGCAGTGTCTTGCAGACGATGCCAGTATGGACTGCATCTATATCTCTTTTTCCTTTCTCTCTATCCGGAATGCCTCCTCTTCTCCTCCACATTTCTTTCTTTCTCTTTCTGAGCTCCTTTGGTTTGCTTTACTTTTGTTTTATGAACGTTTCTCTTTCTCTTTCTCTGTCTTAATTCTTTCTCGTTGGTTTGTGGTGCTGCTTGCTTACCTGATATGTGAGCTTGGTAACATGGGTCTCATGTTTTTATCCCTAATAGGCCACCAGTTATCTACTTTTTTTAAATATTTCATATCAATTTGTTGTTTGTTTTTAATCCCAGAATATAAAACATTAAACAAAAATGCACTTAATGTTGCAGTATACAACTTAATATTAAATAGACCACACATAAGAGGCCAAATGTAAGAATGTTCTCAAGAAACCCATGTTACTTATTGAACTGACTGAACTGATGAAATTGTTGCTTGAAAATATGACATGCAATGTGCGAAAACAGCTCAAGTTTGTTTTATACGAGCTCATAAATCCAGTGAGCTGCAACTACAGTAACTCACATCTGCACTGTAGTTCGGCCTGACGGGACTATTGTTTATTTATTTACAAATGACTGTTTTGTTTTAGTTTGGTTAAAATTACACCCCATGCACGGATCCTTCAGTGCCACAAGTCCACTGTGGTCTCTGTAATATGTTCTGTGGCTCTCCATAATGAAAGACATAACGATGAGGAATGAATCAAGTTTAATCTGATTATGGTCCACATCTTTGAGTTCTCAGAGAAATTAAGGCAAATTCAGATTTAAATTATGTTTGAATTGAACTGGCCCTTTGTGTAATTCACACATACACACAAACAAACACTCAATTCTCCCATGATTCAGTTTGTACTTAGTCTGCACGTACTGTGATAGTGCCATCTCCCCTTGTTGTGTCCTTCCTGCCTTCCTTCCTTCCGGCCCATCTTCCCAACTCATCCTTGTCTTCCCTTGATCGCTCTTTTACCTCCCCCCTATTCCTTCTTCCCATTCTTCCTTCCCTCCTACAGTTGTCCTTACCTCCAAAGTTCCTTCCCTGTGCACATTAATGCCATGTACAAACACTCACACTCACACACGTTTATTCATATACACACACACATCCTCTCTTCACGTACTCCCACCTCTCCATCTTAATATTTTGACATCAACAAATTATAAGGGTTCTAGTTGCAAGTCAATTAAAAAAAGTAAGTACTTGATGAAATATATCATGTTATTACTCTGTGAACATGATGATTGTGTCTGATCATACTCGTAAGTTGTGTTTACAGCTCTGTTAGAATTCCTTTAAATGCTTCATTCCTTCCCTTTCTTCCTTCACCTATTGTACTTTATGTTTCATCCTTTATGTCCTTTATGTTTTTGTTTGGTTTCCTTTCATTGCTCCTATTTCCTTGATTTCCTTATTCCCCTTTTCTCCATCCCTTCCCTTTCTCTATATGTTGTTGTTTTTTTCCTACTTTTCTTCCTCTCTTGCCTCTTCCTGCTTTGAGAGTTTAACTTATTTGCTTAGACCATCCTTTCTTCCGAGAAAGATTGGGAATAATGAAGCATTCCTTTGTGCTGAGGCATTTTAACAGACCCTGTTCCAAAGCAGAGTGGACAGCTCCTGAGTCATAGATTGAACTACTGGTTAATCTATTACTCCAAACAATATAAAATGTTGCAGTACCAGGGATGACCAGTGGGAGTCTCCCATAAATATGTTCTCTTTGTGCCTCCCAAGTTTTCTGTAAATTCTTGTGGGTTCCGATTTCCAAAAGCATCTAAAATCATCTTTGTCACCAGTGGAAGTGACTAAGATGATCTGAACTTCCTGCCTCAACTACTGTGGTATTCTGGTGCCTCTTTGACTCGTAAGAAGATTGAAGTTGTGGTCTGGTTATACTGACCACAACAAAGGTGCTGCACTTACTTATTTCCCACGGTCAGATTTAAATTGACTAGATCTTGACTATTCTCAAGTCAAAGAATGGCTTGAATATCACATATTAAAGGAAGACGTTGTCCTTTTACACCAAGATGCATTTGGTAAACGTGGCCTAGTTAAGCTAGTGCTTACTGTAGTTTCAGCTGACAGAAAGAAGAACAGATCGCTACAGAAGCGCTCCTCTATCCCCCACCATGCACACAATCCCACAGGCTCACATGACACATGCTATGCTGCACATAGACACGTACACAACCAGCTGCCCCAAACAATAACTCATTATTTTGACCCTCAAGGCATCAGACTTCAATTTCCCAATATCTTACACTTCCCACATGTTTCAGTTTTCTAGTACTGTGATAAGAAGTGATTTGACCTCATGGGTCCAGTCTCTATATGCTGTAATATCTTACAGAGTTTCCCTCCTGGCCCAGATGAAATTATTTCCACCCTGTGAGGGCTGATCAGAGACTGATCACTCACTGGCCTGGTGGTTCATGAGTTATTTTTTTGTCAGGCCAGGTGCAAAATTCTCACTATTCTCACATGAAAATGCTAAAACACACACTGTACGTGCATTGTGACAAACACACACACACACACACACACACACACACACATACATGCACCAAGGCGCTGCTCTGGTGCTGATCTTTGTTGCCTTTCCTTAAAGCCAGCTGACTCCTCCTCGTCCTCGTCCTCCTCCTCTTCGTCCTCCTCCTCCTCCTCTTCCTCCTCTCACCCCCCTGCGGTAAGGCCAATGGTATGCACCGACGGTAACCTCGTCCGCCTCCCCACCTCCTCCACCATCTCTCCATCCTTCCATCCTTCCATCACTCCTCCTGCTACTACGCCATCCATGGTATGATCCCAAACTTTTGGCTCCCTCATTCGTCCTGTCCTCTCCCCTCTGTCGCTCCTGCTGTCATCCTCTGCAGCATGTCCTGAGTTATATTTATGTAGCTCTTGTTTGTACTTTTACATGTTTTTATATATGTGTGTATGGTGAAGGACACTGTACTGAGCAGGCCTGGTATAACTGAAGTCTTGTGACTTTTCCTTGTGTGGTGGCTATTGTTGTTGCCATGGCTCCCGCTGCCCCCCACCTCCCCCATGGCTTGCAAATTGCTCCCCCTTCCCTTATGGGTGTGGTATCTTTTAGTGCTTCGTCATCAGTGCAACTATCATGGTCACACAATCACGCTGTCTCTTTCTCTTACTCCTACTCCAATGGCCTGCCATCTATCTATTAATCTGTCTATCTATCTGTCTACCAGTCCTTCTACCTATCTATCTTTTTATCTGTCTGTCTATTTCTCTTTCTATCTGTCTGTCTGTGGAACAGTCTATTTGTTTGGATTTCTTTGAATAATTCAGACTATTCTTCATATTCAGACTATCTCTCTCTTGCTCTGTCTCTCTGTTACACTTACTGTCACTGTACCTCTCCCAGCTCACTGCCCCCCTTTCTCAATGGTGCAATGGTCCCCACTGTGGTCCAGTTATGGTACTACATGCAGTGCAGAATTTTGACTTGCACCTCTCAGAAAGATGTGTCATTTTCAGCATATCTGTCAGTGGAGTTTAGGACGACTCATGTCTTGGGTTGCTTGTCAACGCAACAACAGCATCACCAAAAAAAAAAAAAGGGCCAAATTTGTTTCAGGTATACACATTGCTTTCAGTTATCCCAGAGTTTTAGAATAATGGCATTAGTTGGAGAAATGATTTCATCATCTTTGATTTCTATTAAACATACCAGAAACATGATGAGTTACTTCTCTCTGAACGCATTTGGAACATCTGTCATGTTGAAAAGTAACATTTGACATCTGTTGTCCCAAACTGCAGTAAGATGTGTGGAGAATGGCACGTTCTTTGTAGGAGCACACTGTGTTTTCTCTATGGGATTAGCATAAAGAATTGATGGCCTCTTGGAAAAACACAAATGGCAAGAAACAGAGAGGTCAGATCTTGTGTTTCTAAGGTGGCATATACTTAATACAGGGAAGACAGAGGCAGTGTAGAAGTGTTGTGGTTGTTATGCAGGCAGCCTTTTTCAGAGCATACAAGAGTTTTGTGTAAAAATGTAGTTGTTGCATTTTTCTGCTGTTATGGACGCTGATGATTTGGTATTTTTATAAACTGGTATTGTTGGCTTCAAGTGATTCATCTGCTGTTTGTGTTATAAATGTGAATATTATACTGGGTCCTTGGCTGCTGAATTAACTGCATCATAATTTACACAAATCCTGATGTCGCTATTGTTTTTTTCGCCTTTTTGTCCCTGAGTACGAGCAGCAACGGCATAAATAAGTAAATCTGTATTAGAATAGCACTCAGCAAATGGCTGAATATTTCATAATGGAGTTATTTCCTGTGGATGAGTACTGGGACAATAGACAGTTTGTAAGCTACAGTGCCTCTCAAGCCTGTGCTCCCGAGCCTTACTAAGGTATATTGTGAATAACAGTATACCAAATAAAGGATTGCAAGAGGCTCTGCAAATAAGACACTTGCTGGGGTACAGTTTCTTGAAGATCATAGTAAACAAAGGGCAGGATGAAGAGATTTGCCACCCACAAAAGTGTTATGTTTTCACCTGGCCAGGTAGTATTTGGCAGTAATATCTTTATCCACCTGAATGTCATCTTTGGATTGTTTCTCCCGCTGGCCAGTTGCTCCGTGACAGACAAACAATTAGCCTGCCTGCATGATTTATTCAAGCAGGAATCTGCCTGCAGGGTAGGATTTTTGCACTGTATCTGGCAAGAACCGTTATCAGTGATTTACGAGAAAGCTTACCTCCATTGATTGAAATCTCTCTGGCCTGGTCTGAGCTGTTACAATTTTAGTCCATACTGGTGCTGAACATTCAAATCTTTCAGCTTAGTAAGAGGATTTATGTATGGGGTTCCTTAAGTATTTTAGTGCTTGTTTGTCAAATGTCAATGCAGGACTGGATTAATCTGTAAATCATTATAGAAACAACACTCAGCATTAGGGTTAGGTAGAATTAACAGCAGAGTACTTTGATTTAAAAACCAGTGGTTTCAGTGAAGATTAACAGAGCTTTTTTTGGTCATGATGGTTTTGTAAGTTGCCTTTAGAGACAGCAAACTGCAAAGTAGCTTTTACTTGTCTATTTGCACAGTTGGGTGTATCTTTTGTATGAAGGTGCGGTTAGAAAGCTGATGGATGGTTTTGAATCTTTTTGCTGCCAAGTGATTTTTCCATGAAGCCAGAAAAAAACAAAAAAGCATGATTGCCCGATTCTCTCCCTGATCTCTTTTGTCAGTTGATTTTGATGGGATTTTGTAGGACGCAGATTTCCATTTATTAATTCAGTGTGTATGTGTGTGTGTGCGTGCGTGTGTGTGTGTTTGTTATACATATTTACATCCACATATGTATGTGTGGGTGGGAATATGCATACAAATGTTACTTGTACGTCTGCATTTCTTCATACGTCTGTGTGCATATGCATGTGTGTATGTTTGTATTATCATTCCTACCTGTGTGTATGTGGTCATGTGTGTGCGTATGTCCCCCTCCCCCTCACATCTGCATGTGTTCCCATGCGTCCTGTGTTTTTTCTGAAAAAACACCAAATTCCACCAAAAGGGACTGCAGAACTCTGAAGAGAACGCCAGGATCTCCATCACCTTCTTCCGGCTGTTCCGCGTGATGAGGCTGGTGAAGCTGCTGTCTCGCGGGGAAGGGATTCGGACCCTGCTGTGGACCTTCATCAAATCCTTCCAAGTGAGGGGAGAACCGGACACAACATGCTAGAGCAGGGGGTTGGGTTTACACAGGACATCAAGTGAAACTTAAACTGCAAGTAGAGTTAATAATATAATTTGTGACACAAACTTTTGTGTTATACTCACATACTATAATCTATTAAGTCAATATTCCTCAACAAGGTGGTTAATTAATTCACAATATACTTCAATATTTATCAATATTCTACAATCCATCTAGTTTCTAATCTAATTTCATATTTGAGACACAAGGGGCTAAAAATATCCTTGTTCTTGTGTAAATCCAGCCTGGTGGAGTCTCACAAGCCAACTTTCCTTTCCTTCCTTACCTCCTGTTTTTGCAAGAAGTTGGACAGCTGTGACATCGGACAGCTCAGTCCAAATGGGAAAGGAGGAAGAGAAAGATGGATTGTGTGAAGTGACTTAGGAGGTTTAGGACTCTTGCTGTGGAGACAGAAAGGGATGTAGGGACATAAAGCTGGGAAGCAGGCAGGAACTCAAGAGCCTTAACCAGCAGTCTATTTTTTTCTCCTCTCTCCTGCTCATCTCTCCTCTTCTTCTTCTCCCTTTACCCCCCAACACCCTACTACTAACCCCTGAAAGCCCACCATTTCCTGTAGGCGGGTTAAGCAGTAGATAAGATCAACAAAGCACTCCACCAAAAAGTGAAATCATTTGATAGTAGAGTTACAGGGAAATGAAAATATTCTGTTCTCTCTCTTGTGTTATGTGAGACAGGCCACTTCTCATTACACTACAGTGGCTAGAATACAAAACATTAGTGATGCAGCAAAAAACCAGATTCATGACTTTTTAAAACCAGCAGTTTTACATCTTGACACATAGTCACACATATACTTTTTCATTTAATGGTCATGATCTGGCCCTGCTCTTGCATTCACAGGGGTAAGGTTAGCCAGGAGCCCAGTGCCACAAAGTTTACCAGATGTGCAAAAATGGAAGACAAACCAGTCCTAGCCATGTTTGATTCATGCACAGCACATAGGGACAGGTCTCCTGGCTTAACTCAGAGAGCAGTTTATGGACTCACTCAAGTTATCTTACTCCTCCAAGTCAGATGATTTGTCCTGGTCTGTTTTTGGTGTTGTGCCACACAGGGCTGCAGATCAGTTCACTTTCACTCTATAGAGTACCAACAACTTTTTCGTATTTCACCTGCTAATTTGAAACACACAAAAAAAAACACACACGTATAGATTTAATCTTTATATTTTAATCGTCCCAAATCAGCCATAGTCTAATTGAATGTGTGAGGTTTGAATGAAAGTGAATGGACTCCAGGCTTGGTGCAGGATAATAAGCTGTCCACAGCAAGTCACTGATGTGTCTCTCTCCTCTTTAGGCACTGCCCTACGTAGCTCTGCTTATAGTGATGCTATTCTTCATATACGCTGTCATCGGCATGCAGGTAAGCTGTTGTCTTGTCACCTTGTCTCCTCTGCCTTTGTCCTGTTTATCCTCTCCTCTAGCTGGCCTCCGTCCTGTGTCTGTCCTCCTGGAGTCTTGTCGTCCAGAGTTCCTGTTCGGTCACCTCGTCCTCCTCTCCTCCACTTTTCTTCCTCCTGTAGCTGTTGCCAGTCTCTGTTTCTACTCTTCCTCTCTCTCCTCATGTCCCACTGTCCTGCCTATAAGCTATTTGTTTCACTGATGATGAGGGGGGACACTTTGATTTAATTTTCTGGGGACAGCCGGCTCCTAATTTTGAGTGTCCCTGAGTAAAATCCTTTCCTCTATCAATGCTGACGTCATGTCCTGTGTGCTGTGACTACTTCCTTCCCTCCGTGCAGATGTTTGGTAAGATAGCGCTGCGAGACAACACGCAGATCAACAGGAACAACAATTTCCAGACGTTCCCTCAGGCGGTGCTGCTGCTCTTCAGGTGAGCAAGATGACTCTGCTCTTCATCTTCTGAACCATTTCTTTTCCATCCCTCATTCCCCTTATCATCACTTTCAGTATCTACACTTTTCTAACATGTTCATGGATTTAAAGTCAACATCACTTCTACACTTTCCACATTATCACTCTGCCCTTTTTCTCCCTCCTCTATCATTAATTTCTGTAGTGTCACACCAACAAAAGTAACATTTCTTGATATCTTATATTTTCTCTCATTTGCTGTTTGACATTAGAGGTTGCCAACATTTTTTTTTAAAAGCACTGAGTTAATTAGATGCTTAGTATCTGCAAATGTCGAGCTTTAAGTCCCGCTGACTTTGTGACTCTGCACAAGCCAATGTGGAAAAACGTTTTGTCAGTTTGTACTGTGGACCATGTCATTATGCAGGTGTTTAAAGTTTTAGTCGTTTATATGTAGCAGTGACCCTTTTAATATAATCAAAGATCTGACCTAGAACCACCATTTATATAGCAGCTTTTACAGCATCCTAACCCTCCAATCTGTGGGCTCAGTAGCGAGCTAATAGTTGTTGAAACTGACTCCTGAAACTTGTCTCTAATATACTGCAAATATTCTGGTCAACTGAGGACAACACCTTCTTCAGTTGCCAGAGGACTCTACTCTCTAATTCATAACCCATTTAAACTGCCTGGATCAGAAAAGGCCTCAGAAACCTCTTTGTCCTGTGTGGTTGCAGTGATGGTAAGATTCCATGCAGGGGGCAGAAATCATAGAAACTGAAAGGATAGATCAGATACATTCATCTCCGAAATGATCTGGTAGCTGTTCTGTTATTTTTTGGAAGCATTATGCTGTAAAGCCATAAAAAAATATTTTCTATTCATTCATATTCTATCAACTGACCCCTTCATGGAATATATCATAGCAATGGGCTTCCATTCAAAGAGAAAGCATACTTGGATACTTCATACTGTTGTGTAAATGAAGTCCAGCAAACAGTCAATAACTTTAAGCCAAGCCAAGCAAAAATGATCACTTACCAGGACAAAAACTGCAGAAGTAGAAAGCTAAATAGTGTTGAAGTATTCAGAATGGAAGACAGTTGTAGTTTGGGCCAGGTTTTTCTACAGTAAAACAAAACAAATATAACATATATTTTTGATGCATTAGGAAAGTATTAAAATGTGACCACTGTTTTTGCTCTTCATGTGTTCATACTCTTAACACTTGTGCATTTGTATGTGTGTGTGTGTCTTTGTGTATGTGTCTGCCTCTCTATATCTTTGTATCTATGTGCGTGTGTATGTCACTGTATGTATGCCCCTATGCATACATGTACCCGTACATGTGTGTCGACGCACATGTGACTCCATGCTGGTGTATGGATGCATACATGGGCACGTCTATGCCTGTAATGTCTGCCTGTATATGTTTCTTTTATGTATCTGTATATACGCCGATCTTTGCATGGGTATCTGCGTCTATGTGTGCATATTTGTGTGGGTGTGTGCATGCACGTCTGTCTCTCAGATGCGCAACAGGTGAGGCCTGGCAGGAGATCATGCTGGCGTGCTCGCTCAATCGGCCATGCGAGAAAGGATCGACCAATGAGAACAGCACGTCCAGTGAGGACTGTGGCAGCCAGTTTGCCATCATTTACTTTGTCAGCTTCTACATGCTCTGTGCCTTTCTGGTGAGTCCGGTGATAAAAAAGAAAAGATTAAGATTGTTACAGGTCTTCTTTTAAATCATTTGTATTCACTAATCACTAGGAATCACTAATAATTAATTTAAGTAAATACTTCATAGATATGGTTACATTCTACCTGCTTTATGCATCAAGGTCAGCAGTGTTTGCATTGCTTATAAGTAAGCAATCAGGGAAACACATGCATTCACTGTCTTTTTGAAAGTCAGAGTAGAAGACTAATACCATTATCAGTTTACCTGTCTGTTCAATTTAAAAAAAATGGCCCGTAGATGTTTAACTTACCACAAAAACAGGAAAAAAGATTTAAATGACAAGGTTTGGTTTTACAGGGACTTATTTTGCAGAGTTTCTCATAGCACTGTTATTTCCTGCAGTCTTGCTGTCATCATATAACATGTTAATTTGTGAGCTTTAGAGGTGCTGGTAGGCTGATTTTGTTCATTTGGACAAAGCCAGGACAGCAGGAAAGCTTTTTTCCTTTTTTTTAAGTCTCTCTGTGAACTCAAACTAATCACGCACCCGGCTGAAGTTTTATGTTCATAGTACAGCTTTGACTATTCTTGACATTTTCTATCTACATTCACAATTTTGATTTGATGTTGTAGGTTGAAGCAGGTCATCTAAAATCAGCTGTGTTTTGGTAGTGTAGTTTTGAACTGTTTCTTGATTATCTGCAGATCATCAACCTGTTTGTGGCCGTCATCATGGACAACTTCGACTACTTGACGCGGGATTGGTCAATCCTGGGGCCGCATCATCTTGATGAGTTCAAGAGGATCTGGGCTGAATATGACCCAGAGGCTAAGTAAGTTTAAAAAGAATCAGCAAAATATGTCATGTACACAATTCACCTTTTATTTACAGAGGCTGTACAGAGTCACAATAATGTGACATCTGTGCTGTTTGCAGGGGGAGGATAAAGCACCTGGATGTGGTGACTCTGCTGCGGAGAATCCAGCCTCCCCTCGGCTTCGGAAAGCTCTGTCCACACAGGGTGGCTTGCAAGGTAAACACATCAACACACAAATTCACAAACGTGGTGTGAAGGCCTTTTTCTACTATTTTTAGATAACAACACTCAGTTTGCTGAGTATGATAAACATACAGGAATTTTTCTTTGTGATATCAATGTGGTGACATAATGACAGCTCATAACACCTTCCACAGTGATTCAAATGGCATATTGACAACAGATTGCACACCTAGAGGAAATATTTTAGGTATTTGAACATAAACATCTCTCAGGAGGAAATTAGTAGTGACCATAGTGTCAAACTCCTGTCTGCTTATTTTCAACAGACTATCAGCTGCCAGCATCTATTGGCAGGTGACAAGGAAATTTACCGGTACACCATTTCCTTTTGAAATTTTACCCAATTAAGCATAATGTTCTGTCTCCTGCAGCGTCTGGTGTCGATGAACATGCCTCTGAACAGTGATGGAACAGTGATGTTCAACGCTACGCTGTTTGCCCTGGTCAGAACCGCACTCAGGATCAAGACAGAAGGTAACAGACTCAGAAATGAAACACTAATGCAGCTGTATAGCAACAAGATACACAGGTATACACATGGTGGATACAATGTACAGCATATGATAGGAATTAAATTTTTTTATTACAAGGTCCTTGCTTTTCTTTTTTTACCTTTTTTATGTCAGAAAAATGTCCATACAAACATACATAAAAAAATTCTTACATCATAATGATATCTTGAAACTTTCACAGCACATCAGTTTTTCCTGACTTCCTTTATGTTGCCCTGTCCTAATCCTAACAACATGATGTAGAGATATGTCTGACTCCACTGTTAAATGCATGTCCCATAGATACAGATACAAACAGACTTGTGCTGAAGCTTTCACACTGGACAGGCTGTGAGTTAATGTAATGTGCAACTGTGAAAATCCTGCTTATGTTTTCTGTGTCTGTGGCTGCAGGGAACCTGGAGCAGGCAAATGAGGAACTGAGGGCAATAGTGAAGAAGATCTGGAAGAGAACCAGCATGAAACTCTTGGATCAAGTAGTTCCCCCTGCTGGTGGTATGTGTACTCTCTCACACAGTTTACTAAACAGTTCCAAATGATAAGCACACGTGTTATTTTCATCATGATTATGAATATATATTTCTTTTTTGCAGATGATGAGGTAACAGTCGGGAAGTTCTATGCCACCTTCCTCATCCAGGAATATTTCCGCAAGTTTAAGAAGAGGAAAGAACAAGGGCTGGTGGCCAAGGTGCCCCCCAAAACTGCCCTCTCTCTGCAGGTACACAAGCATTTTGTTTTCCTTCAATCATAAATGTACGTATTTATTTCATTGTCAGGATGATCAGATAACAAGGTCAATCAAACTGTGGCTTAGATGGTTCCCCAAATGATCAAAATGATGGGAGGGGGAATATATTTTAGATATTATCAGAGTACAGATGCCTCATTTCAGGGGACTGACAGCAAAATAAACATTTTTGTCACTGTGTTATTGCGTGATAAGTACAACATTCAGTTTGTCTGGTCTGTACGAAGGCGGGCCTGCGGACTTTGCATGACATTGGTCCAGAGATTCGGAGGGCCATCTCTGGAGACCTGACCGTGGAGGAGGAGCTGGATAAAGGCTTGAAGGAGCCTGTGTCGGCTGCGTCCGAGGACGATATCTTCAGGGTAAAGGTTGGATACACACACCCTCACTCACTCTCCCAAGAGGCAGAGAAAGAGAGAGATGATCGGCGTCCAGCTTGAAGCCACATTATTGCTCCATGCACACACACAGACATGCTTGCATGTGCTCAGAGGCTCAAAAAGACATTTAAAAAGCAGCATTTCTCCACCACATAGCTTGGCTACCAATCACCGCAAAACCTGAACTGAATTTTACTTACTGGTCACATGCATTTTGGAAGCAAATCCCATTGCCGCAAAATGTGAAATAAGAACAACACAACACTTTTTCTTACAAAATAAAAGCTATAAAATCACATACACAGTGACATTTCCTCAAACAGGTGAGGTCAGTAAGCCTCTTACAAAAACTAGACACAACACACACTTCTTCGCTCAAGGGTAAGTTTTGCGACTTATCAGCCTTCACTGTCATCACCACATTCATGTGCTTTGTTTTGCTAACTGCTGCATTTTGTTTCTGTTACATACTTTATGTAACAGACAGACTGAAATAAGTGGTTCTGAATATTTTTTGAGCAACACAATTTAATTTAATTTAATTTAATTTAATTTAATTTAATTTAATTTAAATTAATTTAAGTCAATTTAATATAATTTAATTTAATTTAGAAGGAGAATCCTTCATCAGACACTGATCAGTTATTTAAAACTATAAAGGTTTTACACCAAGACTTATTGCCAGATTAATTCAGTCTCAAAATTCCAATATCAATGTATTTTTTACAAAAAATACATTTCCAATTCAGGGATACACATTGCAAATACAATCTGCCCTTGATTTGTGACACAAGGCCTTTTTTTTGCATTTCCATTTTGGCTGAGGAAAGATTTGTTGCTGCCAGCAGTGAATGTGTTTAAAATTAAATCTGACTGAGTGTTTGACTCTTGTAAGATACAAAGATGTTTTAATGTAAACATTGATTCATTTCTCACCTTTTATTTTCTTTTCTCCCTTTTTGTCTTACATCACCTCTTTGCCCCTTCCTCTTCCCCTCATCTCTCTCTCTTTCCTCCCATCCCACAGCGTACAGGTGGTTTGTTCAGCAACCACGTAAACTATTATAACCAGAGCGATGGCCGGAGTTCCTTCCCTCAGTCTTTCACTACCCAGCGTCCCTTGCACATCAGCCAGAAAGGGTCTCCATGCGAAGGCGAGAGCCCTTCCCACGAGAAGCTCATGGACTCAACCACCTTCACCCCTTCCTCTTACTCTTCATCAGGCTCCAACGCCAACATCAACAATGCCAACAACACCGGCATGGCCGGAGTGGCAACTCAGGGAATCAGTCGATTCCCAAGCCCATCCATAAGCACTGTGGATGGGCACACAGGACAGCCCCTCACCCCGATCCTGCTGCCAAGATCTGCGTGGTGCTTTCCTCCAAAAAGGTGAGAGCAGAGTTGACAGCAGATTACATTTTCATCCTGTCAGGTGGTTATTATAATTTTCTTTCATTGAAGTGGTGTTTTGGAGTCGTATTTCCTTTTCTACACAATGAGCTCTTCAACAGAGGCAAGAATTATTACTCTGCCTCTTTCATTGCCCGACCATCATTACCGCTATTTAGCTAGTCAGCTAACGTAATGAACAACATGACATTTCAGTACAGACATAAATGGCTCTTCTTTTTCCTTCACTTCCTTCCCCCTTCCTCTTCTCTTTTCCCATTTTTTTATTTCTGGTGGCGAGCAGGACGTGTTTTTATGACACCCTTATGCGGTATGTTGCCAGGGGACAGAGAGAGAAAGTGTGTGTTTGAGTGTGTGTGTGTGTCCCCTGAAATGCGTGCTAAAAGGTTTCATAAAGCTATATAAAATAGCACTGCTGTAAGAGACTTGTTGCCATGCACATAATGCTTTGGTTGCTATAGCAAAAGGCAGGCCTATTTGCTGCTAACAAAGCCATAGATAGACTGTTTGGTGCAACAAGGCCAAATCTCCTCTATCGCAGGCTCTTATTGCTGCTGTTCTCTGCTCTTTTATTGTAATTTATGGCAGGTCTGGGTTAGAAACAACCGCTGAACTTTGTCCATCACCTTTGTAGAAACTGTGATGTTTGGAAACATTTGAAAGCTTATACAAATCACATATTGTTATTCAGCACAGTGTTCAGTTCATTTCCGTACATTTGCTGTACAGTTGAGAAGTATTTAGTTAAAACATAGCACACTGCAAAGCTGCTTTGCCTTGACCAACCTGCCGTTATTTGGGCAGTGGTCTGAGGTCGGTCTGTCTGTTCCTTCAGTCAGTCTGTTATACAAGCTAGCTTGCCATGAAACTTGCCCTTGATATTGTGTGTACCACCACAGATCACATATAACTGAGTTTAAATTTAACCCCAGAGAATGAACATTTTCCATTTAAGACACAAAATAAGATCTTAACATGCATATTGCTGTTAAATTCTCTCTTCACTGGAAGAGCCCTTTTGGCTTCAATGACCCCTTTGGTCTCTTTATTTATCTCTCCATTTATTCTTTCATAATGAAACATTGTAGCTCTTAGTTGGTGTTGGCTAGCAGTGCTTTGACCTTATGTTTGTTTCAAAAATATTTCAATTAGCTCGACTGTACACAAACTGGGGTTAGCTATAGATTGAGATCACTGGTAAAGAGCAGCTTGTACATTTGAAAGTGGAGTTTACCTGCTTTACTTAACCTGGGTTGAGACAAGGCATTACAGGTAAAAGTGAAGTATAAGCTTTCTGATGCGCTATCTGTATGTATTTACTTGATTTAGCAACAGGGTAACATCCACTTAGCTGCCATGTGTAGTGAGCTTGATCAGACTCACACAGAACAGTTTTTGTCAGGTTTTACTGAAATGCCGTTCTAACCCAGAGTTTGCTGTGGAGCCCTTAAATGGCTAAGGATTAAAGGGACATCTGATCATTAAGAAATTTGATTTTGTTTTTCTTCACCAGGCAGTTCTTAGGAGAAGTTTATGTGCAAATGTCTTGAAAATAAAAAGAAGAGTTGTAAATAAAGGGTACTGCTAACTCTAAGCAATTTTTATATGAATTTAGTTTTTTAATTTTAAAAACAACCATTTACAGACAATTTTTTAAGAGCTGACATGTTTTAGCCTTCTAGTAAACTATCTGATGAAGAAGAAAAGATTAAACTTTGAATGTCAGGATGTCTCCTTTTAGCTTAAGTCTGGAGTATGAAACAGATGTGAACAGATAGTGTGATAAGACATCTTTAAAATACAAAGAGAATCTGATTTCATGCAAACTACATGCAGATTAATCCTGTCTTTCATGGAAAAAACACCACACCAAAAATTTCAGCATTTGAAAAGAACAGGTAATGACACAGAGTTGCAGACTTTCTTGTGTTTTCTGCAAACTAAATTGTGTTCAGGTTAATGGAGGCATTGCTTCCACTTTTTAAGAGTTGAGTAGAAAAGACAGGGTCTAATTCTAGGAATTATTGGCCTTTATTTAAAAGGATGAGTGCAGCATAAAAAGTGTTTTATTTCCCTGTAGGCTGACATTAAAATGCTGCTTTTCAAGAATCAGCTAACAACATCACATCACAAGCTATTATCTTGTCAGTCCTAATCTTTGTTTTTTAAAGATGTTGGTCGTGCTATCAGTTGGCCATATTCCAGGTGTTGCATTTGATGCTTTTTACCATTTTGCTTTAAGAGAAAAGTTCCCACCTGCTTCTCCTCCTTTATTTCCTCTAGCTTTTTCTTCATCTCTGCACTTGTCTTTCCTTTTCCTAAATGCTGTAGTGAAGTGGGTTTCTTCTTCTAAGCTCTTTTCTGAGTTTTTTTGCTAATCAGCTGCTTTTTTTTCTGTGTTTGTGTTTACATCCTGTCTGCCTATTTTGTTTACCTGTGTTTGGTCTGTGTTTATGTTCATTATATATGTTTGTTTGTTTGTTTGTTTGTCCGTTCGTTTCTGGTCGTGTGCTCAATTATTCATTCACAGCTCCGACTCAAGTGACAGCCGTCTACCAATCATCCGAAGAGGCGAGGGGTCAACGGAGGAGACGTATGATGAGAGCTACGGTGATGACAGGGAGTACCAAGAGCACGACCACTCGCTCTCCTCTGACATGTACTGCTGAAACAGACACACACCACAACAGTTCAGCTTTCACATCTAAAGTTGATAAGATTCAGGGAAAGTCTTTCATTAACTCCTCTCTTTTTCTATGTATACTTCTTCCTAGGCTTGTGTATCATGATGACACGTGTAAGCAGTTGACTCCCATGGAGGAAGGAGAGGAGGTAGAAGACAGAAGAGGAGGAGGAGGGTGGCAATCCCCCAGGAGAGTCTTCCTCTGCCCCACTTCTTTGGGTGAGTAAAGACAAAGATATTTACTAAAAGTTGTTTCAAAGTATTTATATATGTGAATGCCTCCTTTGTTATAGTTTTGTCATTTTTACATGCTGTGTGTATATTTGTTGTGTGTGTGTGTGTTAGGGCGGAGATCCTCCTTCCATCTGGAGTGTCTCAGGAGACAGTCGAGGCCAGACGTCTCCCAGAAGACGGCTGTACCCTTACACCTTGTACATCATCAGGTAGAAGTTGTCCACAAAAAAAAACATCAGACGTATTCTTCACACTTAAATGCACATAAACAAATTGTAAATACAGTGAGGTTGAATTCTCAACCATCTCCTCCTCCCCCCTCCCGCTCCTTTATCCCTCTGCTTTCTCCTCCATCTCCTCCTCCAGGCTCTGGCAGTTGCAGGGTTGAGTCCTCTGCTAAGAAGGAGTCACTCACCTACCCTCTTCAGCCGGCTGTGCTCTACGCCTCCAGCCAGTCCCACAGGTATACTGCACACTGTGCACACAGCCAAAGCAGAATGCTGTTACTCAAGTACTGGCAGGAATGTTGCATTACATTTCCTCTACAGGCACAAATTTACCTTTGTTTTATGAGGATAAACAGGCTTAAAGTTCCATTATCAGTTTGCATTCTTGTCATGTTGCATTTTTTCATTGCACTTGTATTTTTAAATGTTGCTCCTCCTGTCTTTGTTTTTGTAGGCCATGGCAGCGATGCCTCCTACCAGCGAGTGCCCTCTCTGAGGCTAGAGGGCGCCAACTCCCATGAAAAGCTCAATACCAGCTTGCCCTCTGTCAACTGTGGGCCCTGGTAAGACTAAGTACCTTTAAGAGAGCTGTTAAAAATCCAAGTTCAGCTGTCAGAGTAGCAGTTAGGGTGATACCTATGAAACTGGAGGATTAAGAACTATCATCATTAACACATGTATTGTTCCTAGGTACAGCGACAGTAATGGGAACAGCCGGGTGCCCAGCCCGAGCCCCAGCGCGTCTCGGCCGGTGTCGCTCACAGTGCCCTCGCTACTGGGAAAAGACTCCAGCTCACTGTCTCACGGCAGTGCAGGCAGTCTGGTGGAGGCGGTGAGTGTGTGTGATTGTGCACGTGTGTGTACAAGTGTGAGAAGACTTCAGTTTACCTCTCACTTCATCCGCATTCAGGTGGAGCCTAAATAATCCTCAACTGAGAGGATTTTCTGCTTTTTTTTGTCTTATGTGAGTAAATCCTAACCTGAGGGTTGAGATTACCACAGTGGGTCACTGTGGGGTTTAAGAAATGTCCAGCCATACAGCTTTTTATTTTTTGGTAAATATTGGATAGTGTTAATCCTTTTGGAAAAAAAACATACTAAAATGACACAATCTGAAAGGTTTAGAGATAAAACTTATCATCTATAGACTTTCAGTATCCTTGCAAAGGATGAGTCTGCTGAAGTGATGTGTGGGTCCTGGTGTTTTATATTCACAATCACCCAACCAATTATAATATGCACTAATACACAATCTGTACTTGTATATTCGTTATGAAGCAATCATTAACTGCAACCTTAACCACTAAATCTCCACCTCTCTTTCTTCCTCCATTCCCCTCTTCCATTACACTTTTCCAATTTCCTCCTCAAGGTGCTAATATCAGAGGGTTTGGGTCATTTCGCCCAAGACCCTTCGTTCATCGAGGTGACCAAAGCCGAGTTGGCAGACGCATGTGACATGACCATTGAGGAGATGGAGCACGCCGCCAACAACATTCTCAACGGCAACACGGCCACGAATGCCCCACCCAGCACCTCATCCACCTCCCAGCACAGCCCCAATGGCAACCTCCTCCCCTTCCATCCAGCAGCGGCGGCGGCGGCAACACACAGGGACCAAACGGTCAGCGAGGGCGCTGTAGAGGCCGGAGGGAGCAGAGGCTCAATCCACGGGCCGTCCTCGGTGGAGGAGAGGCAGGAGCTGCTAGCAGGAGGGAGGGGACGAGAGGAGGAGGAGGAAGAGGCAGAAGTGAAAGAGGAGGTGCACCGCAGAAGCTCAGTTGTGATGGGAGGAGCGCGGCAGAGAAACAGCGGGCTGTTGGAAGACGAGGATTTGGAGTGTGTGACGAGTTTGTAGGAGTCAGCTTGACGGGTTCGATCGGCTGCCTGGCCCCTCTGACATCATCAGAGACCAAAGCTTGTTAGCCCTGGGTAACACTGCCGCAGCTGGCTCTGTCTGTCCCCGCCCCTTACACACACACATGCACACACCAACTCACACACACAGACACACACACTGTATGCCTCTCTGCCAGACGTTTCTGCTCTGGACATTGGCGGCCAGTGACGCAACCTTAAACACCTGGTTATGACTTTGTATGAGTTTGTATGTGTGTGAATATTTGTAGTAAAGTATACCACACTATATACTATCTGAGTGTATGCTAATGTGTGTGTGTGTGTTTGTGTGTGTGTGGTCTATGATTTACTCTGTTTGTACTTGTTTGTAAGTGCGTGTGTTATTCACACGTGTCTGAGTGTGTCTCTAAAGTGCCTCACAGTTTTATCATGTCCTCAAAGTGTGAAGAGCAGAAAAGTAGAGACAAGCAAAAAAAAAAAAACAGCAGCAAGTGAAAAGAGAGATAAAGGAACGCTAGAAAGGAAACAGCAGAAGCAGGAAGTCCTTTTATGGATTTCCTGCATTCGACATAGTGTGTTTTTTGTTTTCATTTCTTCTGCCTACTTTGGTGTTGTGTTATTGTTGTTTGTCTGGCCGCCATGGAGCCAGGTAGGGGACAGCAGACCAGCTTGTGGGGGGGGTCACTTAAGGATTCAAATCTGACCCCACCCAGTTGAGGTCAAAGGTCGACTCCTCCTTCTTGGTTCACTGATGAAGCGCTGTATTGAGTAAACAGGGGCGAGGAAACCCCTGTTTGAATTTCTCTTCCTCTTCCAAAGCTAAGGAAACTTGGAGCACAGCCCTGCCAGCCTGGGGGTGGAATTAAGGTGACACACCATCCCCAGCCAAGGGGGGGAAGGATTTGAGGGATGGACCAACAGCCTCACAAGGCTGCTGTAAGGGGGCCACAGCAGAGAGAGACACTCTCTGGCCAAAAGGAAGCTAGCCAGCTCTTTTATTCGCTGGTCAATAAGACGCCAGCGAGAGACAAACTCACCTCGTCCGTCACCTTGATCTGGCTTTGCCTCCTCCGCTGCTTTTCCTGGTTTGGCCACGCCCGCTTCCTGCCCATAACAGGAAATGGGAGGAGCAATTGGTGGCTAAACAAAAGACAGCGAGCCCCCTTTTTCTGCCTCATACCTCGCCGTTCCTCACTCCTCCCTCTCTCCTTCCTCCCTCCTCTTTGGTTATCCCACCATCCGTCTCCCTCCATCGCTGGCTTTTTGCTTTCTCAGCCCTTTGGGAGGTGAGTGTGAACAGGGCAACGGAGACGGAGGGTGGAGGAGAGAACGGGAGTGACAGATTGAACAAAAAACAGACTGGGCATGGATCTAAAGAGAATCTGTCCATCAATCAACCTCACTTTCTTCTCCAAGACCCTCCTCTTCCTGTCAGCATGGAGTCCTATTGGATTTGCTGCCACACGCTCTCTCTACTGACCACGCCCACTATGTATTTAACAGTTCAATATTGTGCAAAACTGGCTAGCCATGACTATTTTGTTTTATATTCATGATGTTATTGGTTTAATTTATCCTTGATTTGTTTGCACAATCGGGGTGCTGGTCTTATAAATGTATTTTTGCTCGGTTTATTTTAGGAGAATTTTAAGAGGTTTTAAGTATCGAAGCAGGGCGTAGTGTTTGCGTGTGAGTGTATTACTATATTTGTGCGTGCGGGGTGTGTGTCTGCGTTTTAGTACAGGATGTGTGCGAGTGCGTGAGATAGTGTGTATCTAAAAGGGGGGTCTTTCTCTCTATCAGTATGCACCTTTTACAGATTGTATCTATTTATTTATTTATTTTTCCCAGAAGAGAAAAAAATGTGTGTGGATGTATGTGTGTGTGTGCGCGTGTCTTTGTTTGACTGGTTACTTATGTATTCTAAAAAGCTGATTTTAAGCCTAGACAGTAAATTAAGGTAGCATTACAAGTATGGTTTTGTGTGTGTGTGAGAGAGAGTGTGTGTGTGTGTATGTGTGTGATAATGGGCCTCCTTAACACAGGGTTACCATGGACAGGCATGCTTCCAAAGCTTTGTGGTTTCTTTAGCACGGTTTTTACTTTTTAGCCAAGCTGCAGAGTCAGAAGCCACTCTATCTTTAAAAAATTAGTCATCACATAACCTTTCTTTATTTTTTCTGTTTAGTGGTAGGTAGGCGTAAGGTCTCCAGTGAGGGCAGAGTGACGGTTAAGTTTACAGCTGCCAGGAGTTTCAGCATTGCAGCTTGGCCAGAAGGTAACAAGCTTTTTGGCATTTGCTGCTTTTTTCTTCTTTATGGTGGAATGGTCGCTCTGAATGGTAGAAGCACCAAAACTCGTACTGCCACAGTGACGCCTCAAGAATGAACTGGGGGATGACGCCCTGATCGCTCGGCTGTAACATACCATAATCACATGAGTTCATCATTTTAACGTAGTTTCAACTCCAAATGAACTATTAGGGCTGGTGTACAGATGCTGCAAGACTTCTGAATCACATCTCTTTGTCTGAGGTCTGCTCATATCACAAAACATGATGATTTGTTATTGATTTATTGACATTGTTAGAATTTTAAAAAGTTCACTGTCTGAATTATTATTTACTGGTAAAACAAAGTACTAAAAAAGATTATTTTTCAGACATGAAATGCTCTGATAATTGATAGGATGTGATAATTGTTTGGTTTATGTGTTAAATTCTTGGATATAGATCAGAAAACTCATCTAGGAAGGAAGTTCCATCCTAGATGTTCCCCTAGTGGTTTTTTGTCTTTTCATTTTGTTTTTTATGGATTTAAGGTAGCATGCTGACAGCTTTTTATTGACCTTTTTCTATTATGGCACAGGTATGAACCTCAGGCCTCAGTACATCACACAGGGCACAGGTCTCTCTTTAGAAATGTTAGTATCATATCTTCAGTACTAAAACAATTTAAATCAGATCTCAGATAGGGGTTTAAAGTCTGTCTTTTCAGACAAGTGTTCACATGCAGATGCATCTCAGTGATAAATCAAATTTTATGTCATTGTTTCATCATTAAAACAGCACTTTTAAACTCTTGGTATCCCTGAAAAATCTTAATATATTAGTTATCTAGAATAGTTCAAGAAAAAGTTGTCACAGAGGACGAAATCTATAAATTATCTCCAAACATGTCACTTTAAAACGCATTGAATTCCCATGCGAGACACTTATCACATGTCAACTTAAAGCCATTAGCTTTCGCTTTAATTTACCTAAAAGGACTACTCACTGAGCTCATTCCTTCATGTTGAGATGAGCAGGTTTGTGGCAAGGAAGGGTATGCATGGACACACTGCCATACACTGCATCCTGTGCCAGTAACAGACTTCTGACGTTATTATGCAAATTAAATGTGAATGTTGAACGTGTTTTTAGTGGCAATGCTGTTGTCGTTTTGTCGATACAGTCATACTGCAAACCCTGAAGAAGTCTTTTGTTGTCTAAGGAAAAAAAACCCTCCCTGACATTTAGTCTGTCATTCTTACCAGAAATCATTAAGCTGCAGAAAACAGCTTTAGAATTTCTTTCTTTCAGTTGTTCCAAAAGCACCTCATTAAAATAGATCTTTATTTACTTGGTACCATAAGCTAACATGCTACTTTGCGGCTAGTGGCTCACTTTCAGTATAAGCTGCTTTTTTTTAAGTCAACTTTTGTGTCTAAAAAGCTAATAAGGCAGATTTAGGTACGATCAAACATGTTCATGTGTTTGCAGGGTTCGATGTTTTTAACTCTAAAGTTAGCACATGCCCACTCTGTGCTTC
Organism: Acanthurus lineatus; assembly: GCA_029814665.1. NCBI lineage: Eukaryota > Metazoa > Chordata > Actinopteri > Acanthuriformes > Acanthuridae > Acanthurus > Acanthurus lineatus. The sequence goes on from JAPZDV010000015.1 coordinate 10,780,574, forward strand.
AGCTTTTGTTTTGACACCTTGTTGGATTGGCCTCTGATAATGAATATTAAACCTCCTTCTGGTTATTTATGGTAGTTTACTCGATGAACAAAATGCCTATTAGGTCTAAACCCTCAATACTAAATGTACCCAGCAGGCGCCTGAATTGTAAAGTAATTTTTGTATCCAAGCTGCTACAAAATAGCCAGTAGTAGTACTAACCATCAGCTAGTATAGCAACAGCTATGAATGTCACTCTCTCAAGGCATTTTAAATAAGAAACCACGTAATGAATGACAATAGGCATTCACAGACTTGGCTAGGAATATTTCCATCAGGCTGTATAACAGAGAATTTCTGTTATTTATGATCAAAGCCTTGAGATAAATTATTAAGAATTACAAAAACATTGAGAAAAGTTAAGTATCACTTCCAGCTTTGAGAATAAAAGGACACACATAATGCATATATGCACTCAGAAACTACATTTAGTTCAAATCCCTTACTTTTGTGTTTCTAATCAATGTTCACTGACATATTATGGACACACATATTCCATAGTGAAACCCTGCATATCAGAAGTGCCACACCAGGCTTTGTTGTGTCTGTCTATAGGCTCTGTGGTTTCAGGTGAGGGATTCAGAGGCCTGTGGTGCCCCTGTGTGGAGTGGAGCAGCATTGCAGTTTGTATGTTCTCTGTTGGTTAGCATGAGCTATGAGGTGTTGTGTTGCAGTATAATAGTACGAGTGGGTGTAAACCTGCATCCCACAAGATATGCAAAAACAATGCAATAACTCTGACTGTATACAAGGTTCCCGAAGTAAATATACTCGTGAAAGTGGGAAAAAAAGTAACATCATGGCTATTTTTTTCTGTTTGTTACATTTTTAAGTGACTCAGTGGTTTCCATGCCAGAGAAACCCAACATACTTGAAATCAGGTACATTGCAGTGCAGTAAAGTTATTTATTTATCTTTATCTTGCCAGGGTGTTGGATGTGCATCTGCAGTCAAAAGCCTGTGTCGAGGCAGCGACGTGAGGTTGGTGTTTTTACCCGTGGTTTAACATCCAGCCAGCAGAGACCCAGAACGAACAGCTGATCATTTATTTTGACTGATTTATCCACAAAAACAACTGACCTCACCTCACTGACTCAGTGAGGTTTTGACTGCGTCCCCTTTCTTATGTCCAGTTTGTTTTTAAATTGATTGAGCTTCGTGGGTGTTCCATCAGTATTGCATGAGGTTCACATGTTGACATTGAGTGTGCCAGGTTTTGCAGTTGTTTTGCTTTTATCAGGTTAAGTTTCATATCGCATAATGACAGAGTAGCTATTTCTATTTTGTGTACATATGATTAAAGTTGGATTTCCTCTAAAAATCTGACTGTGGACGCCAGTGGAGGGTATTTGGAAGGTGATTTTGCATATCTTGTGTCTTATGGGCTCTTAGTTAATTTTTCTCTCTGAGAAGGGCAGGGCTCAAGCTCAAATGATTGTCAAAAGTTGAGAGAAAGCAAACTAAAGCATTCTTCAGTCCTCAGTTCAGACAGGTATCACTGCTTCTTTTGCCTTTGTACTGACATAGTCTGTGTCTTCAACTTATATTTTTCCTCATCTGACATATGAGAGATGGATCAGTGGGAGTAATCAATAAGAAATGGACCAAACTACCCATAATTAGTAGCTTTTCACACAAAATATTAGACAGAAAAACACAGGCAGCAGTTAGCTAACATATTCATACTTTGTTGTTTACCTGCTTTATTTAAGCACAAGTGAACAATTTCTAACATAAACCTCAACTAAAAATACAATGATTACATTGAAGCTGTGGCCCAATTTCCATACCACACACCCACTTTGAGCAGTTCTTGATATTTAGTGTACAAGCCATTGACCCTAAATAGATGAGAAGTGAAGCTATAACATCTTGATCGCCCCCTGGTGTCTCAGTGCAATAAATGCCGTAAATCTCACCCCTGCATGGGGTAGTAGATAGGACATGAGTCAAACCAAATAAGTATCAAGTATTTTCTGACAAGATAGTGACATCATGTTGACAACAGGGTTTGTTTTATCAGATTTAACCAAGCTTCTCCAGAGTCAAAGTCATTATGCATCTCCTTTCACAGACTTGTAGCGACCCTCTCAAACTGATTGATGATGCAGCTCCAGAAAGTTGTCAGACTGCAACAAATGAACTCTTTGCTGCCCTCATTTTAAAGTCTTTGGACAGCACACTTATTGCATAATTTATGCTTATTTCTTGCATACCAACTGCAAAAATATACTTCACAGATTTGAAAACAGTATGCAAGTAGTGTGTGGTTTGGATTTGGAACAGTCCTTTCCAACAGCTGGCATTTTGACCAATTAGCAAGGAAAAGCACTGGTGTAGCTAAAAACCTTAAATCATGGCTCAATTCTATTTTGGTGCACCAGTAAACCAGCATGCACCAAACCACAGCTGTGCAGCTGAAACCACTAATGGAATGTAGCCGTTAATAATGAGGTGATAACACCTGCAAGTCACATTTGTCCACCTCGAGTCGAGTCTATTGTTATGTGTTTGTGTAAGTGCGGTCTCCGCCTCTCTGTAAATCGTTAGTTGTCACTTTATCAGACTAATAATCCGGCTGATAAGTTGCAGCTGTGTCTGCTGCTCCACCTGCAGCAGGTTAAACAATAAACACAACCCTCTGACATAAAGGGTGCACTTAAAACTCAAGACATTTTCCGGAATAAAGTAAGACAGAGTGAGATAAAAAGTCCTTGTTTCTGATAAGATGGTGACAATCTAGTTGATGACATTTTGAAGCAGTTGGTGTTTGATCGGAGTGTTTTTTTGGTTTTTATGTCATCATGTTTGAATTTCAGGTTGGTCGAAGGTCTGACATGGTGATTTATATATCCAAGTAATGTTTTATGTGCATGGGTTTCTCTCTAAGGATATAAGTATTGGTCCTATGTGAATGATAGTATCTTTTGTCTCACCACTAGCCTATGATTGTATATTTTTATATATCATATACCATTCTATAGCAAAATATATATAAATATATAATATTTAACCACCAGAATGTTAGAGTAAGGAAAAGGCAGGACACTTATTTGGGAATGTAATCACTGAAATGTTGGTTTTGAAAATGTGCTATACAGGCCTACTGACTGAGGGTCAGTATGAATTTATTAAGAGTCCCACTTTATTGATCGTATTGTTGACCAAAAGGAACCAGCAGGGAATAATGTATTTATATCCAAAGCTGATGACATATACGCAATGGGCTTTGATGATTCCCAGACTGTTTGGCATTTTTTAGTCCACAGAAATATGGCTTAATATAAATATTATTAGCTGCAGAACACAAAAACACAGAAAGGCTACTTCACCTGAATCTTAAATACAGCTAAACCCACTTCATATACAGAAATCAATGCTGTTCATAAACCTTAAATTCATAATTTGACCCCAACTTTAAGACTTTAGAGCAGCTGAGAGATCAGATATTCAAAATGTGTTTGCTTACGTGTTTGTTTCTCGTCGTCAAGTGTCCTGAAAGACATTAACTTACCAGCAACCTGTCAGTGCAGGTCAGAGTCTGGACTTTTTCCTGCTGTAGCACCGAGAGACCCGTCTCTCTTTCACATCAGCGTCACACACTAATACACTGTACACATTATTATTATCAAAGCTATTAAAGACATCGAACCAAATAAAAAAAAATCCACCTATCAAGGACTAGATCTCTCTATGCTTTGAGCCATGAAAATCATGTAGCTTCAATTTTTTTCTTCCAAGAAAGGAATTAGAGGACTTGAACTACATCTACAGCGCAGACAGGGAAGTGAAGAAGTTCAGCAGCTGAACAATTAAATAATTTTGTGTGTTTATGCGGCCATGAAAGTCTGGAAGAGAAAATTATATTCAATCTTTTGTGGATTTTTTAAAAAAAGATGAGTTTATGTTCTCTGCATCTTGACAGTGAGGGCCATGAAAACTCCAAAAATACCTTGCGTTTGTGTGGAAGAGCTGCTATACATGTGCATGAATCAGTGTCAAGCTGCTCAGTATTAAGACAAGATGTCATCCAACATGCTTTAACAAATATAGTATTTTACACACATATACCATTTAAAAAGTATTACAGCTGTGAGTTTCTCCTAAAACTTTACTCAGATACATGTGACTTATCAGAGAGCGTGAGGCTGGAGAGCAGGACTCGCTCACATTTCCTGCCACCGTTCAACAGATAAACGTATTTTCTTGTAAACATAAGTGTTTGTTGGTTGTTCGATCCTGACAAAAATATTTTAAGAGGACTATTTTGAATATAGATTTTATTTTCCCTTCTTTTCTAGGTACAAATCAGCATAGCCTGTTGTTGTAGAAATCCAATTAAATTGAATTCAAGTACGAATTTCCCTTTTCTGGAGAAACAAGAGAGGACGGCCTCTTTGTTCTTATGTTGTACAGATGTTATTTTAAAGCAAATGCTGATGAGGGCTTTGAGAAATGGAACAGAAAGTTAGAAAAGGAATATATCATAAAATACAAGTTTATATTGCAAGTGTTTTCTATTTTAGATATTCCATAGAAAAACTATGTCTAAATTATAAAATATTTAATGATAGCTTGGAGCTGGACTTTGCAGAGGATCAAAAGAGAGTTTATTCTTTGATGGAAAATGCCCAGATACTGGTATGAGGATTAATGTTTTAATGGTTTTACCATCAGCTGAATGTTTCTATTAGGTTTACATGTCATGATGGATAAGTTTCCTTTCGCGTGAAAAATTAGCCTTTTGTCTGTTTGTTGCCAACGCAAGAGCAGGACTTTAGGAAAGAAAAATGCAATGGGATTACAAGATTAACATGATAGTGGTGCATTTTATTTAATAAAAGTGGCACTTTGTGAAGACACTTTTAAAATTAAGACCCTTGATGGATTTATTTTGAATCTTGATCTATTATCGAGTGATTAGGCATCGGGCTGGGTGTACAAATTTAATTTAGAGCCTTCAAAATTGAAATAATCTAAAACATTTGTATGTACTTTGGGGGCAAAATTACTCAAGTGTCACAAACTTGAAACACCACGATCAGTATTTAAAGAATCTTGACCAACCCTCTGCATGTTGTGCTGCACTGACT
>JAPZDV010000015.1:10785805-10812778 GCA_029814665.1 Acanthurus lineatus
TGGATAAGTTTCCTTTCGCGTGAAAAATTAGCCTTTTGTATATTTGTTGCCAACGCAAGAGCAGGACTTTAGGAAAGAAAAATGCAATGGGATTACAAGATCAACATGATAGTGGTGCATTTTATTTGATAAAAGTGGCACTTTGTGAAGATACTTTTAAAATTAAGACCCTTGATGGATTTATTTTGAGTCTTGATCAATTATCGAGTAATTAGGCATCGGGCTGGGTGTACAATTTTAATTTAGAGCCTTCAAAATTGAAATAATCTAAAACATTTGTATGTACTTTGGAGGCAAAATTACTCAAGTGTCACAAACTTGAAACACCACGATCAGTATTGAAAGAATCTTGACCAACCCTCTGCATGTTGTGCTGCACTGACTCACAAAAACACTGAAACTCTCATAGCTGCATGTGAAGTTCTACACCAGTGAGTCTTGGGAAAATTTGATTTCTTTCACCCGAGATAGTTTTTTACAGCTCCCTTCCTTTTTCTTGGGGCTGCTGAACCCTAAAACGAACCAAATAAATGAAACTTGCTTGCCCAGTAGATTTAGAAATAACATGTAGGATAGTTAGAAACAAGTCACACTTTGTGTAGCAGCACCTCTTTGTTTAACACATAGGATAACTGTTAGTATTGTAAAGGAGATCCCTGTTTGCACATATTAGATTATCTGACAAAAAGATTGCTCTTTATATCCCACTGTTTTTGGAGAAGGAAGCTGCACCCACAGTCTATTGACTGAGCAGAGTTTTCTGCACCAGCTAGTGTGTCTAAAGTGACTTTCTTCAGGATTTTACTCAGCTAACAACCCTCAGCTCTGGAGGTGTGGCAGCAGCTTTACGATGCAGACTTTCTCTCAGTGGTTCTGGCGTTTAAAAAACAGCTCGTCCTCCAGCTGAACCATGAATGTCTCTGCCTCAGTGCGTCTGCCACTTCTCCCTAATCTCACTGATAAGAGCTACTTAACGTTGCACCATGAATGATAATGATTTCATCCCTTGAATGTAGGTAGCAGTGGTGCTCATACTGATGTTTTTACATATCTGACAAGGCCACATGAAGTATTTGAAAAGTTTCGGCTCCTATGTTTGGATATTTCCCCTTTTTTTAGCAGCTGTTAATGGAAGAAAGCATTGGAAAATTTAGTCAACACAGACGTAAAAGATCTGATTGACCTCTTTGCAGACACATCGGGTCTCTTCAAACCTTGACTCCAAGGGGTTTTTGCCTCCTTGAGAGAACCACAAAGACCACAAAGAATCAAACGGATCTTATATGCCTGTGTGTGTTTGTGCAGTTTCATGTACATTATCAGTGTTTTCTTCTGCTGGTTACTTTTTTGCTGGTGGGGAAATGCCTCTTTAACAGCATGCAGGTGTTAACTACATTTTTCCGTCCAGGCCTTTTGCCAGCCTGGAGATTCAATGGCAGGGGATCCACGGCTCCATATACAGCAGTGTTTGATGAAAGCTTTTCCGCTCCTTGTTTTATGGGTTAAACGCCAGAGCTGTGCGGCTCTGCTCTCCATTGGTCAGTAGTGTCTTATGAGCTCGTTCATAGTCTTAGTTCACTACTCATGCAAGGTGTTAAAGGGCCTTCGACAGGATTGAGCTGTTTGTTCGTTTGTTTTTGGTCTTTCCTGTCTGTTGTTAATCCTCGAGTTTATTTCGTACAGAGCGAGGTGTTCACACGGAGACCGATTTGTAATATTAGTAGTGACGCTACTGTTAAATGTAGTCTTTACTAACAGCACTATTTATGGTCAAAAAATGATCTAGAGTGTGTTATTGTACTTGGTAGCTTTGGAGGCAGGTGGCCATTTTGTAACAGTTCTTTAACATAAGCCACTCCCCCTCAACTGCGAGGGATTTCATTGGTTCTGAGGTTGCTAAGTGACGCCGGCCCAACATCATTTGGTTTCCTCAGTGGTGGCGACTGCATGGTCTCACGGTTGACACACCCTTTTATTTTTTTTCCTTTCTTCTCCTTCTTCTTCTTCTGCTTCTATTTCTTTTTTCTAAAGGAGAGTTCTTGATTTTTTTTGTTCATTCATTTCATTTTAGATTTTAGAAAGGGAAAGAATACAAATCAAATCAGAATATTAATTCAATCACTTTTTCTACTCCTATTTTCAATAAAAAGTGAAATGAAAAACCAAACAAAAAGTTGATTTGTAAATAAGTAATGTACAGTTTGTATCTGTAACTTGTCAGTCTGTCATTGGTGACAGAGTCTGTCTTGCTTATAACGCACGCTACCAGTAAATAAAAAAAGGAAAAAGTATATTTAGACTGTATGGTCCCTTGAAAGCAAGTTTTAAATTAATATCTGATGTATATTCCTGTAACATTGCATTTTTATCTGAGGAATGATGTTATTAAAAAATTGCAAATAAATTGCATTTCCTACAGCTGTGTTTTTCACCTTCTTTTAATATTTGCATTTCAGGTTCTTCACTTTTTATCTTTGTAGACCAGCCATCACGTTAACCTGCCAGAACATTTTTAATGACTGTTTAATTGCTGGACTACCCAAGATACCCGAGATAGACTTAGGGCCCTTTGCAGGTTAATATTAAAAATTAAGAATTAAATTCTAATTTTAATTCTAATCAAAGTTTTATTTGCACCAGGTTCTCTCAAGTCTTCTGGGGACGAGGTGAGAAAAGTGTGTCCTGCTGTGTTTAGTTAAAAGGCTCACACTTGCTGTATCACATAAACTTACATGCAACCCACAATTCTCAAAAAGACAGCAGCCAAAACTCACTAGTTTGATAACAGTATTTAATAAAAAAGAAAAAAAAACAAAGGGAATTTTCAAGTATTACCTATTGTTGTGAGTTATTGTACAATAAATAATGGTCAATTTAAAGGGTTTTATGCACATCTATTAGAGGGTTTTTTGATTTTACAAAATCTTTTTATAAAGTAAAGTGAAACATTATTACTGTCAGCTACACATCATGTGTCAGATTTATGAGTTGCCAAATGTCTTTTCAGATTCCCCTGCTGGGAGAATTCTCTCTCACAGTTCGGACACTTGAAAGGTTTCACCCCGTTGTGGCTGAGCGTGTGTCTTTTCAGGCAGTTCAGCGTGAGGAAACGCTTCGGGCACTCCGAGCACGGGTACGGTCGCTCCCCTGTGTGAGAGCGTGTGTGGACGTTCAGGTGACCCTTGGTGGAGAAGCCCTTCCCGCAGTGGGTGCAGGTGTACGGCATCTCGCCGGTGTGAGAGCGAGTGTGCAGCAGCAGCTCCCCGGAGGACAAAAACGACTTCCCACACATGGTGCACAAATAATTCCTTTCCCCTCTGTGCATCTGCATGTGTCTTGTAATGCCAGAATTGCTGAAGCCTTTACCACAGATGGTGCACAGGTTCCTGGGGCCCTCGTGCAGGCGTTCATGCTGCTTAAGTGAATAGTTGCACAGGAATCCCTTGTTGCACTGGCTGCATGTGAATATCCGTCCCCTCTTGTGGAGTCTCTGGTGCTGATAATAACCTGACGCACTTGTGAATCCCTTCTCACACTGGCTGCAGCTGTACGGCAAGCTGTGGAGCTTCATGTGAGTCTTCAGTTGATTTGGATGTTCAAAAATCTTTTCACACTTTGGGCACTTGGTTTCTTCCTCTGTGAAGTTTTTGATCACAGGCCGTGTGCTCAGAAACCTTTTGTCTTCCCCTGTGGGTTCTTTCCGTCTACGTCGCTCCTTGTTTTCCAAGTTGTGCTTCTTCTGCTTACGTTCCCTCTTTTTCCCAACACCTTCTTTCTGTTTACATTTCCTCTTTTTCTCTGAGTTTCCTGCTACTTTGTTCTTTTTTGTATTTAAGTCTTTACTTTTGCGCAGAGTCTTTGCTGTGGCTTTTTTCACAGACAGTTTGTTCTGAATGGGAGCTGTTACGGGGTGCTCACTCTGGATGTGCTCTTGGACTTTTCTCTTTATTAGGTGAGCAAACGAACACTGAGGGCAGATGAACAAACGAGACAGACGACCTGAAAACAGCATGAAAAACAGATGGTTAGTCTGTTGTGACTGACTGCACTGATTCTGGTTTGTTTCTGCAGCCTTTGCCTTACCTGATTTCCTTTTTGGCGTCCAATCATCTGTGACATCTGAGCTTTGACTTGAGTCTTCTTCAAAATCTTCCAGTGCCAGGTTCTCATCTTCATTGTCAAAATCATCATCCTCACCGTATGATCCAGTGAACCTCTCCACCCCAGTTGAGGCAGGGAGGGCCAGAGTGGACAAAAGGGTATCTGTTGTGCTGCTTGAGGGAGCTGTGGAAAAGGAACAGGCATTGGTTACTTGTCCTGCTGACTATAACTTTCTGAATAAAATAAAAAGTATCAAATAATAATGTTAAAAAGCGAGCAAGACAGCAGGACGGAATTAAACCGGGAAAAAAACTTTCTAACCTACATCCAAAACTCTTTCTGCTGCTAATGTCCTCTCTGGTAAACTTACCTGGGCTAAGCAAGTCAAGCTGCTTGTGATGATGCAGGAGAGTCTTCAGGGCAAGAGGTTCAGAGAGATGCTGTCCCAACTCCTCTGACACAGTTTTTGTTTCAGAGAGCCATGCAGCTGTCTGAGACAAGAAGAGAACACCAGAGAAATGCAGGTTGGCAGGTGAAACAGCAGTCAGCCTTCAAAACAAAACCACCAAAAGAAGAAGATCCAGTGACAGTGTGATGCTGAGGCTTCTTAAATGAGAAAAAACACAGTGACTGAAAAATGATTACCTCCTGATTTTACAGCATAAATACAAATCAATGCTGTTATACAATGAATCATGACACATATGGAACTACTATTGAATAATGATCTGAATCTGAACCAAATTAAACTTCTCATACCATTTAAAATGCCTGCTACAACTGAAAGAGTGCATGTATTTATTTAGTATTCAGGATTAATAATGTCAAGAGTTTGACCTAAGTATCAATAAGTATTTTTCTTTACAATAAAGTTTAGTTAAGACATGTTTCTAGAGTACCTGTTGAAGGTCCGGTATGGGCAGCAGCTGCTCCAGCCTGGAGAGAAATTCAGACACCAGCTTCTGCAGCTTTTGATCATAGTTAGAGCCGTAGTTTGCAGGAAACACCTCCTACAGAAACAGCCAGAGGTCATTTGGGTTCAGGTTATCAACACATCACTGCTGGAAATGTTTGGTGGGGATCTATTAGAGATAAGAATTTCACATTCTAAAACTCACCTGGAAAAATAACTCTTTTTCAAAAGGAACATTCAAAAGCTTCTGAACCAGGCTGGCAAAGTTGATGTAAGAGGTCTTCAGGATGTCACAACTGGCCTGTTAGGTAGTAGTAGGTAGTAGTTAGGTAGTAGACAATCATTAAGTTGGGAACCTTTTTTAAATACTTGAACTAATTTCAATTCTATGTTTCTATCTGGTTTTTACCCTCTGCTTCCATAAGTTACAACAGGAAACTCATATTTTTTGGACTATGAGATCTTGGATTTCTGTTTTTACATGTGTTGTTCATGTTATGTTCATGAAGCAGCTTTGAATTCTCACCATCTGATCAGTGGAGCTCAGCTCAGCACTGCAGGCATGGATTTTATCCAGGTGGCTCTGGATGGTCTGCAGGTTGGAGATGCCATCACCACGACACAGCTCCAGAACCAGCTGCAACATGAAAAAGTGGGAGACAAGTGACTCAGAGCATGACACAACAGAGAAAGATTGTCATCCATCATGGGAACTTGCAACAGGCTGAAATGTCACTACATGTTACTACTTGTGAAACAACCAAGAAACACAAATATGTAGAGGTACATTTTAAGCACTTTTGGTTAACATTGGCTTTTAAGTTCTGATTGGAAGTTCATACTTAAAAGTTCTTCATCATATAACATGATAAAAAGAACAACTACTGAGTGAGACTAATAATCAAACAGAAATGTTATACTTGAGGGCTAAGTTATCTTGTATGAATAATTTTTTTGGATTGCAAGTCGCATCAAAGAAAAATCAAAACAAATGTATTATCACACACTAGCACATGCTAGTTGATAAGGGTGGGGAAAAAATGAATAAGTTAAATGTGTTCGTTGTGGAGCCACTGAGGGAAAACATGATTGCACAATCCTGGAATTACTGTCACCTGTCACCATTACAGTCAATTACTAAGTGCTAGAGAGAAGGAGTCCAGAGTAAATCCTCACCTTTGCTCTCAGGCCCACGATGAGCTCAGCTCTCTGACTGGGACTCAGGAGCTCTGGGACGATTCCTGTGGCCAAACTGATGAAGTCCACTAGCTTATCATACTGCATCACATTGTGCTGCTGTACTACTTGCCATACAAAGGCAGACATAAGTCTCACCGGAGGCACAAGCAGACTTAAAGAAGCTGGGGGAAGACGGGGTCCTGGAGAAGACATTTGAGACAAGTTTACTGGAATTAATAAGACAAGTTTTATCCACATAGGTTAAAATTACTACTTCAAGCGATTCGGCAACTCAGGGGATTAGCTAACGTTAGCTTAATAGTTGCATTGATAACTGTATTATTTGGTTAAAAAAATGTCTGCGTAGGCTTGCAGGTACAAGATAAATAGTCACACAAACCTTTGCTTTTCCACGCCATTTCTCAATAAATAGACATCGAAAATGTAAACAAAACACCACTCCTACTTTCATTTTACAGAGCAGAGAATTGAACGCATGACTTCCGGATAAAACGGATGTTGTGGAGACCGTCGTGCCGAGTGCGTGCTCCTACAAAATAAATGTCGGAACGTTCTAATCCATTTCAAGTAAGCATGGCGATGTGACGATACATAAGGTATTAAAAAAGCAGAAGAGAAGAGAAGAGAAGAGAGTAGGGGAGTAGACTGTTTTTTCGTATTCTTTTGTCTGTTTGTTTTCTTTTTTGCTACAAACAGGTGGTTGTGTGTATACTGTCAAATTTCACTTAAGCCAGTAGATGGCGCACATGTGCCACTCCTTTTATGGTATCCTGTATATTTTAAATTTATTCATTTGCACAAGAAAAGAAAACAAATCAAATTCAAACCAGTACAATAGACCTGCAGGAAATCCTTATCTGCATAAAGCTTTTGGGGGATTCTTTCAAGAAAAAAAACAAACAAAAAAAACTTTCAGTAAAATGGTATTAGCAAAACTATATCACTATATCATTTAAAATTAATTAGAAAAGTGTGATTCTTGCCAAAGGTCTTAAGGCAACGTAGATATACGCTTTAAAATTAAAGATGGGACTAAAACTAAGAAATACCGACAGTAATAAACTTTTCATTAGTTCCACAAAGTTGATTTGAGTCAGATCAACGTATATGTGCTACTTTGTAAAAACAATCATGTACGATGTAACTACACCCAGATCGAAGTAAATCCTTCAAGTTTAAGTATCATAACTACTTTAATGTTGAAAAAAAAACAAAGTAGCCTAAAGCAAAGCAAAAGTACCAAAATATGTGTAAAAACAGCTTCTAAAATACACATATTTCATTTAATCAGGAACAATAAAGCAGCAAACTGTTAGTCATTTTTCTAAAAATCCAGTCAAACGCGTGACCTTTCCTTAGAAGTCAGGAAATCCTGCTGCAGGTTGTGTGATCACCTTTAAAGACGTGAGACACAGTAGTAACACACCCAGTCTTTACACGCACAGCCGCTGCCGCTCAGACAGCTCTGGCTCTGGCTTGCGGTGTCTCGCTGTCACTGTGCGTGTCGACTCAAGCATTGTTAGGAAATCAGCTGCTCTTTGTCATCGGAATGCTACCGAAACTCACCAATTCACACAACTAGCAGCTCATTTGTGCGCAATCTTGGTTAATACGCTCGGAGAGTTGTCGCCATGGGAGGAAGACGCAGAGGCGCAGCTGGATACGACGAAGACTTCACCTTTGTCAGTCCAGTAGTCAAGTATCTACTGTTCATATTTAATTTAATATTTTGGGTGAGTGTTTTTCTATTGATATTTAACTTACTGGGTCACAGAGAATTCACAGCATGGTGACCTTTATTTATATTCTCTGTGGTTTTGGGGGGAACCAAATTTGCTCTCTTGTGACTCAAATTAGACCTAAAAACAAAACAAGCCTTAGCTCCTGTTATAACTGGTCAGACTTAGTGTGTTTTCACTTTTGTTTAAGTTAAAAGGGTGCCATGTTGGTTTTGTCTGGTGTCCGTTGGAGGTCCCTTTGCTTTAGGCTGTTTGACTTAGTTAATCATTCACTTTGGTGTTTAACAAAAAGTGAGACAATGTTCAGGAAATATGAGTAGGGGAAGTTAACATAGCAGAACATAGATCTCACACACACACACACACACCCACCACACACACCAGGTGTTACCTACTCAGCCATTGAAGAGACTAGTTGTATTCTCACTGTGTGAATCAGGAATGTATTATCAGATTTTACCTCAGAGCCTGCTTCGCCCGCACACACACTCAGCACACAAAACTTCTGTGGTTTATTTCAAACAAGTTCCTTTAAACAGTGCTCAGTTGCCAAGAAACTCAAACTGTCATTGATCCGTATCCTGATGGACATCTGTGTGAGAAACAGATCCCCATGTCTCTTTTCTACACTTGGGGAACTTGGTTTTTGTGTGAGATGTTTTTTTTTTATCCTTTTAAAACAAGCTTTGGTGAACACAGCAGGTGATTGTATCGATTGTGTTATTGGTTATTCACTATCTGACTGTGGCATTTTGTCTCCCGCAGTAAGAGTATTAATAATTACACAGCTTTACACTTCATTTGTAAGGAATATGGTTAAAAGCAACAGCAGTGGGTTGCAAATAAACCAGAGTTCATATCAGTGGGTGCTCAGGAACTGTAACATAAGGGGATTTCTGACTTAACAGCATTTTGAAGCAGATCTTTTGTTGCAGATTAAACTTGTTGGGGTTTAGTGGTGTGGAATGAGACTCTCTTGTTCCTGTTAAAGCAAAAACAACAGAAAAACAGAACTGATGTAAGTTAAGTTTAAACAAAGACTCTATAAAGGACGCAAAGTGTTCAGCAGTGCTTTTTTACGTGTCTAAGAATTCTTAAAGTCTGTTCTTTACAGAAAATTCCTTCAAAGAGACCTATATGAGTGTATAAGCTGTGTGTGAGCAGTGAACATATCATCTAGCCGTGTACAAACAGGAGAAGGCCGTGCAAAAACTTGAAGCTCTTCAACGTGGAATGTGTTGTTGTCATTTCTGTTGCCTCTGGCTACAGAGTGCTCTTTATAGGACACAGCAAATATTACTGCAAAAGCACGAGTCTTTTTTTGTATAGAAATGTCATGAGTTAGAATTATTTGGTCCAAGCATTGACAAATCATTGACAAACTGGCACAATGCAGTATGAAAACGCAAGCAAGTCAGGTTTAGATGTTGCATAATGTTTCACAAAGCTGTTAAATTTCATCAGACTTTTATAGTGATACAACAACATACAAACTTATTACTTCAGTAATCTGGTTCAGGTGTCATGTCTGGTTTGGTCACTGTGAAACTGAACCTTTTACAAAAAGGGGACAGACAAACCTAACTTTGCCCTCCCGCCTCAAGAGGGTGCAGTGTCTGCGGTAACTGGATCCATTTCATTCAGGGTGTTTCTGAGGGCTCCCTATTATTCTGCTGAGACTGAGACACTCAGAGGCTGAGTGAAAGGGCCTTTATGTTTTTTATTGTGAAAGGTACAGATTGCTGCCAGGATGATTAAGTCAAACGGAAGAAGGGTGGACTACAGAATCTCTTTATCTGCATTTCCAATCAAAATGTGGTATTTTGCTGAAGCATGGATCCTCCGAGGCTGTATTTTGTAATGCTTTTAATTCAGTCCGTAGAGATCTTGTTTATGACTCATAAACATCCAATTAAGTTTACTGCTGAACTGTGGCACTCCCCGGACAAGTAAAAACATACAACTGCCGTGGTTTCAACTTATTATGCACCATTTTATGATTTTTTTCAAGTGCACCAGTTATGCAGAAATCTTAGGAAATGTCTTTTCATGTCCCTTCAGATAATCTCCCTGGTGATGGTGGCAATTGGCGTGTATGCCCGCATGATGAAACATGCAGGTAATGAGTCCTTCACTGAGAAATCATACAGTCTCTTATGTTTACTGTGAGACAGTCGGGGTATTGAGTGTCAGGACACTACTTTTGCTTTTGCTTTTTGGCTTTTGTACTTTTATTGCCTTCACCAAAGCAGCGCAGTGGGAAAACTGGGGAAAACAGACCATTAAAACAAACTTCCATGAATGTTTCTTGTAAATGTTTAAGAAGAATAAGTCTGTCATTTAGCAAAAAAGAGAGTTTAGAGTTTGTTTGCATCAGTGTTTGAGCCCCTCTTTTCTTCTTCCTCTTCGTCTCAGAGGCAGCTCTGGCGTACCTGTCAGTGGACCCTGCTGTAATGCTGATGGTCGTGGGGGTCCTCATGTTCATCATCACCTTCTGTGGATGTGTGGGCTCCCTGCGAGAAAACATCTGCCTTCTGCAGACTGTAGGTCAACTTCAAGACTCTATTTTTTTCTGTATGACCAACATTTGCTCTTTTATGTAAAAAAAAAAATTACTAATCAAAAGTCTTTAAAAAAACTAAGAAACTCTGTATTTGGTTGAATATCTCCTTACAACATCTTGCTATTATAAGGCTTTGCTTATACGGTTTAACATTTTCCTGCATTGTTTTCTCCAATTAGAGGAAGTAACAAGTAGCATTTGAGTTTCCACTGAGACACACACATGTCATGGAAACAATATTATAAAGAATTAACCCCAACCCATTTTTTTTCCAACCATCGTAACCACTTCTCTTTCTGTTTCCGCCTCTCAGTTCTGTATCTGTCTGACAGTGGTCTTTCTGCTCCAGCTGGTTGCCGGGGTCCTTGGGTTCGTCTTTGCTGATAAGGTAACAAAACAATATAGAGGATCAATGTGAATACAAAAGCATAATTATATTAGAACTTTTTTTCCTAACTTATTTTAAACTTGGAAAAGAATATATAGATACAAATGGTATTATAGTTTGCTTGTATTACATTTACTACAATAACTTTACAAGGGATGAACAATGATATATCTTTTAATTCTGCTGCTGATTCTTTTGTTGATTGAACCACACAGTTAACATAAATATCAAATT
Organism: Acanthurus lineatus; assembly: GCA_029814665.1. Lineage (NCBI taxonomy): Eukaryota > Metazoa > Chordata > Actinopteri > Acanthuriformes > Acanthuridae > Acanthurus > Acanthurus lineatus. The sequence continues at coordinate 10,796,944 of JAPZDV010000015.1, forward strand.
TTGGCATCTGTTGAAGCTTAACCTCACAGTCATTCTGTTGCATCCTGATCAAAATAATAAATGTCATATGTAGAGGTTGTTTATAGATTCTTTTGTAGGGTAAACATTGTTTTATTTTTCTTCCCTCATTGTGAAGAATGGGGGAATACTGACCTCTCCTGGGCTTTGACTGTAACTGCTACAAATTTTAATTTGCACTCACCAACATTTTCTTTATTGAGTTTTCAAAATACTCAGACATGTTTGTTATGTGACTTTGTTAGATCCTAAAAAAACAGTTGTGAATTCTAACCCACTGCTAGTTTACAGATACCTACTACTTTAACAGGATTAGTGGTTATGTTTTTTTTTCATAGTAATTCTGCTGATGTTAAAACTATATTCTATGCTACAGTATTTAACTAGTCTGTGTATTCATGCTGTACTTTTTATTTAAAAATACTCTCAAATTTACTTTTTTCACTCTGCAAAGGCTCGGGAAAAAGTAACTAAGATGATCAATAAGTCCATCATCCACTACAGAGATGACCTTGATCTGCAAAACCTCATTGACTTCGGTCAGAGAGAGGTAAGGATTCAAACACAGACACCACTGCAGTTCAGCATCACTCTTTTATTACAAATACTTAAGCAGTAAAAGTTTTAATAAAGTTTTTTTTAGCTATGCAGGTACTTCACAAGTCCTTTATTGTCCTCCATCTTAAATGTGTGTATGTGTGTGTCCTCAGTTTGGCTGCTGCGGTGGCGTGACGTACACTGACTGGTCTCAGAACATGTACTTCAGCTGTGAGGAGGACAACCCCAGCAGAGAGCGCTGCTCCGTCCCCTTCTCCTGCTGCATCATATCCAGAGACAAGGTCACCCACTTCATAAGACCTTTTTAATAACTTTTTGTGTTTTTTTTTTACTTGTCAATATTTATGTATTTGTCTTTTTTACTGTATGTGCATTTGAGCAGACGGTGATCAACACCATGTGTGGACATGGTATGCAGAAGTTAGAGTACACTGAAGCTGGAAAATTCGTCTACACCAACGGCTGCATAGACACGCTGGTGAACTGGATCCACAGTAACCTGTTCCTGCTGGGAGGGATCGCCCTTGGACTGGCCATTCCACAGGTAGGATAAAATGCACGACATAATTATCAATAAAAACCCTGAGCTCGACCCTCTTTAGGGTGGAGACTAGCAGTCATAACCACCTGGTGAGCCCTCTGTTTGTGCTTCCTCCTCTGCAGCTGGTTGGCATCCTCTTGTCTCAGATTTTGATCAACCAGATCAAAGACCAGATCGAGCTCCAGAACTACAACCAAAAGCACCGCTCTGACCCCTGGAGTTGACCCAGATTTCAGTGAATAGCACTTGAAATACGGGGATGCACGCATGTGTCTTTACCAAAACATCTGTCATCTGAGGACTGAGCTTTCAGCATCACTTCTCTTTTCTTAAAAACACTCGAGCACGTGGACACACTGTTAATGTGCTTTCAAGTACTTGGCAAGGGAATAGAAGTCTGGACACACAAAGGAAACAGATGGAGGAATAAGACTCTGTCGCCACCTACTGGACACAGACCATGCTTGAATTGACCAAACTTCATACAGTAGTAGTTACTTCTATCCAAAGCAGAGATGGGAGGGGGTGTTTGGTGCTTGGGTTCACACTGACAGGATCATCAATGTTTACATAAGAGCTACAATCGGCATAATGTACAACAAATCTCTCTTTTATGCTTCCTCATTTTATCAAAGAGGTCAAACAGGACTGAAAGTTAATACATAGCTTTATATTTTTTTGTGTCAGCTGTGTTCATGTTGTTTCAAATGTTTATAACTGAAAAAAATGTATTTTTGAACATAGGTAATTTTTTTTTTACACTTTTTAGAAATAAAAGAATGTCAGATATGCTTCAAACCATTTAAATAAATTTTGACATGTTGGCTTGTAATAAATGCACATTGTGCCTGTTGGTGTGTAGTTTTGTACACAAGCCTGTGTGTTGAAGTGCTGATCTCTGGACCTCAGATTTGCCATGTAACCATATTACAATACCAAACAGTATAACAGCACAATAAACTGTTTTTTTACAAAACAGTTTTAAGGTGTTTTGTTTGTCAATTAACTGTAACGATAATGTTTGCACAAGTGGCCTGACTGCCCAGAATAACATGGCCGTGTTGGGCAGCTTGGTCGTCCTGCAGAGACCTCACACTGCACATGATGTCATTTCCTCCTCACATTTTAGCCAGCGGACGGCCTGCATGGCTGCAGAGCTGCTGCATCTTGTGGGGGTGTTTCTCTCAATATGTGCCTGATATAAATGTTTGCTCATTGCCACATCAGCTCTGTATCTATGTGTTGTGGCTGATATACTCTCAATCATACGTGCACAATTTAAATCCTGTTCTCACATCTTCTTTTTTCTTTTTTTTAAGCACAAAAAGAGCAGGGGATTCCCTGATCTCAGCTAAAGAAAACACTTGTGTGAATGCCTGAGGTGCTGCAAAGTTGTACAGACTAAAGCTTGTTTTTCTCTGAGAACAAAGAAAAGTTGAGCTGTTATTAGCTGTTTTTGTTAGGATGTAGGTTCAGTGAAGTCAAAAAATTCTGAGAGCTTTTTCTGTCTGTAAGAAATCATTATGTGCTGTAGATTTCAGTATTTAACCTCTTTGTGTTGGCAAGGTTCTTTCCAACGAAGAGCTGCCATTCTCTAAGAGACACATTCATCCTTTACCTTCTGGCAAAAGGTCTTATGTATCAGTGAAGAAGCAAAAAAAAACAACACAACACAACCCTCTCATCTCCACCCCAGTTTCAGTGGCTGGCAAATGAAAACCTGAGTTGTGAGACATTCTCAGCCTGAAACCTGATGCCTGTAATCTTTGGGAGTAGAAACAGTCCTGCATGTTTAACAGCCCTTTGACGCAAGTCCACAATCTAAACATGACATTTCAGTGTTAGTTTAAATCGGCAGAAACTCCCCTCGCTGGGTTTTTCCCTGTAACACGGAACAAAATCTCCTGTGTCACCAAAGTGATGAGCACAAAGGAGCGAAGAAAGCATTTCAGAGCAGATGTGTGACATGTTATTATTTTAGCAAAAGCAGCTGAGTGTAATGAAAAAGTGACAGTTGTAACTGCAGCTTACGGCTCTGTGGCTCTCTCTTATGGTGTGCCTGTGTTTTGGTGTGTGTGTATGTGTGTGTTTGTGTGAGTGAGAGTGAGTGTGTGTGTTGGTCTGGGCTCCGGGACTCTGTGTGTGGTCCCTGGTTTTTGCCTCTGACTCACACAGGCGGCCATGTTGCTGTGGATTTCAAGGAGGCCCAGACAGACACAGAGAGAAACAGAGAGAGAGAGAGAGTTAACCCAGATTTACTCTCAGAGCAACGGGGGAGAAACAAAGCATCTGCAGCCATGCGTGGACCACAAGTGCACCGTCTAATTAATGCGATAACAACAGCCCCACCGTGGAGAATTTACAGAGTTTGAGTTTTGTTTTGAGTGACACCCTGGCATTCAAATCAGCATTAAAAAATACGCATTTAAAATAATGTAACTGTGTGTGAGTTATGTGTGTAAGATTTTGAAGATTCCTGCAGCCACCATGAGAGGAAGTCCAGTCCATTATGGAAGTCCCAAAGGAAACTAATTTAATGTAGTTTTGGGTTATTAACTGTGTCCCTGCACTCCATCCCTCCTACACACACACACACACACACACACACGCACACACTACAGAACTGCCTTATAAACATGTAACAAATATGCAAAACTTAATGTAAATTTAATACAGTTATTAAAAAAGGGCCATGACAACCTGACTTTTATCTTCGTCAGAAAAACAGACACTAATTTACAGTACAAGATGGTTTTTATAAATGTAAACAAATCATCTCACATGTATCACTAAGGTTCTCTGTGTTTTAGAGTACAAATATATTCCTCCTTTTTCCAGTATAGTGATCTAAGAGCCTGCACAGTACTTGTATGTTGTATGGCTTTATAATGGTGTTTGTTTAAAATATGTTGTTATCGTGGTCACATATGTCTTTGTACATTTACTGATCATATATTTTTATACGTTTAAGTGTATTGTGTTTCTTTTTTCATTAATACTTGTTAAACGTTGTACACATATCAAGCCTGTTGGAGTCAAAATCGTAGATTTCTATGATTCTTTTGCATAATTAGTTACATGATTAATTCATAGATCTTGAAATTGCACAGAGGAAACAAAACTAATGAACTAATTCTTCACAGTCAACTGTCAAAATATTTTTTTCCCCATTAACTTATTGATAATTAATTAAATAATGTTCTGTGTTAAGCAGCATAAGAGGTGTGTTTAAAAACTTTGTCTTGTAAAACAGTAAATAAATTCATCTTGAATCTTATAGAGTGGTTAATATTATTATTATGTGTATAATGCAGCTCCTTTATGTAATCTTTCTTTTTGTTGTATTTATTTCTTTTAAATATTCTTTATACTAGAATACAATATTATTAATATCATTAATATTCTGTTTGCTGCAGCTGCAGAAGGTGCATCCTCATCTTATTTTAAGTTGATGAACAGCTCACAATACAGCATCAGCAGCATCAGCAACACTTTGCTGAAATGAGTTTTGAGTACAAACATATCTTGAATACATGTAAGTTAATTGCTGCTGTGTTGTGGCTCCTGTGTATTGTTTTGGTAGTTGAGGACCACCTGGGGTCTTTTGGGGGGTTTCATAAACCTGAGAAACGTTGCAGCTGAACTCTCTTAAGGCTGGTGACATGTTAATGAAGCTACAGGTGGATGATCCAGCATTTAAACTGAAAAACATCTTCTCATGCAGGGGTAAACCCATCAGACGGGGGTCTGTTTTGTGTTGTTTTGGGGGTCCTTGAGATGAGAAGCTCAGAGAGAAGGCCTGCCATAAGGCACATTCTTCCACTTGCAGAGGGGGATGGGAGGGGAGGTTTTGTTGCTTTGGCTCTCCCCCACCATGTGCATACCAGAGACACACACACACATACAAAAAAAAAAAAAAACATCAAGCAGAGCGCGAGCAGCAACTTCAGGAACACAACACAGGCTGAGCACGAGCTCTCCAGAGTTTTATGCGCGAGAATAATCTCCTCTCTGGACACGCGCAGAGATACGGGATGATTGATCATTTTATTTTTCAGCCAGCATAAAAAAGGGGGGGCTATGGAAAAGGGGGTGGCGCATCTGAGCCAGAGATCCTATTACAGACATCCAGACTTTTTCATGGCAAGTTTTTTGGAAGTGGGGGGAGGGCGAATCTACAACTTTTTCGGCCTGATGTCTTTTTCTTACCCAGCTTAAACGCTCTAAAGGAATACTTTACATGGTTTTATGTTCATCATAAGGTTTTTCTCGGGAAGGGAGAGGTTTTTTTTGGAGCTTTTGAAATTTGGATAATGAGGGAATTTAAGCGGATTCGGCGAGGATCGGACGAGAACTGCAGAATCAAAAAGTTTGGGAGGACTGCGAGAAAACTTTGAAGCGCCCCGCAGATTTTTCATCACCATGCCGCGTTTGGAAACTTCTTCGAAATCTAATGAGGAAAACTTCATCTTTGGCTTTCTTTGGAAACGAGATAACTGAAGCGTCAGATTTTAGAGAAATCTCAGTTTTTCTTTTTGCACGGTTGAATCTCTCTCCCAAGATGTCTTCCCAGGGTCGGAGCCCCATTGTTGGATTTTACGGGATGCTCTGCGTCTGGGCTGCCTGGCTGTCGGGCTCCGGGGCAGTGTTGTCTCCAAACGGGACCATATTTGAGGACAACTGCAAGAAAACCACAACTTGCGAGGCTCTGAAGTATAATACATGTCTGGGATCGCCGTTACCGTACACACACACTTCTCTGATCCTGGCGGAGGACTCCAGCACCCAGGAGGAGGCTTATGAGAAGTTGACCATGTGGTCTGGTGAGTTTTAAGGAGTCCAAGTAAACCAAAAAGTAAAAGATGCACCATCTCATGTAAGAGTCTGTTGAATTAAAGGCCTTATTATCAGATAATCCCTACAAAAACCTATTGTAACCTTAGAAAATTGGTACATCCCACTTGTTTCAGTGTACCAAAGGACAAGAAATGCCAAAATAACCTGAAAACATCACTTGTTAATATAAACGGCAACTTAAAGTAATAAGTATGGACTATATTTTTATTATCATTCTATTATTGACTACTACTAATACCCAGTGTTAGAAAATGTTCAATTGTGACTTCATATATCAGTGAAAAATTTGGCTCATGCTTTTAATTTGTAGTAACTAAATAATAATATACAAATGAGCAGTGGGATCAATTTGATAATTTGCCCTAACATGTGTTTTTAATTACTACACAGTAATATTCAGTATTGTTTCATGTGATAATCATGTTAATTGGTGTGACAATGGGCCTTGATGACATGAGAGGAAAAGAGCCTGAACAGGAAATGAAGGGTTAAAAAGCCATTAAAGGCAACAAAGGGAATCACCCATAGGTGTTAGCGAGCACACAGTAGGAGAGTTTCACTGATAAAAGGTTTGTAGATATTCTAGAAGGGGACTTTTACATTCATAAGCACCCACTAATGACCTGTCAGACCCCGGTCTCTGCCCCTCAGGTGTCAAAGGCCCCCAAATAACCCAACACATGGTGATAATATCAGGGAGCCTTATTTGTTTTGTTAGATGTGGTTTAATGTGGCTGAGAGAGTTGTATCACGCATTCATATCATAAATCTTATCATGGGCAACAAGAGAAATGTTAATTAAGCAGGAACCTAAATTACAAAGTAACAGCTTTTTTTCAGTGAGCTTTGACTGTTTTTTTTTAATTGTTTTTAGTTGCTAGAAATTGTTTTCCTCCTCTGTTACAAAATGTTCTGGTTTATCACAACAGGAATCCTCCAAGATGCATTTTTGTTGATGGTATTTCAAGTATTTCACAAGATCACACGCTCTCAGAATTTTTCTTAAGAATTTCTGTCCTGAATTTCATGGCCTTATCGATAAACCAGCCAAATTATAAATGACAGTTTGCCTGTAAAATGCAGAAAGTGCAGATTAAACTGTGTTTCCTTCACATAACTTCCTTTATCTGAGCAACAGTCAAAACCTCAAATTTAATCTATACATAAATCTGAGAACAATTGCAAATCCTCACATTGAGCGGCTGGAGTCAGAAAATGCTTTGCATGTTTGTTGATTAGCTGTCAATCAAATTTTTAATGATTTATGATCCAGTGAACTGATTTATATAAATAAATAGATACAGTAACACAGATGATCACAGTCTTTTCTCTCTGTGTTAGAACTTCTTTTTAAGTGTTTGTACATCTCCACTGTCCACATTTGTGGAAATTGTAAGTGTACTGAATATATTGATGATCGTCATCAGGTTGTTGTACATTTCTCATGTTAAACTTGAATGTTTCAGGATGTGATCAGACTGTTTTCTCTCTCTCCAGGTTTGCGAAACGCTCCTCGCTGTTGGTCAGTCATCCAGCCTTTGCTGTGTGCCGTCTACATGCCCAAATGTGAGAACGGTCGAGTCGAGCTGCCCAGTCAGAGTCTGTGTTTGGCGACGCGTCGGCCATGTAGCATCGTGGACCAGGAGAGAGGCTGGCCCAACTTCCTCAAATGTGACCAGTTCCCCCAGGGCTGTTCGGTATGAAAGTTGTGTGATAATTAAATGATCCTCAAAGGGAAAGGTTCTTTTCACTGCAGGTCAGAGGTCAGGGCCAACTGTAAAACTTCCTGAATCATCTCAAATGACACCTTTACTGTACATAACCCGAGGTACTACTCTAAGCCAACTCTCCCTCTTCTGTTGTGTATGTGCAGAATGAGGTGCAGAAGCTGAAGTTCAACACATCAGGTCAGTGTGAAGCTCCCCTGGTGAAAACAGACATCCAGTCCAGTTGGTACAAGGACGTGGAGGGCTGTGGTATCCAGTGTGACAACCCCCTGTTCACCGAGGAGGAGCACAACGACATGCACGCCTACATCGCTTACTTTGGCACCATCACCCTCCTCTGCACCTTCTTCACCCTGGTGAGTGATGATTTCAGCACTTACGATTCTTTGATTTTAATCAGAGGGTCAAATGATTTAACTTTCATATTCAATAGATGTTTCTCTTTTTAGTCTTTTTCTGACTGACTAAATTTCCTCCCTTTCAGGCCACATTTCTCGCCGACTGGAAAAACTCCAACCGCTACCCGGCCGTCATTCTCTTCTACATCAACGCCTGTTTCTTCGTGGGCAGCATCGGCTGGCTGGCTCAGTTCCTGGATGGTGCGCGCACCGAAATTGTGTGCAAGAGCGACAACACCATGCGTCTAGGGGAGCCCTCGTGAGTGAATATCTTCAACCAGTTTGCCATGTGATGAAGTTAAAAATCAACTAAACAATAAACCCCTTAAACTCACATTAATGTTTCACCGACTGTTCAGCTCTTCAGAGACGCTGTCATGTGTGACCATCTTCATCATCGTGTACTACTCCCTGATGTCTGGTGTGATTTGGTTCGTCATGTTGACCTACGCCTGGCACACGTCCTTCAAAGCCCTGGGGACGACCCACCAGCCGCTGTCTGGCAGGACCTCCTACTTCCACATGGTCACATGGTCTATCCCCTTTGTCCTCACTGTGGCCATCCTGGCTATCGCTGAGGTAAAATCTGACACCCTTCAAGACTGAAATATGTTGATGATGGGCTCTTCTCTATTTAATCACACTGTCTTTTTTTTAATTTTTATGTCTCTCGTGTGTGATGCTCTGCAGGTGGATGGAGACTCTGTGAGTGGGATCTGTTTTGTAGGCTATAAAAACTACAGATACCGTGCCGGGTTTGTGCTGGCTCCCATTGGAGTCGTGCTTGTTGTCGGAGGCTACTTTCTCATTCGGGGTGAGTGACTTTAAGAGCAGTCACACATTCAAAGCAACAGCGAGGTGAAATAGCTCAGAGGTCCAATTGGAAAGGACCAAATCTTTTACACTTTGTGCTGCTTAAGTTTATCTCAGCAGCAAATCTCACTAACACTGTCTGATTGGTGCGTTTCTCTTTTTTAGGTGTCATGACTTTGTTTTCCATCAAGAGTAACCACCCGGGACTTCTGAGTGAGAAAGCAGCCAGCAAAATCAACGAGACAATGCTGAGACTCGGTATGTCCTCTCCTCTGTTGCCATTTCACACCAAACTGATGAGCTGTGAAACATTATGAGTTTAAAAATCCCCTGCTAATGATCAGAGAGACCTGGCTCAAGCTAAGGTGAAGAAATGAAATAAAAAGTGTGTAACAGCAGACAGAAAACCAGAGGAATTTTAATCTTGACTTTTGGCTTATTTATATTTGGCTTATTCACAAGTATAAATTTTGAAACAAAAACAAAATTGCTGGGCATAAAAAGCTGACTTTAGATGTTATAATTTCAGCATCACCATAAGCTTTTTACTATACAATTCTCACGTTACGACTTGAGTGCAAATAAACCTAACAAGGCTGTAAAGGTGACCTAGCAAGTAGACTTGTTAGCAACCACCTTTTTTAGGACGTAGAGCTTAAAAAATCATGAGTAGGGTATTAACCAACACATTTTATGCTGTAGAATAAAACCTAAAAAGCCTCATCAGTCCCTACTTCAGGCCATTTTTCCACATTTTTATTTAATACTCTTATATTTTTCTGTCCTTATAAATATGTTTAGCAGTGAGGTGTCTTTCATTCAACATCTGATCTGCTGTTCTGTTTCTTCTTGTCAGGCATATTTGGATTCCTCGCTTTCGGCTTTGTTTTCATTACCTTCGGCTGCCACTTCTACGACTTCTTCAACCAGGCTGAATGGGAGAGGAGCTTCAGAGAATACGTGCTGTAAGTTTTTTAAAGGGATATCTTCTTTAAGTGGTAGAAATCATGCATTTGCTTCTCTTTTATTCACAAACTCAGCACACGATAGTAAAACTTTACACCTGCCTGTATCAGAACTACTTCATGGCTAAAACCTCCACACAGAAATCCACAGATTGATGCTGCTGAGACTCCAAACCTCTCAGCTCACAGCGGTGAATGCAGCCCTATTTCCCCACATTGTTGACACTGGCTGGATTGGGATTAATTTAGCCTCAAAAATGTAAACCAATCTCTCCTGCCCTGACATGTAAAAGACTTCTTGTTTACCCGATGCAGCGTTTGAATGTACCTCAGTCATATGTCTGGAAGGTGTGGGAGGCACATGCAGGATTGTGGAGACACAGACTGATCATCTCTGGGATATTTTTCAACAGGTGTGAAGCCAACGTGACGATCGCCTCTCAGACCAACAAGCCGATCCCAGAATGTACCATTAAGAACCGGCCCAGCCTGATGGTGGAGAAAATCAACCTGTTTTCCATGTTTGGGACGGGCATTGCTATGAGTACCTGGGTCTGGACCAAGGCCACCATCCTCATCTGGAAACGGACCTGGTGCAAGTAAGCAAACATCAAGCAAGACAGTTTCTATCATGTTTGTACCTCCAACAAAAAGGATTTTAGAGATGTGTTTATTTAAGCTTTTGTTTTTCTGCCTTTTTAATGTCTGTAGCTGTCTCTTATCACTGTTTGAGTTCTCATCATGGATTCATATCTTTTGACATCCATGTATCGTTTTAAAGATATGACAACAGTGTGGGAAAGCTGAATTTTTATACGCCTTTACATGTACTTGTCAGTTAGTCTTGTTAGTTTTCTGAAAAAAATGATATATTACAAGATTAAAGTGGAGAATAAATCTCCAATAAAAACACTCTGAGGTTAAAGTCACAAATAAGTTAGAACAGAAATGGCTGGTTGCAGTGAGCAATTTAAATGAGGTGTCTGGTACAGCAGGTCACCATGTGACAGATCAGCAAATCACAAATATTTATACGCAAGTAATAATTAAAAACCGCAAACTGTAATTTAATCTCATGAAAGTCCAACTTTTTTTTCCTCAAATATTTATGACTTTAACCTCAGAAATTCTTATTATGGTTCTGTGTGTTTTTTTTGGAGTATTACCCCCCTCCTCAGCTTTCATACTTTTTTCAATGGTTCTTATAATATCTTTAGGTTTGTCACGTCAATCTCTGGTTTTTAACAGTGCTCACACAACCTCACTGTGATTTGACTTGCAGGAATTTGCTTCCTTCAGCTTTGAAAAAAATGTCTACAGAGACTTAAAATGACAAATGTGTTAAAAATGTGTGTTTTGCCTGAGGTCACATGTTTCATGATGGTATTTAACATTTAGCATCTTTGGTTACCTGTGCGTCTGTCTAACCACCTGATTGGTTATCATAGGTGAAATGTAGCCTCTCGTTCCTAACCTGCCTTGTGTCTCTGTGTCAGGATTATTGGCCGTAGTGACAACGAACCCAAGAGGATCAAGAAGAGCAAGATGATCGCCAAGGCGTTTGCAATGAGAAAGGAGCTTCACAAAGACCCGGAGAAGGAAATGTCCTTCAGCATGCACACCGTGTCCCATGATGGACCAGTGGGTGAGTATTTCAACAGAGACATTAGAATACTTTTATTTGTTCTGAAGAAGCCTAAACTGATAATTGATTGTAAATTAAAGTAAGTGACAAAAACTGGTAAACACTGTTTGCTTTAATGTGTCCTAATTGAAGAGAAGTATGAATCAGTGAAAGCCATTTTTGGTGATGTTGGCATATCTCCACCTTGTGGCAAATAATTGTTACTGCAAGACAGCTTGCCTAATGTTAATATGGTTACTGCATGAATAGTAATCATAGGATGCACCCTGTTTCACCCAGATGTTTAAGGATTGCTTTACCAAAAATAGCAAAAGACATCATCTGACTTATTTCTGTAGGTATCTGACTATGCAAACATTTTTGGGTTTCCTAGTCGGGACTGTTTCTTCAGTACAAGCAGTTGGTTCTTGGACACTGTTTTTGGAAAGACACATTGCTTATCATTTTTTTAAATATAGAATCTTAATGCTGTAACTTCACAAACAAATTGCTATTGCTACATCAAATAGCCTGAGGTATAAAAAGATGGATTATGGCATGATAACATAATCTCTCAAATCTCATGAGATTGCTTGACTGATTGGTGGATATCCTGAAACCTGGCTACATAAAAACCCATCTGCATGGACAGATACCACTGAGCTTAGGAATAAAAATGCTTTCTTTTAAAATGGATGTACAGATCCTCTAAACTTTGTTGACGTCAGCAGTATAATGTTGAAAATTATGCCATGTGTGCTGATTTAATGATGTCTTCCTTTTGTTAACCATGTGTTATTCCTCTTTTAAACTTGGCCTCAAAGAACATTTTCCATCGGCTTTATTGTGGCACAGAGGTTACACGCTCAGGAACATCTGTTATGTCTGTAGCTAAGAACTGAATGACACATTCCTGCTCGTGTAAGCTGTGAGGCTGCTGTGGCTGCCATGTTTGTTTAGCTTGGAGCAGTTCAGAGCTCTAGAGGCACCACAGGGGAGCCATCAGGAGCATGTTGAATTTAAAGCTGTCCTTAGTTGGCCCTAAATTGAAAGTTTCTCATTTCTCTTTTCTTGTTCATAGCTGGAATCAATTTTGACCTAAATGAGCCATCGAATGATGTGTCATCGGCTTGGGCGCAGCATGTGACTAAGATGGTGGCCAGACGAGGCGCCATTCTGCCTCAGGACATCTCTGTTACTCCAACTGGTACACCAGGTGAGAGCTGGAGACACAACTGAGTGTGACTGCCCTACATATGCAAAGCATTTCAAATTACCACTTCCCTTCACTCCATCTGTCCTTGTCCTCCTCTCTGTCAGAAGAGTGTTAAACACAAATGTATTTTCTGTTAATTTTTTTTCACAGTGCCACCTCCAGAGGAGAGGAACAGGCTGTGGATGGTTGAGGCTGAGATTTCACCAGAAATGATCAAGAGGAAAAAGAAGAAGAAGAAGAGGAAGAAGGAGGTGCGTCCATTGGAGGAGGCAGCGGCGGACCAACAGGCTTATCGCCAGCGCGAGTTTGGCCGCAGCTCCGTGCCTCGTCTGCCCAAACTGCCGTGCCACCCCAGTATGGTTGCTAATCTGCGGGAACAGCAGAGGCAAGTGGAGGAGGAAGTCCTGCCAGGGTCCTACCCAGATTTCCAACCCCCCCACCCTCTATCCTGTGAGGAGAGGTGTCCTTACCCGCAGTACCAGAACAACTGGAACAGCTATGGCCGCAACCTGCTCTCCAACCCTTTAACCCTCAATGATCGCCCAGAGGATCTGGGTCTCGGCCCACGCTGCCCCCTCTCAGCCCCAAACAGGCAGCCTGGTGGATCCGTCCGCTATGGCAGGGAGATGGATCTTCCTGACGGGCTGTCAGAGAGGATGGCCCACGTGGCTCGAGTACCGGCAGGCCGAAGGGCCGGCTATGGACCTATACACTCCAGGACCAATTTGATGGAGGCGGAGCTTATGGATGCTGACTCTGACTTCTGAGAGCAAAGCTCCAGTGTTTTGTGTTTTGGTACACACACAGTAAGCTACAAAAAGTGCTGGATACTTTCAATATTCTTACTTAAGTGCACCTAATATCCAGTGTCCAGAGGTCACGGTGAAACTAAGCTGGTCAGTTTTGTTTTGTTTTGTTTTGTTTTGTTTTGTTTTGTTTGTTTGTTTGTTTGTTTTGTTTTTTTAATTTTATTTTTAGAAAAAGCAAAGGGATAAAGTAAAAAAAAGTTGTGAATAAGTAAATGAAAAAATATTTTTTTATACTTAATTTGTGTCCAATAAAATTTCAAAGGCAACTCCGTGAGTATGAGACAAGTAAGGCAGCTAAACTTTATATGGCTTGAAAGTGATGTCTTTATTCTGAACCCCTTATGCATTCATCAGCTTGTTTCAGCTCAGCCCTGTCTGTGACAACCACAAGGAAAAAAAATTGAATCAACTTGTTTTTGGAATCACCATGAGGACCTTATGATGATAAAAGGGTTTTTAAAGGTCCAGTGTGTAGGATTCATGGGGTTATTTTTGGTAGAATATGAGAGAACTTAAGTAAAACACTTAAAAATATTTATACTTAAGTATATATAAAAAAGAGAAATCTTACATTTTCCTCAGTAGGAGCCTCTTACATCTACAGAAGGAGCTTATAGTCTGCCATGGAGTCCACCATGTTGATCTACCATGTTTGTACAGGAGCTCAGAAAGGACAAACCTAACATTGGTTCTCCTTTACATCTTAAAGGGGAGGATGAGCAGAAGGATATTCAGTCAGATGCAATTAGCAAATTGACCACCAGGTGCCTCAAAACCTTACATGCTGGACCTGTTAGATACTCCTAAATCAGCTAGAACACAAAAGTTACTAAGCTAAAATAGATTTTTTTTGTGTGTGGTGCAATAAACCAACAGTTAGCTTATTTTTTGCCTGAAGAAGCATACTGAAAAGAATGAAATGGCCATCTTTTTCCCATTTAGTTTCCTAGATCAATGTTTCTTCTTGTACATTTATTTTAAAGTGTTATTTTTCACAGCAGTATTTCCACTTTTGTCTGTTGTACATATTCAGTCTTAACTGGGCTTCACGTGTTTCCTCTTCAGTTAAAACTCTTTTGTATGATGTATTTTAGCGTGCAGTGGATTTAGAGGTCACTTTTTTTTATTGTGAGTCTTTTTTTTCAATGCATTTGTTTTTTCAGTCTTTTCCTCTAAATGTGTGTTGGCTACTGTAAATAGGTTGTTCATAGATTTCTTATTTGTACAGATTTATATATCAAATCACTTGATTTTCTCTGCTGATATGATAAATAAAAAGGGAAGAGTCAACTGTGCTATAAAAAGTTGTCACTGTACTTGTGCTGTAACCAAACGTTCACCTATAGCATTGCCATGTTACACTCAATATGATGCTGAAGTAGACTGTGATAGGCCGCTTCTTAGCTGATGCAAGTTAGTTTGTCTAATATCTGTGTCTAGTTATTCATGTGAGATGTGTACAACAGAGAAATATTTATGTTAGTAGTTACCACACTGCTATAACTTCAACAATATAGTGAAGGCAATAAAGCGTACATGATGTCCACCCAAAAAGATTACTAAGGAACTGAATGAAAGTTAATTTGGAAATTGTGTTTAAATTTTTATGCTCTTGAAAGTTATAAATTCTGTTTCTGTCTAAAAGATTTAGGCCTTTGTGCCGGTCCTTTGTTGCTTTTTGTGTTAAGTCTCCCAACTGTAAAAAAAGAAATGTCATTTTGACTGTGCAGCTGTACTTTTTTTTTGTTTTTATATGTAAATAAAAGTAACCCTTCACTTTTCTGTGTTTGCTCTGGCATAAATATAGCCACAGTCTGTGCCTTATTGTATTAGCACTACACTACACGGGAGTCAAAGGGTTAGGTTTAGTTAATCATCTTATTGTAAAACAATAAATAGACTATGTTTGAAAAACTTAAGAAGTTTATTTAATATTACCAGTAACAAAAGATTTTTAACTTGTTTGGTTAATTTGCATTTCCTTTTCTTACTATAAAGACTAAATGACATATCCTTAATATATCATGAACAAAAGTTAAGATTTTTAAGAGTAAATGTGTTTATATTTTGAGTAAAAGACCATGGATTTAAAAATAGAGTTGCAACTTGAGAAAAAATTTGATCCTGGAAATACAGCAGTAGGCCCTGTAAAATATTCCTAATGCTTTTTTTTTTTTTTTTTTTTTTAAATTTTCATGGATGGATTTTTCAAGAAATCAGATTCTTAGCTCTGTTAGCTGATTTTAATGCCAATAGTCTACGTAAAAGGCACGAACCACAGTTTAAACTGGGGCTCGAAATACAACGCC
>JAPZDV010000015.1:10812805-10854340 GCA_029814665.1 Acanthurus lineatus
GCTTTTTTAAAAAAAACATTTTCATGTATCAATTTTTTTAAGAAATCAGATTCTTAGCTCTGTAAGCTGATTTTAATGATAATAGTCTGCGTAAGAGGTACGAACCACAGCTCAATCTGGGGCTCTACATAAAACTCCAGTGCTACCTGCTGAGGCGTACCATCTTTACTGATTCTACCACTAGGGGCGCTAAAGTTTGAAAATTTAAAATCTTACACACACAGACTTTAAAGATTTTTAAAACTATGCATCCAAGTAAAGAAAGATAGAGTAACAACGTTTTCTGAAGTGAAAAAAGACTTTCAAAGTGGACAGAGGATGAGACCAGGAGTCCAAAATCTTCCTGCTCCATCCCCCCCTCCCTGCCCCTCCCATCGCTGTCATTTTAGGGAGTCAGAGTCGTGATGAGCAGGCTGACAGTGGCTGAGGAGGCGGTGAATCTTAACGTCGTATCGATGAACCAGGAGCGACAGCGGACTAACAAACAGACAAAATGTCCAACAAAAGGTTCGCGCTGACGCCAGGTGACGTGGAGAACGTGCGGCGAAGATCCGCGGCTGATTCCGCAGGTGAGACAACGCTCATGAGTTTCTGCTGACATGACCTCCATTCAGTGTTTGACTATTCACAAAAGATATTTAAAACGGTGTCTGTGTGTTCATTTTTTGGCATGTTTAGGACATTTTACTGCGTCTTTAGCGCGTTAATGAAAGTCACCTGTGCTGCCAAAGTTTCCTCCAATCCGAGCTCAAGTTTGAAACTTTGTTCCTGTTTGGCTGCGAAGTTCAATAGAACTCCGTTCATTTTTTAGGAGAACTGTGTCAAAGTCCTTTATTTAAAAATGTCTTTGAAGTCACTCCTGCTGTAGCTTTATTATAGGAAAAGTTGGAATGTGAATAAAGGATGATGATCTCATTGTGATAATCACAGCTTTATGATAATATGTGCTTAATCCATCTTAATCACATCAAGTTAGTTTGGTAGCTTGTTTAATTATGAATAAACTTTAAAACAGCAAAAATGAGCAACCAGTGATTTTTTTCTGACAGTTCTCTCATCTCCCCTTAATTCATGGCTTTCCAAAATCTATCCATTGCTTCACTAAATCAATAACTTTAAATCTTTAATGTGCAGAGTGGCATTCAAAAATGATACAGAAAGTCAGATTCCCATGAAGCACATTAGAAGCAGACAGACTATGTAAAGTGCAACCAGCATGCCTCTATTTTTAATTTCAAAGCATAACACAGTCTGCTAAGTTTACTTATTCCTCAGTGTTGCAATGCATTGATAATGTGATCAGTCATGGCTGCAGTTGACATTATGTTGGGTGAGGGGACGTCCTGCATGACTCTCATGAGGTTTTTGTTAGTCACACACATTTGCACGGGCCAGATGGAGGGTGCTGGTCCTTGATGTCAGTCAGTCCTGACATATCTGATGTAATGTGCCCCCTCACCCAGTGTGTCAAAATATAGGTTAATGTAAAATGTCATTTTTAAAACCTGTTCTCCATCTTATTATCTTACTTAGAGAACTATGTAGATCCTGAGCCATCGCATCAGAGATTACCACAGCGACAGACTCAGAACGACTGGCTCTGTGTTGGCCCCCAGCATCCAGAGCTAGGTGCAGTGGAAACGCCCTCCCCGGAAGCCTCTGCACACCACTTCTGCCACTACACACCGAAATGTTTCCTCACCGTCCACAGAGGTGGGTGAGATACCAGTTGATACCATAAAAATAATCAAAACAGGCAGAGCAGCTGAGTTTCTGTCAGAATATGTGGACATCAGGGAATGAATGGATGAGAGCAGGGATCACTGCTGCTTTTATAGATTACTCCTGTCACAGATGTGTACTTGTCCTGCTGTGTGGAAGATTTCTCCAACAGTTGTGATTTGCACAGTAGGACAAGCCTCGGCCCGGTCCACTCCATCACGAGCTGCCCGGTCCACTCCATCACGATACGGGGAAGAGGTTTGGCACGAAGGCACCACGAAGACCACGATCAGAGCTGAGAATGAGGTGGAGGCACACAGGGAGGCCAACAACTACAAGGTGGGACCAACACTTCCATGCACCTGATCAGTATTTATGGACCACAGAGGCATTGCAGAGAGTGCTGACACGACTGAGGGGAAAAACGTGGAGTTGAACCAAAATTCAAATCATAGTGTGGGAACAGTAGAAGACTTCAAACCTGTTAATTCAAGATTGCAAGAACTATTGATTAAACATTTGCATGTCTGAAGGGGAGATAAGCAAAATCAAGTGATGCTCATTAAGCAAGCAGTCAAAAATGAGAAAAAAACAAAGTCAAGAAGCCAGCTGAAGCCTGACTTGCTCTAAAAAAGGTCAGACTTTTTGACCTTTGTGTCCAAAAACAGAGGAAGTTCGGGCAAAGTTTAACTAGCCTTTTCAATTTGTTATGAATGGAAGCCATTGTATTTTTCTGCAGCCCTTAACTCTTTACTTTCTATAAACTATGCTGCAGATGTTTTTTGCTGATTGCATTTATCTCTGTTAACCGGTCATAATAAAAGATATTATGAGTGTAATTAAGCACTGTTTTGTTTGTAAGATATTTTGATCGTAAATAACCCTTTTTTTTTTAGTTTGGCTTCAGGAAGTGGAAGGGCAATGTAACAGAGAGGCCCATTGAGGACAGATCAGACATCATCAAAGAGCTCCACTCTGATCTGAGCATTGTTAAGCCTCGAGAAGGTCTTTTTTTTCTCTTTTTGCTTTAATCATATTTAACAGCATCTACATACTCCTGCACAAAAATAAGGAATAATCAGTATCTATGATGTCTCCTGTCTTTCAGGCTCAGTGTTAACCTTTGGCAACGTACTTTATGTATTTTTATTTGGATGGTGGATATCTTTAATCTACCTCCTCATATGTCCTATAATGTTTCTAACCATCTTCGGTGTCCCTTATGGTATGTATCCTATTCAACAGCAGCATCATTCAGAGTAATGTAGTTTTCCTTAAATGTGGGACATCATGCTATTTTGTTTCTTTGCTTTTTCAGGCAAACTTTGTTTAAGAATGGCTTGGTACTTTATCTGGCCATTTGGGAAGTCTTTGGAGAAGGTAATTATACATAAAAGATCCTTACTTCTCACTTTTGGTGTCCTGTGTAATTGTGAAACGTAGTTGCAACCATGATACCAACATGTTAATATACAGCTTCTATTATTCTGCTGTGGTCTCTGCCTTTTACAGGCAGGTGATGTAGTCAAGAGATCATTTGTGAGGCCTCCAAGGTTTGAGGTCATCCCTGAAGAGTCGGACAGCGACGACAGCAAGGATCCTGTCCGGAACAAGGGCTCGACACCCCTTCTGGTGTCTTCCCCGATCCCCATTGAGCTCCCTTTCCCAGAGCCATCAGGCAGACAAACTTCAAATCACTGGGTGAGATGACCCTAACCACTTGGTACAATAAAAAGTTAGGAATTTTTATATTCTTTATGATTGCAACATGTATTCTTTGTCCTTCTCTGCAGTGTCGCATCAGTACTTATGTCTGGTTGATTCTGGCTTATCCTGTCCTTGCTGTGATCCACTTGCTGGCCTATGTCCTGGCCTGGTTGCTGGTCTTCACTATACCTGTAGCCAAGATGAATGCGCGTGTGCTGACCACCATCCTCCTCATGGCTCCAGAGGACATTCAGATTCACAGACTGGAAAAGGTACATAGTCATTTACTGAAATGTCACTGGGTTGGTTTGTGTAGAGAAAGTTGTCCAGGCAAGAAATATGTGCAGTATTTTCCTTCCCATTTAGTTCTAGTCATGCTTTTTTTATACGTACAGCTCTCCACAGCCTCAGTATTAGTAATGGTAACATTTCACTGAAGTGTTCCACATGCTGGTGTGAATGATGACACAAACTGTTACAGTGTAAAGGGAATAAAATCAGACTGAAGTGACAAATTTATGACTTTAAACTCAAAGAATCAAAAAAAGACTTGGTACCTGACTTGGGACATCTGATTTTTTTTTATTGCCTTCAGGACCATTAATGAAATTTAGGAGGCATTTAAAATTATACAGGCAAAAATCCTAATATGTCAGTATAAAAGGGACTGTTTGCAGGTTCGGAAATCACTAGAGGTTGTTGAAAAAGTTTTAAATGGATTAAACTGGCCCTTCAAGTAATTAAATTAACCTGTAACTTTCTTTCTTTCTCTCTTGCAGACATTTGGGTGCGAGACTAAAGTCATTTTGTGTTGCTATCGAGCTTTTAATATGTATTACTACAAATACACAGTCCAAGGAATCAACATTTTTGCTCTGAGTATCCTTTGTGGGTCGCTGGATTTGAAATAAGGGGCTTCTGAAAAGAGACGGCAAGAGGTTACCAAAGGGAAATAGATGTAATTTCTTGAAACTGAGACTTGAAAACATCCATTCATTCTTCTTAAATGATTTACATTTTATCTACAATCAACTACGATTTTAAACAAGGAGTCTCTGTGTACTGCAGATGTACATAGCCAATCTGTGCTGGTGTGTCCACAGTCCATCTGTTCTCCTTTAACTCTTTGTTCCCTGCAGACCTGCTTCCCCTGGTAATAGTCACTCTGATTATTGGCTATAGCGACTATGAACACATTTACTTTAGCGCTGAGACCAAGTTTGTCACGGCCATCACTTCCATCATACCTCTGTCCTACTATATCGGCATGGGTATTGCCAGGTAATGCTTTTTACATTTTTGTTCTTGGACAGTAGATGAATGTGAATTAGAATAAGGGGGGAAAGTACAGACTGGAGATACAATACATTTCTACTAATTCCACCTGCTTTTTTAGTAACCGTGTGTATTCTCACAGCATTTCTGCACAGAGTAACTTTGCAGTGGGAGCGGTGGTGAATGCAACATTTGGCTCCATCACAGAAATGACATTCTACATCACAGCACTGCTGAGAGGACACCGAGCTGCCACTAAATGTTATGAAGAGATCGTTAAAGCAGCACTCACTGGGACCTTGCTGGGGTGTATACTGTTCATACCTGTGAGTGCCTGGGAAGGATGAATGAGCATGTGAGCGTGTCAGTTGTCAGTGTCTAAGTTTGCATGCTTTAACCTCTTGTGTTATTCATCTGTGCAGGGTATCTGCATGATCATCGGGGGCATCAAACACAGGGAACAACGATTTAACAGTCGTTCAGCGGGAGTGAGTTCAGCTTTGCTCTTCATATCCATTGGAGGTATTTACTGAATGACGGCTTCACATTTAACTCATTTTAAACAATACATCCTCCACAAACTGATTCATTTAACTCTTAATTTAACCCTCATGCTGTGTATCCTCCCCAGGTGTGTTTGCTCCTACACTCTTCTCAAAGACCTTTGGTAATCTGGTGTGTGAAAGCTGCACCAATATTCCAGGCAATACCAGTGTGCCCTTTGTCTGCAAGGATTGTCACTATGACTCGGTGAGCTACTTTACTTAAACTTCACACAGGATGAATTCATACTTTTAGCAAGTTTGAGAGCAGTTTTTAAATCCAGTTCTGCCAATTTAACCTGCACCTGGAAATGATGAGGGTATCAACAGTATGATTCATGCCTGCAGTGCTTCATTGTCTTCATGTTTGTATACCAGACACTCGAAGCATGCAAATTAATCTGTAAGGATCTCCATAGTTTAAAATGCACTCTAATCTTAACTTTATATTTTTCATTTTAACAGAGTCAAACTGACCCACATTTCATTCTGTCCCAAATTGAGTAAGTCCAGGTGCTACACACTAATATTTTTTATTTTACACCAATATTTATTTTTATTTTTAGTCTTTAAGTAATTATTAAATTTAAACATTCCAGGCCTCTGGTGTACACAATTTCTGTGCTGCTGCCTGCTGCATACCTGATCGGCCTCATCTTCACACTGAAAACCCACTCCCACATCTATGATATCCATATCAGTGATGGCCAAGGGGGCCACGCACACGGTCAGTACGTACAGGAGGGCACCAGCACCTCCCACCCCACGGGTGAGGTCCCAACTGGCCGTCTCCTTGCAGACACCTCATGTATTAATGACACCACTATTACCACCAGCCAGGGGGCCACTTCAGGTGTGTGCACCAAATGCATGCAGTCTTTTGGGTGAAGGATCATGAGATGCACTAACTTCCTGTTGCCTGCTATATTAACCTCTTTTGTGCATGTGCAGAGGGCATTTCCCTCCCAGTGAGATAAAGCTGTGCCTTTGCATGCCAAAGCTCTTGAGCATGTGAGAGCAGAAACTCAAATACATGAGAGAGTTCAGACTTGCATGTGACAGCAGAGAAAAGCTTCACAACAGTGAGGTAAGTCATAAATGTTAAACTTTTGTAAATTAATCGTTTGTCTGTGGCTAGCAGGTCATCATGTAGTCCACTGGTCCCGGTGGAGGGCTCTTGCAGTGCTGATTGCTGCCACAGCGTTGATGGCCTGCTGTGCTGACCTCAGCACGGAGAACATCGAGCCCATGCTGACCCATTCATACATCTCCCAGGTATTTAAAAAAAAATAAAAGCTTAATTTAGTAAGAGAAAGGGAAAATGTCTGTTAAATTCCAAGTAAATTAAAGGTCTAAATGATGAATTGTCCACCTCTGTGTGTTTCTCTGTACTTTATGCAGTACTTCATCGGGGTCACAGTGTTGGCCATGGTGCCGGAGCTTCCTGAGATCGTTAACGGGATCCAGTTTGCGCTGCAGAACAACATTAGCCTGAGGTACGAGTATGCTGTCATAATATGTTATTTAAAAAAACCCTTATAATCTACCACGTAAATTATAATTTACCACCATAAAGCTATTCTTTTTTCTAGTTTTGAGCAATTATAGATTTGGCAAGCAAGGCCAAAATTGAATCCATAAGTAGCAAAAATTTTATAATGTAAATTGTACTTATGCTCATTTATAAACACATTGTGTGAAGATTATTAACAGTAGAATCCATATCACATTTTTAAATAAGTTAAAGAAGTTCTCTAAACATCTTAACCTGTGTGTTTTTGTGTCTACAGTCTTGAAGTGGGCAGTTGTATTGCTGTGCAGGTCTGCATGATACAGATTCCACTGCTCATACTCTTCAATTCCTTCTATGTGAGTCTACCTTTTTGTAGAAAGCACATCTCTTTACGTAGTGTAATAGTTTTGATCACGACTTTGCTTGAACCTTTTTTTTTGTCCCCAGGATGTTGGGTTCGTGCTCGTGTTCAGTGACATTCACTTGTGGGCCAGCATCTTCAGTGTCATTCTGGTCAACTACATCTTCATGGATGGAAAGTGTGACTACTTTCAGGGTAAGTTTTCCCTGCTTCAATAATGTATATTTGCTAAATACCTGTAGTTTTATTTTTAAGTTTTGCAAAACAGAGTAAACTTGAATTAAGATACAGGTTTTAATCACCTCTGTTTTGTGTGCAGGTACGGCTCTAGTGGTGGTCTATCTTATCCTTTTAGCCCTGTACTTCTTTGCTCCTTCTCCTCGCTCGTGTTGATCTGCTTTCCAAGAACAAAAAACATTTTAAGCTGCAGTTAAAATACACTAATCCTTTATCTCAAGGATGGAAAAAGAAATGGGTTGAGTTATGGATTTCAAAGTGGTGGTGTAAGTGAAAATATGTCTGCTTTTGTCAATAAATGATACTGAATTTTTCCCGTTTGACTTTATAAAAATCAGTAACTTCAATTTGTAACATTTAATTGTAAATTTATTTTTGTTTTTCTGAATTATTGTAATATGTAGTTTATAATAAATGCATCAATTGATAAAACTTTTTCAACCAGTGCTTCACCACCTTTCATTTTTTTGAAAATTGAACACCGCTTTTATTCCTATTGACTTTCACTTCTGCTACATTTTAGCTCTTTTTAGTTCATTATTGGGACTTTGGCAGATAAATAATGCTCAAGTACCAAAACAAATGCCATGCATGTTATGCCTTTGACCTACTGTGCATTCTCAGAATTATAGTGAAAACAGCAGTTCGTGCAAAAATAGTCTAACATTTAAAATAAACCATTTTAGCCTTATTTTTGTTATTTATCATGCTATTAGTCACACAAGGGAAATAGGGGGAACAGAAGACTATTTACAGAACACTTTTATTAACATTACTCCAATACAACATTCACATAAGCCAACTGTACAACATTTTAGGGGTCACCTTTTAAACTATGTCCCAAAGTAAAAGTTTGATGACATTAATATAAAAAGCAGGAAATGGCATCATGCACAGAGTAGTGTTGCTATGCAGAATAAAAATAAAAGGGGCAAGAGGTGCAGGCAGATTAAATCACTGGGCAACATCTCATTATGGGTCTCAACTCACCTCTCTTTCCTTACTAGTCACACTTTGTACTAAATGCAACTTCATTTGGCATTGATTAAATCCATTTATTAAACACATGAAATGTACTGAGCACATTTAAAGTGCTTTTAGGATTAATACCCAAAAGGCTCAGCACACTGCATCCTGTCCTGAAATCCACTCACACAAAACTTCTGCATCCCTTAGACAGGATACCAATTAGCTGTTTTTACCACGAGACACTGAATGATCATTTGTAATGGTTTGTTGAAAATTGGTTAAAATGTGCATCTACTTAATTAAAAATACAATTTTCAGCATTAACCTTTTTCCTAAAACATGCAAAGATCTTATACTGCCTGTATTTGTGAAATTTAAAAGTTATTAGAGGTTTGAAAAAGGCACTGCAGTCTAATTAAGTGATCGTACAAGCCTGCTACTAAAGCAACTCCCTGTGCAAAACTTTTTCTATTCCATCGACAGAGAGGGAGTGGAAGTCAGAACAAAATTAAGTCTTTATTCGAATAAATGCATTTTAAATAATTTTTTAAAAAGCACCAAATTCACAGTGATGAGTTGCATGGTTTGGTTTACAAATGAGAGCTGTAAGCAGGATGGAACTTAGATCATTTTGAAGATACCAACCTTCCTTTGTCTTCTTTTACAGATGGTTCTCATGACTAGGCTCTAACAAAATGTAAAATGTAAAATACAAGACATAAAGGGCTCAGATACCAAACTCCTTGGTCAAGCACTAATGAAGAGCTTACACTGTTTCTGCACGTTTTAGCCAATGCACCACTTTAAAGTGATTACATATCTTATTTTGTCAGGTCTCTTTAACTTCTAGGCAGACACCGGTTTCAAAACAACTTGGAGAGACTTGATCTAGGCTTGGTAATCCTTTCAGTCATGTCAAAGTTATGCTGTGGTAATATAACTTCAACAATTAAAAACACATGAAAATCAGTGTGATTGACTATGTAAATTTCAAGCTTCTGGAAGTTGTTTTGCTACCATGAGTGAAATACTGAAAAATAGGCTGCCTGGAAGGCTGCAAAAGCATCAAAAGCAACCTGGCAGAAAACAATGTCACTTTTTGTACTGAAAGGATTATTTTTTAGTATAAGATCTTTTAAGAAAGTAAATGTACACAAATATGCAAGACAAAGTGTGCAAACAGCAGTATCTGGTGATGAGAATTCTCCAAGGAAAACAGATTTGGCCCTTCAAATAATTATACATGCATTCTTCCTCTGCACAGACGTCTTCAAAGTACTAGAGAAGGCGGATTTCTAAAAACATGGTAGGGGACAGTCTTTAAAAGCATTACATGGCAAAATAAAGTTATTCCGGCTGTCACAGTTTGGAGGATGTAAAGCAGGAATTCCTATTTAGATTGACACAAAGGCATCATGTAAGGAGCTGTGGTGGCGGGGCAGAGTTGAGTAGTATCCATAAAACATTCCACAATTATTTTCTTCATCGTCACGGAAATAAAAGCTAACGAAAAAAGGCATCCCATTGTTTTTGGTTTTAAGGC
This sequence comes from Acanthurus lineatus, assembly GCA_029814665.1. Lineage (NCBI taxonomy): Eukaryota > Metazoa > Chordata > Actinopteri > Acanthuriformes > Acanthuridae > Acanthurus > Acanthurus lineatus. Next base: position 10,822,675 of record JAPZDV010000015.1, read on the forward strand.
GGGGCTACATTAGGCAGGGGAGGGAGAGGGCGTTTTCCCGAGAATTTTGCTGAGAATTTATTCTGTGCTCTGTCATCTCCTCCCAGTCCAGCCCGGCCCATCTCGAACCCTTCTGTTGTCCATGCTGTACTGTGCGGCTTATTTCAAGCGTTCAATGAGTTCCTGTGTGAGGCCCAGGTTGAGCAGCTGCATGGTGGGAAGTGAAGTTAGGTGGGGGAAGGCCTTGAGTAGCTTCTCCCAACATAGCTCCAGCAGGCTGGGCACTACCAGCCAGATCTTAAACAGAGAGCCAGTTCTCTTATTCTCGTGTATGTTTACAACGCCACCATGGATATACATGCAACCTGCCTGGGGACGGAGTGAAAGACAGAGAGAAAAATATACATTTTACACAGAATCTACTAATGTGAACACATAGTGATTTATATGCTTATCTAGTAAACTAACCAATGTTCATCAGTTAGAGATGCAGTGATAGTGACTTGTTGTTGATACAGTATTTCAGCTGAGCATTGATTATAAACACATATTTCATGCCCACAAATGAATCAAAATGTGGGAACAAATTGTATCTTGTGTGCACACAACAGCAATTCAAGCGCTTAGTGTTGTAAGACATGGCCTGAATATGTATTTTTTTTCTGTGAATGGCCACTTCAGGGCTCTGCAGTCGTCTGACCATTTTAGATGTAAAACCTTGACTAACAGTTTAACTGGTATTGCTGTGCTTGATTAAATGTATAACATAAAGTGACAACAATCAATAGAGGGGACAGGATCATGTTGTACTCACTGGGGTGACAGCAGCACAGTGGAAGTAGGCCGGTTCAGGCATAACTGCTGGTAGTTTATTCCACTGAAAAGTCTGCAAATTGATCTTCCACAGGTCAGCTAATATCAATTCCCCATTGTAGCCTCCACAGATAAATACATCTGCAAAAAGAGATAAATGAATAAAAAGACACTCTTCATGTAGTTGCACATGTATGAGCTGGCAGGGAGTTAGACTAAACACTGAGGGTTTACTATGTGAGGATGCAACATCAAACATCAGCACAATAGCAGATTGCTGCTGAAAAAATTCTCACCGTTTCGTATTTGTACACAGCTATGGCATCTCCTTGGAGCAGGATAACCTGTCAAAAGCACAGGCAGTTTATAATGGTATAAATGAGAAATGAAGAGCCTTAGTTCATCATGAAGTGCAGAGTACAAACCTATTTTGTCATGTGGTTTAGTTGTAATTTCCTCCCAGGAATTGGTCTCTAGGTTGTAAGCATGTATCTATTAAAAAGAGACAATATTTACTGTGAGTCCTCTTGACACATCTTTTAATTTGAAATCCTGGCTGTCACACAGTTTTGATAATAAATTAATTAAGTGTTGGTGAGTCTACCCTACATGGTGTAGTACCTTGTCCAGAGGATAAGATGTCCAGGATGTTCCTCCTCCCAGAATATAGATCCTCTGTCCGTCATGTGCTATTTCATGCCTGTACCTGTGAAACACACACACACATACAACAGCCCGCCATGTCAAGGTGTTCTACTACACTGAATTCACTATCTAGAGGCACATTCAGATGTCAAAAAGGCATACCGTTCTTCAGGGAGGTCATCAGGAGGGTTGTTGGGCTTGAGGTGGATCCACTCCCATGTGGTCAGGTCCAGCCTGTGCAGATCTGTGCTGTAGATGTAACCCGTTGTTCCTCCAAACACGTAAAGGAAGCCATTTATAATTACCATCGCCTGAAGGAGGAAAGACAAAAGAAGAAAAAAAAAAACAGCCTGGTAAGCACCTCCAGTGAATCTGGATTTGTAAAACCATTAAATTAAAAAATAGTCTCTGTGGTGATTTATGAGGTCACCTGTCCATAGATTCTGTTGGGCTTCTTTCCCCGACAGTTTAGTAGTGACCATCGCTTGTACTTCACGTTACACACATGTACGTCATTACCGTTATTTTCACCAAAGGGGATCCCAGTGCCACCAAACACTAGGAGGTTGTTGCCGTGCAAAACAGCTGAAGAAAAAAATCAACATTGGAATCAGTTTTCATAGATTTTTTTTTCTAGAAATTTTGATTTTTTTCTATAAAATACTAATAATGGCAAGCACATTTAAATGATGAAAAGATCTGCAGCATTTTACCTGACATAGATGCCAGCTCTGTGGGCATATAGCCCTCTGTTCGTATCTGCTGCCAGCAGCCTGTGGCAAAGTGGTACCTCCAAAGCTCTCTGAACAGTGGATAGTCTTCATTCTCTGAGCCTCCTGACTCATCGTAATCAGGGTTGTACCCTCCAAACACATACAGATTGGTGTTGTCAGCAACACAGCGATGCCCACTGCGGGCAGGGGGGGTACGATGAGCTGGAGGAGGAGGGTGAGAAGAGAGATGAGCTGAGCTACAAGCCAGAAAGTCTTTACACTTGATCATGGGTGAGTGGTGCTGAAACACTTAAACACATTCAGTCACATTTATGGCACTATAAATCTGAAACTCAAGTTTTCTTGCATGAATTTGAACTCACTGTGACTATGGGTAGCATAAAAAACAACATGCAAATTCATCAAAAAAAGCCCTAAGACATCCTGGCTTGGAAGTAATAGTGCACACAGCATGTGAAGAAGTTATCTAGTTAAAATAAAAAGCAGTCTAACATATAGATAGAAGAAGATGTGGACATCTTTGCCAGCTCTGGGGTCAGAAGCATGATTAAGACTCTGCGAGTCTATTTCTCTACAACAGTATATCTTTGTGCATTGCGTTCACCAGGTTGAATCTAATAGATCTATTTCAAGACAACAGGATATAAAATCTTTCAATGTTAGATAAGCTACACGCTTGTTCTTCTTATTATACCATATACTATATGTAGAGGTGGTCAAATTCATTAGCAATCTCACACTAATGCAGACAGAGAAGGAAGTCTCTTAATATCATACAGTGCAGTAGTTAAAAGAATACAGGGTGACAAATTTTACCGTCAGAGGAAATATATTTTCAAATAGCAGAAAATAAATCATCACCATTTGATATGGTGAGATGTTTAACCAGAGATTTTAACAGCTTTCTATCAGCATGGCCACAGAACATTAAGTATGTTAAGCCAAATGTAACAACATACCTTTGTTTAATGTACTAAAAATAGAACTGAGGCTAACCTCCTACTTGGCTCTGATGTTCTAGCCAAACAATGCATTTTTAATCATCAGGATTTGTAATGGACTGGAAAAGCAAATCAATTAAGATGGTTACACAGAGACAAAGGAGAGGAATGAAGTATTGCTGGTCTAGCCAAACAGCCACACCAATACAAATGTAATGCCACAAGTAAAACACAGTGAAATAAGTTCTTTACTTCGGCAGTTTTCAGTTATTATCTCAAACCTGATCAAAAAGTTCAGATTGGTAACTGGCCCCAATTCACTGGCAGACCTCTGTACAGGTGTTTCTATCGTTACATTAAGTCCATTTGACAAATGCTTTTGTCTGAAAGACTTCTGATGTGTGCATTAAGACTCAAGAGGAACAAAAATCAAATTTTAAAATTTTGGGTTCTAGGAATTTGCTTCAGGTGTCTAATAGAATTTGTTTGAAAGGTCATTGCATTTAACAAAATATGAGACCAATTATGGCTCATTAAGGTGTGAGTGAAGAGGCATGCAACAATATAAAGCAGTATCTTCGTTAACTAGTACAGTAATCACATACTTCAAATACTCAGTGTGATATCTACGTAGTGAATATCATTCAGAGAATTAAATAAAAATTTAAAAATTCATTGTTAGAGCCACTTCTGATGACTATTAATCATTTGGGGCACTGGATATGTTTGCTGCATTTCAGAATCAGTCAGAGAGGCCTGCGTTGGAATTTGTACTACACAATAACGGGGCCCCAGATGTGACTGGCCTTACCAACTGTGAAAATGTATTTGTGACACAGACTTATGAAAACACATCAGGAACAGAATCTGTTTTGAAGATTGAAGACAACATTGAAATCTTATACTGACAGCTAGTGGACACTCAAAAATTCAGCAGAGTCAATGCTTCCAGGCTTTTTCCAGACATGATAAATCATCACAGTCATGTTTGTTTAATTGGTACAGTGTTCTGTACATAATGGCTGTAAACACATTGTTCTGAAACAACTGTAAGTAATCATTTAAGTAGAAAGAAAATTATCTAGTTAAGACCCTTGAATGTCTTAAAGACACAATTACATTTGGCATTAAGGTGTCTGCAAGTCTGCAATACCTATTGATCAATGACTGTGTACCAAGACATTCACTGGTTCGGTTGTACAGCTTTAAGGCACGATTTAAAAAAAAAGGTCAACAGAATGATAGCAAACTGTCATTTTTTGATACACATCTATTTGGATTTGGTTGCTGATAAGCTATTAAAAGATAAACAAGCTGAATTTTTGAATGTTGCTAGCTTAAACAACAAGATTTGCAATGTCACCAGTAAGGGCAACAATTTTGAACATGCAAAGGTAGCACTGCATGGTGAGAAGCTGCACTTAATTACACTGTATTTATTTGACTAGCAAAATGTCAAAACAACAAGTAAAAACATTTCGTTAGCATCTCTTGCTAATGTTGTTGACCGACCTGCTAACGACTCATCGTGCGGCGGCCTGCCTGTCAGTTTCTCGAATTTATTGAGCTGGTCTGGACTACGAGCACCTTCAGCGTCCGACATCGTTTCACCGTTACAATTCAGTCCTTATGAATGTCACATCAAATAATCAAAAACATATCTGCTAAAGTGCTGATAAAACATAATAAATCATCCCACATCTCAGTCACTGTGAAGCGATTCACAACTGCTACCCCTGGACGTAAGATATCTGGCCAATCAGAAGGCTTGTTATTAGGACAGTACGTCATCAGAGATGGGCGGGACTGCGCGTGTCTCCAAAATATCAACAATTTATTTCTAATGAAGTGTGGTCATTTTAGAAATTTGGAATCAATACATAGAATATTGAGATATTATAATTTTCAAACGTGGTTTAAATTAAAATTCAAATTTCAGCACAAGTGTGGCTGTGACAAAATTTAGAAATAACACATTACTGACATGAGTCCCAATTCCCTCAGCAGCAGTCCTACGCCTAACCCTGACCCCAAAAAAATCATGAACAACGAGCCAAATTTTGTAATTTATTTTCTTTCTCAAATACAAAATTTAAATTTTTCAATTAGCCTTGATATAATTGGTTGAGACACATTTTCTGTGTATAATTTTCCTGATATCAGTGAAAAGTCTAAACTCAGTTAAGCAGTTGAATTCAAAAGCCTGGACCCAGCAAAAAAAAATCCATCTTCTTTTGAAATGGACGAATAAATGTGTATAAACATAAGGTAAGATAGCTTACTCAAAAAAGAAGAATCCACTAAATGCAATTTTATTTGTATCTAATATGTAGTCTTAACGCAGTCAGTAACAAAACATAATATCCTTGATTGAATTAGAGATCACATTTTGGCATTTTAAGATTTTTAATGTAAATATTTTCAATCTATTTATAGCTTCGAAGGAACATTCTCATCGTTTTTTATGAGATATAAAACACCGACAAATTAATGACAGTGAGGGAGTCAGGCAGGTTTGATAAGCTTAGTTCTTTATGTGAGCTGTTACGAGATCTCAGCAAACGGAACTATTGGTTTTTAAGGTTTATTTTCCGGGGAACTTTAGAGCCGATCATGGCGACTCTCGGCGGCAGTCGTGGGGATCGTCTCGGCAATTCAAATCACCAAAAATCTTCTCTCGCATCCCCAGAGAAAGTTCGTGAACTACTTAACGATGGAGTGTCTTCAACAGATATTGGATCTAACAGGTGCATTTTTTAAATATTCGTGCGCTTGTTTTTTTGGTAACACTGAACCGAAGAACAAGTTGACATTAGCTAGTTTAGTTAGCCACCTAGCTTAAAAGCTCTGCTACTTTAGCCGCTTCTTTCGTTATAAATTAAAGAGTCATAGTTGCTCACAGATTTGGGGGCTTGTGGGCCAGGAGATGGGGGTTTTCACAATGAGCTTCATATTTATTTTCATATCGCTGAGAGGTTTTCATCTGTCGTCGTTGTTCTGTAGCTCCCATGCACAGTTACAGATAAGGGGGTGGAGACCTCAAGTTTTATTGGAACATGGTATTCTCTTAGGCGGTCAATTAATTTTTGAAGTATGGTCCACTCGCTGCCTGGCCAGCAAGACCAGGTTAAACACAGTTTATTAGACTTTACACTGCGCGTTGATTTAACAGACAGATCTTAGGAATTAGCATCATGGATTGGAGCTAATTTCCATATTTTTTATTTGTTACGCAAATTTACTTCAGATTGAATGGTGCAAAACTGCATGTCACTGCGTTTTAGTTTGCAGTCTGTTTACTTAACATATCTCTTCACAAGAATTAGCTCAGACTTCTTCCATTACTTGTGTAAATGGATTTTGGCAGTCCTACACAATGCGTTATGTCTCGCAGTGCCAGTTTATTGTGATAAAACGGGAACATTACAATGCACAATGCACATAAATACAATAACCTGCAGCTTGAAAAATAAAATAACTAATTAATGCTTGGAGACTAGAAATGTGTTTTTCCTTTTGTTTGGGTTTCAGTGGACAAGAAGATCCGAAAATTCTGGATGCAAAAAGCAGCTCTCAAGCACCTTGTGAGGCAACGAACAAAGAAGCCTTTTTCTCAAGAGTGGAATCCTATTCAATATCCTTTTACTGACATAACCTTTTGACCCAGTGTGAATGTAAATCATGCCATAGTTTACAGATTAATAATGGTTGTTACAGTGCTTGTTTTATGTCTGAGTGAAAATTTCCTTAACATAGCCACTGTTTGAAATGGGCAGGCAAACCTCGCACATTGTCCCCTCTGATGTGCGCTCGATATGGCTGGATTAACGTTGGCTGTGATATGCTGAAGTGTTCCAGCTGCCAGGCCTTCCTTTGTGCATCACTTCAACCAACTTTAGACTTTGGCAAATGTGAGCAAAACTTTTGAACAACACGAAAAGATAATGTCACACTTCATTCTGGCAAGGTTAGACTGATGCTGCCGGTCTGCCAAAAACTAAAGGTCAAGCAACTCTCCCTCTGTCTTTAATAGATGAGTCCCGCATTGCAGAGATATCAAGGCAACTTCAGACTCAGCATGAGAAGTTTTGCCCTTGGCCTGATTTTCCATGCCCAGGTAGGAGCAACCATTTTATATTGTATGTGTATACTAAAAATGTTTAACATGGCCGTATCATTTCACCAGAATTGACCCTGAGTTACTCACATGATGGTCAAGGTGAATGTTGTTGTGTTTTCAGAGCGGTTCTGGCTAGTTCCAGCCTGTGAACCATCAGCTCTTCTCGCTGCCTTCTTGGAACGCTTCCAGAGCGCATGTCTCCTTGCACAGCAGCTGCCAGCCATGAAGCCAGAGCAGCTAAAGTCTATGGTGAGGCTGGAAAGGAGTCTTTTCAGATGTCACAAAACATGCCATTTAAAACATGCTAATCATTGGGTGTATGATGTATTACATAAAAAAATGTCCTTTTTCCTTATCCCTGTTTCCTTGCAGTCACTGACTGAAGATGTTGTTAGTGTTATACTGCAGCTGATCGAGGAAGAACAAAAACGAAAGAAAGGGACTCCATGCTCTGAACCTTTGGCTGTCCAGGTGGCTGCATGTATTGTTTCTCTCTGTGGCTGGGCTGCAAGGTGAGATGGAACTTCTCTTAGGTTTTGCTTTACTTTCAAATCATCCACCTTCCACCTGATCAAGATGTCTAAGCTGGAGATTTCTCTATCTTAGCCCAGCTCTGCACGCCATGAACCTTCCCATCCTCACCTGCTCGTACTGTATGCGTAAGGTAGGCTTGTGGAACTTTCACCAGATGGAGGGAACATTAGGTGATGGAGAGGTCATTTCAAACACTGGAGCCCCTTCTGCTCAAGCAACAGGTCCTGCCTCAGTAGTCACGTATGAAGGCCAGGGAGACCAGCCAGCTTCTGCCTCATCCACCCCTACAACTCCATGTCGCATGAAGTTGAGGAGCCAGGACTCCACACGCTCTGACCAGGCAAGCTTAAAGCAAATGAGGGTTGACCAGCTAAGTAAGCTTAATAAGTTAGGCCTACAGATGTGCAAATATTAATTTTAAGCAAATTTACTTTACCCTGTTTAAAAGCATGGGAAAGTTGAATCCTAGATATGCTGGTAGCTTTTTTATGCTCTTCTATGTGTTACAGGGTGAGGGAACTGCCTCTCCCGTGGGTTTACGTGCCCGAAGCAGAGACTCACCAAGCCCGAGTGAAGAGCTGCCAAGTCCTTTGACCAGAGGCAAAAGGCCAGCCACTCGCAGTAGAGGACAAGGGGACAACTCTGGGGCTGATGGCGCTGCAAGCCTGCAACACCCTCCTAAACGCCTGTGTCTGTCATCAGTTTGTGGTCCGGTAAGAACATTCTTTACTGGTGATTTTAAGCACTTTGCAACTAAATATGGAACTCTGCATTCAAGATACATTCAAGATGGGGCACAATTCATTTGATCAAAATCACAGTTTGAATATCTACCTCTATGCAATTTAATTTTTACATGACATATCATGCCACATTTACATTACATTTCAGCAGACTGATTGTATTGATTTAAGCACACCACATTTTCTTTATAGGTAACATAAAAAACTAAATATATATGAAATAAACACTTCTCTGTTGTTTCAGGATGGGCTCCTGCACAAGAATGCATTTGATCCTCTGGCGCAGCACAGAGACTGGTGTCCCTGGATTTCTATGGGAAAGGAAAATGTGGAGCCAGGCGCGACCCCTGTTTTGGATGGCACTGCAGCGCTTCATCAGCAGGGCTGGAAAGCTGCTCTTGACCTCCTTGTTCCCATGAAGAAGAACTCTAATACAGCAGGAGGAAGTCCAGCACAGGCGAGTCAAGATTTCTACCTCAACAAAGCAAAATCTTTTACAAAAATGCTCATAAATTCTTAATCACTGGATATGTAGCTTTTATTTAAAGAATATCTGACATCTGTGTGTTCTCTCTCTCTCTTTCCAGGGCCCTCGTGACAAATCTAAAAGGGTGTTTGCTATATTCCGTCAGTGGCAGGTATCCTCCTCTCCGTCTCAGTAGACTGTTTTCATCCAAACAGCATCGCAACACTGAGTTGATGAACTGACCTGCCCTCTTTTTTGGGGTACAGAGTCCTTTTACCAGTGAAAGGAGTGTCACATCATATCAATGTATGCCATCCGGTAAAATCATGTTTACATTCAAGCGGTCCTGTGGGAAAGGAATTTGATTGTGTCTCTGGGCACCTGAATGAGTTCACTGTGAACAGTAAACTATGTGAAGGATGCCTGTGTGGCTTTAACATTTGAATTCTGTCATGTGTCATGAAAACTGAGATGTGTAGCTGTTGGTGGGCTATATAGGTCATGTGTCATGTGCATAGTGAAGTAGTCATCAAGTAATAGAACACATCTCAGTATATGTGAATTGGTCACAGGCAAGGCTTGGACAAGTAACCTTGCAGAAATGAAGTGTGCTATGGTAGCCCTTCATAACACTGGGATGGTCTGGATTTCTGTAGAATATAAGAGACAAGAAGTCCCCGATTGTGAGAAAGGGTCAAATGGCTTGACACTGGAATGGCAATGTTTACCTTCAGTGTATGTTTAGTCATTTTAGGGAGTGGTAAACATTAACCTCAGATAAGCAAAATACTGTGAGGGAGGTTTTTTTTGTGTGTACTTTTCTGGATATGAGTTCTCTTTTTAAAAAGAAAAGAACCTTTTGTTCATGAAATGTGTGTTTTGATTTAGTTGATGTTATTGCTTATTACAAGCAGGTAGAACCATGTGCCATTAACTTTCAACCTATTTTGTTTCAGTGAGAATTGCCTGTACTCCTTATTTGCCTTCCTGTGACATCTCATTGCTAATTCAGTTCTCTCTATTCTGCATGTGCTTTTTTCTTCATAGAATTTTCCTAAAAGTGTTTAATAAAATGCTATTCTGAAAGTTTGTTTCACTTTGCATGACATTCCTCTGAGAGATCAACTAATCAGTAGATGAATTACAAATGAATTACCTCATTAGGAAATATAGGAGAAATGCATTCAATACATGTAGGTATTTAGAAATGGCAAACATGTTAGTGCTCAGTGTTTTGCAGCTTACACAGTGACTGATCTCTGAAAACTTTCACCATGATTTCACATAATTGTGATATGGGATTTTACTGTTTGCCGTTATATGTTGCTTTACAGCAACCAAAGGCAAATCACTGGCAGCCATTTTGTTCCCTGTAAAAATCTCAACCTCCTTGGTTTAGTTGGTTGACAGTGACACATACACTGTATGTTTCTTAAAATTCTCTTTTTAACACAAATTCTAACATAGTGCTTTTCCTTAAATATAATATAGACTCAAGAACAAAATCAAGTTGAAAAAAAAAATCTAATGTCTATAAGCAGAAAAAAATTCTCCAAATTGTTTGCATTTTTGGGCTCATGTTTTCCTCCAAGGGTCGTCAGCTGTGGCAAGGCTGTGTCAAGGCAACGTGAATTATTATTCTAAGCATCTCTCTGGGTGTGTCCACTTACCTTTAGTGGAGAACATGAAAGACAGGCAAAACCAAGACAGAGCCAGTGCCACAGCAAGTGACAGTCACATAAAATCCTTGAGAATCTAATAACAGCTATGTTTCTTCCATGTCTCGTTGTTTCATTATAATTTCTAAATTTCCCTTTGTAGAAAAAAATAATGTTAGTTGTGCAAAGTTGCATCTCTACCATGAAACTGAAACAACAAAAATACACGTTTTTTCAGTATAAAACTACAAAAATAGCCATTTATTGACGTTGGTCGCACATATATGACGTAGTCCGCGGAGTGATCCTAGCTTGTCAGAACCATGGTCAGAACGCTGAGAGGCAGTGAACAGCAGAGGTCTAACGTTAGCTCGGTTACTCATTAGGACAGCGAGACATTGAACTGTGAAGACGTTTTGCGGTGAACATTTCTGAAAGCAAATGTTAACTTTCGGATAGTACGGTTTGCTAGACTTTTCTAGCGTTTCAGGAGCTAGCCTTCAGTTTACTTACTGGTGCTCTGCGGTGGAAATAGCAAAAATGTCGTCGCCAAGTCCGGGTAAAAGGCGAATGGATACCGATGTGGTGAAACTGTATCCTTTCTAAACATAAACAACAGTCTCAGTCGCTGTTTAGTCAGCTATGTCCTGCTGTATGTAGATATGTGATATGAGCAAGCCTAATTTATTAATGCTGTTGGTTTGTCTTGGTAACCTAAAGCTGAAAGAGCTTTCATTGTGAATGACTGGTGTTTTTGTGTAAACAACATTTTGCTAGCAAAGCCAAGTGTTAGCTATTTCTGTCCTGCGAACCTTCAGTCGCTTATCGGGACAGCTGTATTAAATCGGGCTCACGTCCTGCTAGCATTTTTCCAACTCTGTATGATTGTAACATGAACGTTTGCGTTAACTGTCTAGCTTGCTTGTCTATATTTGAAAATTATTTCAACAGTCGCACAGACGCTAACGTGAACGTTATTCTCTTTTTCCAGGAATGTCTTTCATCTTGTTGCACCACCAACAGATCTAGCAGCGCTAGACCATATAAACACCTTGTGGCAATTTGGTTTCTTTGTCCAGTCTGTTGTTGTCAGGGGAGTTATGTCAAACTGGCCCTTTTACACGTTGACATAGGAGCTTGTTTACATAACGTAAGGCTAACGTCAACTGAAAATGCTGCTGTCTTTTGTTCTGCTCTCGTAAAAACGTTGGCGTTTTTATAGCATGTGAAGCATTATGGGTCTAATTAGCTTTGCTTTGAAACTCTACTAAGGGGTTTCTTATTGTGTTATTGCATCTGCCTCTTGAAATATTCCCTTGTAACGCTACTGAGCTGGCTGGCTAGTCTGCTGGTTAATTTCAACATCAAAATGGCCACCTGATCTGTGTGTCTCACTGTACTTCAGTGTCTGCAGGCAAATATCTGAAAGCCCAACTTGTATCATTTTAGAGTGGTCGATATCAGTTGTTTTTCTGGTTGTTTTTTTTTTCATTAACATTGATATTGGAAGTGAGCATGGCAGCTGTTTTAAGTGGTACAGCAGGTGTCATGAGCCTGAAGTCTCTTTAAGCAGTGGAATGCTTGAACTTTTAGTCAACATCTCGTGTGTTGTCTGTCAAGTCATACTCACCATGTTTACCTTTTTACTGCTGATTTGTTTAATTTAAGTCCGCTTAGGACTTAGAGAGAAAGCTCTAAAATTAAACCAGATCACAAAATATTTCCAGTCCATAGAATGTTCTAGAAAACAGTATAAATAAGTAGTTTTGTTTCAGTCTCTGCACTGTGGAAACCAGCTTAATGATTGGGTAGCCTGTTACTAGCCGGAAAGCACAAGAGGGAGGGACTAAAAACAGCTGATGGGATGGCAGTACTTAGTCAAATATGAGACTACAGCTGGGCTGGCCAAAACAAACCAAAACAAGGGAAGCTGACACACTAGTGTCATCATGGTTAAAAAAAGTTTGAAAGTCTTGGCAATTTGATCCTTTTGATTTTTAATTATATCAAAGAGGTACTTTCTACTATTTTATTTTTTATATATATTGACTAATGTAGACTTATCACATCTGACTTATTCAGTACTTATTTTGCATTTCAGTATATATCTTGCCTTTTAACATCACATTATGGTTGGAATACGAGTGTTCATGTGGCTGCAACATGTGAATATGCCATAGAGGAAGCTACAGCTAGCCACATTTCTCTTATTATTTTGCCCTGTTGCCTATGGCATTTTGTTACGTCTTCTAGCTATCAACAGTGCTTGTTTGAGCAAGTTTATGCTCCCCCCACTCGACTCCACTTATGCGTAGGCTATTGCAGCAATGACAGAGTGGTGAGGCAGACAGACAAAGAGTTTTTTAGGATTGCAGCACACATACGCTGCCTTGCAGTAGCATGACACTCCCTCCCCTTCTTAAGCTACTTGACTGACAGGCAAGAGCAGGTTTGCTCTGTGCCACCTGCTCAATTCCATACAATGACTTGTGTGTGTCTTAGGACAGCATGATAAAGCAGTGGTCAGCAAGTGTTGAGGGAGTCAGCTATGTGTGTTTAAATGCAGGTCTACAGAGTTTAGATTTACTGTTTAAGCACACTGGTTTGCTGACTAGGAAGTCTTGTGGGGTTAAAGCAGGGAGGGCTCCAGGTTACTGGTATGGGAAACAGCTCCGTGCTTCTGTTTGTGTCCCCAGAGCAAAACTAGCAGTGACAACCTCCTCTCTGTGCTCCCTATCCCTGCGTCTCCCCCTGGTGTAACCAAAACCCGAAACTCACACCGCCTTTTAGACAGGAGCAGCTTCTCTCTTATGGCTGACACTGTGAGCCCTCACGCATTAATTTGCTGCGGCCACTGGAGAGCTGAGAATCTAGAGCGCAGGCCATTGGGGAATTCATGAAAATGAATGTCAGAATGACCTCAGCATGTAGTATCTCTTGGTTTTAACTTTGGCAGAAGACAGGATGATGGATGCAGCCTGATCTTATCACCAAATAAACAGTGTAGCTGTTTAGATGGTACTAACATTAACTCTTTGCACTGTTTAATATCTTTGATTACATGCACACTTTTTTCCTTTTGATTAAAATTATTTCCATGGAAAATTTAAGGTCAGCTACTTACATGGTAAATATTACAGCTGGGCCTGTTTATTTTGATTGGGAGTTTGTATTCTGTTTGGTCTTTTGAAACCATTTATAATTGGAATGTTATACTCCATGAAAGCACAGCTAATGAGACATAGTCATGGACAAGACATTAAGTGTTGGTTTACATTGCCTTTAAACTGTATTTTTTCTCTATCACATACTCTTTCATAACCCTCCTTTGTAAACTTATAGTCTGAATTGGCAAGAGACAACTTGTTTATTGTCTATTTCTCGCATTTCTTGCCAAACTATATTCCTAAACTGTAGATTAGTGTTGCTCTCAAATGACCTGCAAAACTTAAGGCCAGTTATTCAATCCTGCTCTAGGGCATGTTGCTTTGATTTTGGGACATTGTGTTCTTGAACAAGAATCTAAGAGTGTGTCATTTCAAAGTGCTTTACATTCAGCGTGTTGTGTGGGGTTGACTGCACATACTGTGTAGGTAGCTGTGCTATTATTTGCATGTATTCATCATTGCTCTACTCGCTTTACAAATGCTTTCGAGCAGTAAGCTGCTGGAATTTGAGCACAGGTAGATTACAAAGAGCTAAGCCTTTTTTCAATGCTAACACAAGCTCTTGTGGTGTTTGGCCTATGAAGGCTAAAGCACAGAATGGAAAAAGGGAAATGTGTAGAATTATCTGCACAACATGGTTTAGTTAAGAATTGCCTCAGGAAGATAAGCGATGCCTTTTACAAACCTTTTTCTTTTTTTCAAAATAATTTTATATTTTTATCATAAAAGTGATACATGTTTAAAAGTTATCAGGTTTTAATGTTAATATAAAGATTTTTTCCCTCTCTTAACTGGGCTTTTATTTATTATTGAGCTTCTCTTGCGTGTCATCTAATAAAAGAACAGTAACACTAAGATTATCCTCTTAAGCATATCACATGTATCATTTCTACACAAAAATGTCTACTAATGACTATTGTTTTGTAACATGTTTCATTGAGTTTTGTACTTAAATACACCCAAATGTTTCCAACAATGTTCAGACTCAGAGAAACAGATAACTTTATTCAAGGTAGCCATACATTTCATTTTTTCGCCTGGTGCTAGCTTCTGGGATTATGCTAGTTAGATGTGTGTGAGGAACATAGAAGGAAGCTGGCAAATATGACCAGACATAATGTAAATACAGCATAAATACATTACCCATTGAATATTTCTGCCGAGTCAGTCAGATAGATTTTCCACTACTGGGTTATATTTGTGATTTTTTGTTCAGAGGTGTGTTGTGTGTCTTATCGGCTCCAGTGTCCGCTGTGATATTGGGCATCTGTAGCAGTGGACAAAATTATTGACAGTTTTGCTCCTAATAAGCTGTTGTGTTGTGATGTTTTTGCTTTATATTTCAACTTTCAGAGTGAGTTTGCATTTTCAGATTTATTTCAATAATCCCTTTATTACCCCTAAAGTGACTGTTAAGGCAGTACTTGGCCTTCAGTATTCCCACTTTGATCAGTTAGTTACAATCAGGGGTAAGGACTCATAGAGCACTGTTGGCTCTTGCTTTTATTAATCTTAATTTTAACATCCTCCCCTAGTCTTTTGCCCACCATATCCTTCCATCAACCCTGAGTGGAATCCCTATCCTGAGCTTTATCTGCTCTCTGTTTGGTGTTTCGGCCCCATTGTGCCCTTGTAACATGACATCCGGACAGCATCAGCAGCAGAGTCTTTTGTGTTTCCCGTTTACAGAAGACCCTGTGACCTCCACCTCCCGTTGCTGTGTCAGACCATGTCACAAAGTCATGGGCAGCTGATCTGCACCCAGCGCTATTATTGCGAGTTTCAGTTTACTGTAGGGAAGGAGCCAGCAGTTTTCTGTCTGTTTCTGACTGAGAGATTGATGGAACGAACAGGCGCATGATGAACCCATGATTAGAATAGGGAAAGTTCTGGTCTGGTGATGAAGTTGCAGAAACTAACAACATGTTATTATGGTGTAATAGAAATAACTTTACGGCAGTGCACTCAAAGAAGAAGGAAGGTTACAGAAAATATGGAAGCCACATTTTTGCATTATGCTGACAGCAAAAATGGTATATATAGTAGATAAAAAAGCACACGAATAACAAAAACACAAAACAGATGGTGCAATTTATATACAGTCAAATTATATGTTGTTTGGGTGGGAATCTCCATATACAGTATGTTTGGTGATGGAAGTTCATTTTGGCCTTGATCTTTTTTCTACTCTACTCACCACTTATCACTTATAGACCATGTTTATTGTGGCTCAAGGTTAATATTTAATCAGTTGTAAGAAGCTCAAACACTGACTGAAACAGTATAGGGAATGAACCAACTAGTGGAATGTTCTCAATAAGTGACGATATTGACTTAAAAGGGCTAAACTAAGATATTTAGATATAGTATATCTCTTAAGATGTATATATCATGGGACTTAGGCTATGTGCTTCTGGAAATTCATGAAAATATTATAATAGTATAGGTCAAGAACAGCTTTCTTCTACTCCTTTTTGTCTTTGTCTTTTGTCTTGATCATCTCTTTTGTCTGAAAGCTTTGAAATACCCTTATTTGTGCTTATGCTTTTTTTTCTTATTTGTTACTCTGGGTGTAAAATACACCTTTGCATCTCTGCTGCCTTACAAGTATTCCTAAAAATATGCACCATCATCCAACCAGAACTATACTCTTGCTCTTTTTTCTACTTTTTCTTCATGGATGAACATAAGGTAACATGGTACATTGTGAATAAGGCCCCATATAGCACAAAGGCCCCAATCTTGATTGACAGTCTTGTTTTGGGGGTCAAGGAGCAAAGCATCTTTGACAGTATGAGATTGGAGGCCCTCACTGTTAATCCCACAGTGCAAACACTGAAACTTCCTGCACGCATGGCTGAGTTCCCTTAGAAAAACAGATGGACTGAAGTTCCTCTCTTTGTTTAGCATTGTTTAGCATGATTTTTTCGTACGTGTGCATGTGTAAAACTGCTCAGTCTCTCTAAGGCCCACGTGCACTGCTGCTTTAATGTGGAAAATTGAAGAAGTAGTCATAGGCTAGCTACATATTGTGTCATTCATTGGCAAATGGGCTAGTGATGACACTGAACCCAGTTGTAATCTATGTATGAAGCAAAAAGCCTTATCAAAAAACCTAAACTATCCACACCCTGCACTTTACTATCTGGCAGTCTGCCTCTGTGTGTCTGTATCAAGTTGATAAAATTAGCTGTGTGTCTGTCACTCTCTAAAGTGAAATTTAAGGGTTTTTTTTTAGCAGTTTCCACAACATGTCAGTGTTGAAATTCAGGGTTTTTGTTTTTCTTTACAACAGACAGCAACTCTTGTCTGTTTGTGGATTTGCTCATTAAAGAGTTGCCTCAGATTCTTTCTATTGTTTCTCCTAGCCTGGCTCAGTTTGTGATCATTAATAATCATTTCATTTGTGCGCACATGTACGGAGCTCACGCGCACATACACACAGAGACTCTGTGCTATTGCTGTAAATAGACTGTTGATTTAGTGAAGGGCTGAGAGGAGGAGCAGCTGAAGGATTCACATTTGATTGCAGTGGGTGGGCTCTCATCTCTTACCAGAGAAGACAAAGAACTTATAGCCTGTGCAGTGCTGTGCCTCTCCAGCTCTCACACAGGGAGGTAGCCATCAGCTAACATGGTTTACTCAGGCCTGTATTTATTGGAAACTTAATCTGCATTTTTAATGTCTTTAAAAGTAAATGTCATAGTTACAGCTTTAGATGCACTCCCTTGTCTAATCATATCCCATATGGGTTGAAATTCTACATGTTCATGTTTTTAATTCTCAAAGCAGAAATGAAACTGAGGTCTTTGAAGAGTTAATTTACATCCTATTCACCATCCAGTGAGTGTGTCTTGATTTGGGGATCTTGATAAAATTTATGTTGATAACAGTGATAAGTCATTTTTTTTGTGATATAGATAGAACTAACAGCCAATCACTCAGCAGAAAAAAAAGTGTCCAGTTTATGTCTTGCATATTAAAGTACCCACCCATGTCCTACAGCACACCATTGTTTAGCTACCAGGGAAAAAAACTGGATGTGAAAGTGGATGTCCTCTGGAAAAGCGGAAAAATAATGAGTGAAACTGAAGGGCACAAAAGCAGCTTTAGCCTCCCTGCTTCTGCTCCCTGTCGTGTCTGTGTAGCTGCCTGTTGGCAATGAGGCGAAGCTGCTGAGCTCCTCACACACGTATAGCGGACAGCAGTCCAGGACAGACTTTTGGCTATATTTTACAGGAGTCAACAGCAACAGTGCTCACTAAATGTAAGTGCAACAAACAGGAGGCGATATGATCAGCTTATCAAACACCTGTTGGCCTGTCTACCCGCTCAAGTTTAAACCAATGTTTGCTCATAATACCACTCTTGAGATATTGAACCAGTGGATGTTAAATTAGATTTAAAATTTTGAGCTAGATTTCAGCATAGTGAAGGAGGTCGCTACTTTGTTTTCTTATAGAAAAATCGTAACGTGGGATCTGGTTCAAGGTATGTTGTAGTACAGGTTTTAAAGGTCTCAGTTTCCATCAACAGATCTTCACAGTTAGATGAGCTCTCTAGATCTCTCATATCTCTTGTAGCTTATGGGCAGGATGGAAAGGAAGTAAGAGCAGCTGGCATGACCACAGGCCTCTTACTAGCATACAGAACACCTCTATGTAGTTATCAGAGGCAGCCAGGGCAGTCTTACCAGCAATGATCCCTCTGGGACTTGAGTAACATGATAAGTAACATGACGTGATACAGATACATTTGAACATCACAAATTTTTGACAAAATATCTCTTTTAACACTGTGATGTTACTGTAAAGATGACTATTGGTGCTGTCATGATACATTAACAGACTCAAACACAAATATTTAATAAAAAATCATCAGTAATTTGTATCTAATGACTAAGTGTGTAATGGCAGATATTAGAATGGCAATAAGAGTCATTACATTAATTACATCACTTTAAAAAATTCCAAAAAACCCCCCAAAATTACTGTAATGTAACCTTTAAAACCCGACACCACAATTTCCAAGTCAGCCAAGCAACTATGCAAACACATAGTTGATGCTGTTGCACTTCTGTTGCACCTCTGTTGCACCATTGACCAAGACACATATAAGAGCCTTAAGCCAACACTGGCTTTATGATGAGATACTTTTCAGCTGTGCTCAAATTAAGACTTCCTTTGTGAAAATGAGTTTCAAGGCCTGTGTGGCTATGTTTATTTTTTTTTCTCCCACAGTACCCCTTTTTAACGTTTTGTCACTTATAGCTTGCTACATTTATCTAACTGATATTTATTGGTTTCTTTGATGTAGCCTTAAAGATTTTTTCTCTAACTAAATATGGATTGCAACCGGCAAAATGCATTTTGATTGAGTATTTGTGAAGAAATTTGTTAATAATGGCATAGGAAGGTTCTGTCAATATCATTAATGTAAATGAAAAAGTTGTATTACATCATCTGTAACCTGGATGAACGGAAGCTGTTGGCACTATCTCCTGGTTCATTCTCCTCTTCATCTTTTTGTAGCCCACCATTTATTCACAGCGTTGTATATCTACTGATCCATCAAGCTGGAGTTTGAGGAGGTTTCTGTTGGTTGAAATGGTCCAATCGGGCTCCAACAGTGCATTAAAACTGGGCAGCGAAAGTCCGACTTAATGAGCAATAAAAGAGAGTAAACAGCAGGGGGAAAATGTTAGCCTCAGTGCGAGAGACGGAGAGGGAGGGAGAGCAGAGGAGTGGGTCAGTGGGTTTGGCTAGTGACGGCTGCAGGGGAGCTCGGTGTTTGTTTGGTGTTGGACTGATTAAATCACTCTCTCACAGCAGCACTGTGCCTATCACTCGCCCTGCCTGCTGTGGCACGATGGTTGCTGCGCTACAGTAGCTGCCTCTGTTTTCAGGCCGCTAACTGTAGTGGAGGTCACACAGTAATCCTGCTTGGCTGTGAGTAGTGTGCTAATACATAGAAAGTTTATGCACAAACACAGGCACGTTCACACCAAGGCAAGGATTTAAAAAGAAAAAAAAAAAGCTAAACAATATACATGCATAGATAAAGTGGCGTGCTGGCAGAGATTGCTAGCAAACCTTCTTACACTCACTCAAACATGAAAAATTCATTTTTCATCTGGGTCTCTTTGAATAAGGCCCCATATCAGAGAGTGGGCATTGAGCCCATATTGTGAGGAAGAAGAAGGAACAGCCTTGTTGTTGGTGTAGTGTTGGTCTTGACTTTGTAGTGTGTTTCAGTATTGTTCTTCAGCTGTACAAAGCTTCTTTTCTGTTCGTATTGCAAAATGCAGCTTGCTGTCCTCCTAAGTAAGTAAGTCTTTTCCTCTATTTTTGGTAGGTAATGAATTGTAGCTCGCAAATTTCTTTTGGTAGCGTGTATTTGTATCTCTTTTGGTGGAGGAAGCCTACACATTGCATACACCCTGAGGATAGCTGCTGTGTTTCCTGCCTTTCATCTGTAGAGCCTTTGAATGTACATTGTCGTTAGAATCTGTGCGTGAGGGAGAGAAAACAAAAGAAAGGTCGCTGCCTGTGCGAGCCTCACCTCTAAAAAAAGGATGTGCTATCAAACAGATTACTCTCTGTGAAGTTTCTTTTTTTGCCAGTTAACACAACTAATCTGACAAACGAGTATTATTCAATCACTGTGTATTTTCTCAAACCTGGGTATCTCTCTATCCAGGCAGATTACTGTCCATTGCAAAAAAAGCTGCTTGCTGTTCACACGTACTTCAACGTATGTAGATATGCAGCAAGGCATTTACATTTCTGAAACTGAAACCAAGTTGGTTCCCTAGTGGCTGAAGATGACATGCGCTGTAGAGTGATTTTATCTGTCATCTGTTCATCTGTTCATCTGACTACAACATGTTGGTCAGGTTACAAACTTTCTCGTATTTAAGTGTCTCAACTTTTTATTATTATAGCATTTTTTTTTTTCTAAATGCAGAGTTAAACTTTGGGATTCACCCCTTTTTTCTATAAAAACACACAGGCAAAATCATGCTCATAGGCCTGCAGTCCACAGCATTTTGATGTCATTTACATCCACAGATCTGCTTGCCAGGCTAGATCAGCATTTACCAAGCTGAACTCTTTTTGCTCATTATCTCTGCATTACCATCCTTCTGCCTCTTCTTTGGCATTACTCCTCCCACATTTCTTTGACTTTATTCTTCGGCCCTCTATGTCATCCTGTCATGCTCTTTTCTCCCCTGTCAAGCCAGTGCTCTGTTGAGTGACCTTATTCTAAGTTCTCTCTTTATGTCCCTCTTACCCGCTGGCTTTTGGGGGGTTATGGACTATTAGTGTGTTTCGGGCAGACTTCTTTGCTTTGCTGTCCCATTCTAAAGCTCAAGCACTGCCTCTTATGCTCAGCCTTTGACAGTCTTCCTCTCTGGTCTATGCCATTAATAACTGGAAATTCTGCATGTACCTTCTGTTATTCAGTAACCAAGCTCTCTTCCCGTGTCTTTGGGGTTATTTGATTATCTGCCTTTCCTGTTATTTCAGCCTAGTCTGCCCAAAGGCACTGTAGCTTCCCTTTAAAGGGATTACTTATAGCTGGGGGTGTCAGCAGGTGGTCAGAGTATTGTATGCTGAAATTTAAATAGTCCAAACTGGCCTGTGGAGTTAGTTTGGTCTCTTTGAATTTGATTTTACATGCCTGTCTAGTACAGGACATACAGCTGTACAGTATTTGAAGAGATTTTATGTTCTTTTCGAGCTGTTTTTGTCATTGAAAAACATGTTGACACTTTTTGCAAAAGAGGATGGGGAAAAAATCAAAAGTTGATGCTGAATTTTTTAGAAATCATCCTTATATCACCATGTTGGTGAAAAGATAGCATGGGCTTTTCCTGCCTTCCCTTTCCTTTAAAGATGAGAGGAGGAACCACTTTGAAACTAACTAGCATCTTCCTTTTACTAGATCAACAACTTCTGTCTCCAAGGAGGGAAATATTCATGCATAGTTGACACCACATTGTTTGTCATAGTGCTGTTTATGATTCCACATCATGTTTGTGTTCCATAATTAGAAATAGGGTTGGTCGGGATGGGATATTTTGATCCAGGGTCAGGCTGGGATAGCAGCCTTAGTGAAGCAGAAAGAAAACAAGTCAAGTCTAGACCACAACAGTAAATGCTATTTATTGCATATTTTTACACTTCAGCATTTAAAGGTGCTTTACAATATTCAAAATCAGGATAACATTAACTTAAGTGCTTGAATAAACTCGAAATTATTTCCAAAATTGGCAGTCATAGAGAAGTTTTTTGACACCTTGTTTTTCTACATAGTTTGTGTTTTTTATATAAAGAAATCTTGCAGTGAAATGACATTAACAAAGGAGCTAGTGTTGCTGTTACAGGTCAGAGCCTCCAGGGTCGTCTGAGGTACAGCAATGAGGATTTGTTTGCATGTTCTTCTGGCCTGATTGGGCTTTGTGTATCAGATTAGAAGTGTGTGTCAATGGATATTGACCTGGTGCTATCCACAGCTTATGACTTATCTATACTAATCCAAGATGGACGGACGGGCAGATACTCATAGTTGTTATTGCTTAGAACAAGTAAAAGCAAAGCCTTGATCAAAATGTTGGGTTTAGAAGTTATAATAATAGATGGTTTGATGGATATTGTAAGTTGTTTGTATATAATATTCATGTAACATATTAACTCCATTTAGCTTGTATTTTCACAAAGTAGCACTTACCGTGTAGCGTATTTAGCAATTTGTGTCTCACTCTTTGTCAGTGATTCAGATGAAACCAAGTTGCCTTCCTTTGGTTACAGTGTGTCATGTCACACCTGTTTTTACAGCTCTGACAGAAAGACACTGCAGTGTTGTGAGAAGTTTATTGGTATATTCTATACATCCTGCCTGTCTAGTTTTCAAAACCAAGACTCTGCCTGGTTGTCAACTACCCTCTACATACATCCTCTACCCTATCAAACAGTCAAAAATTTACAAGCTTTACTAAGAACTATTTTTACAGAGGGGAGGCAGCTGTTGATAACAGTGGCTTGCTCTTATTTACTAGGTGGAAGGAATGAGTGCTTGGAGCTTTGAGTCTCACGGTATTAAAAAAAAAAAAGCCAGTGGCGCAGACTGTTGTGTCGTGACTCATAATGACATGGAAGATGTCCAGAGTGGCTTCAAAGTATTGGGATTGGCCTTACTTATGATGATACAGATAAGAGGAGAAGGGTTAGAATAATCCTGGACATAATTATTTGTGACTCTTGACTGCACTTAATTTTCCTTACAAGGTTTTCACCTGTTTGTGTGTAGCTTGTGTATGAAGTCAGTGCAATATGAGCTGCTCCCTTTCTCCACCTCCTTCCCTTATGTAATCCTACTATGGTCACACAGATATTTACAAGTCACTAAGACTTCCATTTCAGCTTGAATGTAATTTTTGACAAGTTTCAACTGAATATCCAAAAGCTAAATGTTTAAGTTAAATATTGCTGAGAGTAAGGAGATCTTCTCTGGCTTCTCAGTCAGTTTGACCAATCTCAGTTGGCCTCCAGCATAATCAGTGTTAATTCAACCTCATTAATAGCTTATCCCCCACCAAGCCTCACTGCCGTCTTCTATAACATAACACACTCTGTCCATACCATCCCCCTCCTCTGCATTGCTTCCATGTCTTGTGCGGACATACATACAGGCACTCACACACCAGTGGTTTCACTACTGGTTAGGTGCATAGATGTCCTTACATGAAGGGCAGGACTTGGTGAGCTGCATAAGAACATAATGCATGTAGTCTGAGGTTGGAGTCTCACTGGAGTCACCCTATTTGGTATTGCTAGTTGTTAAGTAGTTGTCTAGCAATGCTTTATGTAAGTATTGTCCTCCTGGTGATGGCGATCATTTATTCTGCCTTCAGCTTCACATCAATGAACCTCTTTGACTTCAAAACACGAGTCAGAATAGAGAGGTTCCTCTTCTGTTAGACAATGACACATTTCCTCACCGAAGCCAGGGATTCAGTCTGCTCTTCGCAGACTCAACCAGAGCTTAAAATAACCTCCAGTTTGATTTAACCCTTTAGGGGTCAGTGCTACTGCTAATGGGATACACACTCAATGAGGATTGACAAGCCAGCTGCTACTGTGTGGTATAGAAAACTGATTTTTTTTCGTTAAATCTCATCTTTCGTACCCCGTCTTTAATGTGTTCTGACAGTCATTCGCTGTCTTTTGTGATAATTTTCCTCACTTTCTTTTAAACTTGTTTTTTCCTCTGAGTCTCTCTCTCTGCTTCAGTGTTATTTCCTGTGCTTCTTCCCACTGAATACATGAAAGAGAAATAATTTCTCTTTGAGGATTTTGTGTGAGAGAGGAGATCAGAGCATCATACATTATACAGCTGTCATGTTAGATTTGCTATATAATGAATGGATATAGGGTAACCTTTTTTAAGGTGTGATATTATTTTAATTATGCCTGTATTTGGAGTTGCAGAAGAAAAACACTGGGTGATTATCTCCTCCACTAACCATAATGCACTTCTGTGGTGGACGATGTCAATGTACAACACAGTTTATCTAAATCTTAGCAAGTTAATAGGTTTAGAGGTGAATCACATTAAAACAGATAAACACAGTCACAAGTTAAAAAGCTGGGTCAACCATTTTCTTTTGTTTGTTCTTTAAGTACCAAGCTTTTTGCAACACATTAGAATGTAAGTCATGAGCAAGCTTGGTATTGTTATTCATCTCTCACACTGAAGCAGACATTCAAGCATCTGTACACCCGAATGTTTACAGAATCTTCATTACCTACAGTCTGTTGCATGGAGAGGAGTGCATTTAAATGACTTTTTTTAGAGCTTCTGCTTTGACTAATCATATAGAACTAAGTTGCGAAGGCAGTCGTCAGAAATATTAAACTCTAAATAGGTTCCCAAAGAACCCTTGAACAACTTCTTAATATGAAATGATTGTGAACTTATAGTTGGATACTTAAAAGATGAAAAAATCACATCCCAGTTAAATAACTTGCATGTTTGTTGACATGCCTCTGCAGAGTGCTTTTCTGTGGCTGGGTAATTTTGCTTTTTTGGCTAAAGGAGCAAAAATTAATGTAATTTCTTCTGAAATGAGAATTACTTGTCTTGACTAATGTAAATTATGAAGTTTTTTAAGCACATGTATTTGAGTCTAAAGGGTGCATGTTTTATATAGTGGAAGATTAAAGCATCAGTGAGCATCAGAATATAAGTTTGATCAGAAATGGATTTCTGCAAATTAAATTGTTTTTTTGCATAATCATTTTTGGGTCAAATTTTGTCAGCAGCATAGGTGGTAACATAAACCCCTCAGGCCTTCTGTGCTGCGTATCACTTTTGCTTCATGCCCAGGAGGTTTATCAGCAAGTGACAGGTGGAAGGAGGAGCGCATGGTCCTGAAGCATGGCTGAATATGATCTACTGGCTAGCGCAAGTGTACATGATTTTTTTTTGTTGTGGAATCACTGGCCCGCATACTTCACATTCAGTCTGAGGATATTAATCCAACGTGCAGAATGACAAATTGACTTGAAGCCATCGATTGTCAGTGAAAGTGAGTCTCCAGGTCCGGGGGTCAGAAGAAAATCCAAGTGTAATTTTCCTGCATTGATTTGTTTTCATTATCTGTCAGGGGCTATCATTTCTCTCTTTAGTTCTCATAACTCTGTATGATCTGAAAGAATGATGTGGAGAGGAATAAGGTCAGACTCTGCTTGTGTCTTCCCTACTACAAAGCAAACCAATGATATACTGAAAACAAATGCTACATAATCACCATTTTTTATAGCAGCCACACTGTTTGCGATCCTGAATGTTATTGAAGAACTGTTTATTAGTGTAGTCCCTCAGGTTGTCTGTGTTTATGTGTATGCTTCCCCATGAAGACGTTTTCCTAAACAGCCTTACAGCATCGAGAGCAAGCATGAAGTCACCATCCTCAGTGGACTCAATGAATTTGTAGTGAAGTTTTTCGGACCACAAGGAAGTAAGTGTTTTTCTTTTCTGATTTTAACTTTTTTTTTTTTGTCCTTATATTTTAAAAACTCTCCCAATTTGCTGCAGAATCCTCATTTGGGCTAATTAATGTGTTCCAGAAAATGACTCTAGGATTTAGAGCAGGTTTTTTATCCTTGTTCCACGTTGTATGAAAAAAAAAAAAACATCTATTCATGTGTCTGCACTTAAGATCTGAACGTTCTCCCATTAATCTGACTTTTCTGACCACATGTGTAACATTTTTAATGTTGGTTGTAAAACCAGAATTATATTGCCATTAAAAACTGATAATCTGTTTAGTAAAACTATTAAACGGAGCATAAAGTGACAATGAATGTTATCTTCAGGGTAGCCAGCAAAGGAATCTCAGTCATTCTCCTGTTAGGAACATAAAGAGAGGTTAGTCACAGCAGGCCAGGAACGTAAAACGGATTGAAACCAGGCCTGAGGCCACAAAGTGTAAAATAGAGAAGCCAGGCTTGAGGAGAATTTGGATGAGGCGAGTGGCCCCATCAGCAGGAAATACTTCTTTTGAATGCTGTTCGCAACATCTGTCGCACTAAAACAACCGCCACTTACACATCAGTTAAGAGAGGAAGTGGGTGTTTGACCCTGTTTATGATGCCTTGAAACCATGCCAAATAAAATTATCCTGTCTACCCACTTGTGTGTACACATACACTGACCATCATTCATTCTGGAGTGTGTTTTCAGTCATCTTCGTATGCTGCTAGTCAGTTACAGTACAGCACATAAGGGTCTTGTTACACACAGCTATTCTGGGAGAGCATCACACACTCACACAATTTCATTCTCTTCCTCTTTGATGTCAGTGTATTATACAGAGCGATTTGGAAGTAGAGAATTCTCCAGGGCTGAAATATATTAATGCATAAAATAAAAGAAAATAGCAAAGGGAAAAGTGGTATCTGAGCTCATTTCTCAAGTGGGCCTCGTACTGTTGTGTTTCTGTGCAGAGAGGAGGAAGGAGTGAAGAAAATTGATAGAAACCTACATTTTCTGAATTCATTGTATTGTACGAAGGATGGAATATAACAATCAATGCAATGAAAGTTGTTTCTCTGTCTTCAAAATGGTTTTGTGATTATTTACTGTCTCTCTTCCTTACGTACAGCACCGTACGAAGGAGGCGTGTGGAAAGTGCGGGTAGATCTTCCTGACAAATACCCTTTCAAATCACCGTCAATAGGTATGGGCTCTTTGATGCCATGAACCATTATACGATCACATTTTTCAGATGTTCAAGTTCACTTTTACATATTGACTCTGTCATCATCTCAACCTTTGCCTTTTCAGGATTCATGAACAAGATTTTTCATCCCAACATTGACGAAGCGTAAGTTGATTTAAATCATTTAATTAAAGTCAATATTGTGAAAAGGTTTCTACAGTGTAGAGCAAAGGATAATAGCTCCATAAAGGTTTTACATGTTAACACTTAAGTACAAAATACAGAACACTTCCTTATAACTCATGATTTTGTTCAAATGTGGCTAAAAAAATGTGGTCAAATTCTCCTGTCATTTGACCCAATCTTAATTGATGGGTCACAATTCACAATACAGTGTTTATAATGCACAGGTGTCATATAGTTTAGCCGTTAGGATTTCTGTTTTTCACTCAGGTGGTTCAGGTTCAACAACTGGTATGGGAACATACCGTGTGTATGTCCTTTGCCTTTCAGTCAATATTTATTACACCTCTCTGACACTCTTGCACTTCTGTAGCAGTGTTTCTGCAAGACAGCAACTCTGTATGTGAAGTCCACAGTACTAATTTTAGTCTATACAGGAATTGTGCTGTACATGGTGCTAAAATGTTACGTATATAATCTTAAAGTCTCATATAAAGGTCAAATATAATGATATTTGCCTGTTATGCTATGTTATAAACTATAAACATAGGCTTAATTCTCTTGTTTAATGGCAGTTCTGGGAAATTAAGTATAAGACTGAAAGATCTATACTTAAAACTTCTATTTGAGCCACAGCAAATCACAGAAATATTGAGGCTGGACAAGCTCTTAGTTTCTCTGGGTCTGTTAATCCACTGCTTAGAGGCCAGATCCTCTGAAGGACACAATCCATGAAGGTTGGTCTCTGGGAGGACCTGATGGACAGGCTGAACCTGTGCTGTTTGCAGACAGGACAGTCTTGACTCACAAAGACCAAAAATAATGTGGACTAGTGGTTCTCACTTTACATTTTTTTGGTCTTACCAGAAGGAAACCTCAGTGGTTAACTTTTGTACAAGTTGTGACATTTTCATTCAGCACACAATAGACAACAGTCAAAAGTTGCACAAAGAACCTGTAAATTTTATTTTATGCTTTTTTATGTATTTATTTATTTTTTAAGATCTGTGGTTAACAGCATATTTAGCTAGCAAACAAGGGTAAACAGTGGAGTTTGTCAATCACCCATTATTCAGACTTTGCTTTTTTGGTGGTCTGTTTAAAGTTATAGTGGATATCTATCAGTGACTGATAATTATCCCTGCAAAAAGCTGGTTTGTCCAACCTGGTCACATAGTCCCCTAAACTTTTTGTTTATACTGCCTCACAAGTGATATGGAATGTAAAGACCTGCAAAGGGTATGTTACTTTTGTATCTTTTGCAGTTTTGGGCAAAAGAAGACCAAATTATTACCCACATATGCAAAAGGATGAACCCTGTTGAAACAGGTGGCATTATCAATGTAGAAAGGAGAACTGAAAAGGATCCAGTCCCTGAGCTGGACCTTGTGTCTCTGACTCTGTTTACCTCTCGGTTTCACAGGTCAGGGACAGTGTGCTTAGATGTCATCAACCAGACATGGACAGCCCTTTATGGTGAGTAGCCCCTCTGCCTATGTGTCCATATTAAGTTTCCTCACTGCCGTCTGTGTGATTATGTGCTAAGAACTCGACACAGTGCCACCATCGCCAAAAAGCTGACTGCAGGTCCCTCGCTAGCAAGCATGGGCATAGTTGTCCCTAATCTACTTATTAGGATAGAAGCGAAAACTCAGAGGTAACACACTCACCCAGGAAGGTCAGAAAACATTCACCTTCGACGGAAATAATTTCCTGTCTGTCAGCTGTGAGAGACAGCGACATGTTCACGTACTCCCAGTGGCAGGGATTGTACTTTGTTTGACACCCAGTTGCTCTTCTCACTCTTTCTGTGTCTCTTTATGCTTCCATGCCCCTGTGCCCTTCTCCACATTTCCCCATTAGTTTCTCATTGCAGCTCTTCCACAGTGCTAAGATATATGACGAGCAATATAAATGGCTCCACAGTAATATCCCTAGCAGATGTTTCAGCATCCCTTCTTGTTTATTTTCACACCTCAGAGTCTGAGTAGGACCAAAAAAAAAAAACTCACAAAGAAAACCTTTGTTCTAAGTAACTTAATCTGGAATAAACTCTGATTACAGTGTGTATATGTAAAGGAAAACGTGTAATAGTTGATTTCATTAAGACAAATGTTATCAAGTGAGGTAGCTTTGCCAGTTTTTTTCTAGAATTAATTCAAGACTTTGCAAGACTCACATTTGTGTTCATTTTCCTTGTTTGTACTCTTATAAACTGCTCCACATTTTGTTGTGTTGAGTGTTTGAGGAAAGAAAAATGGGTCAGTTTGACTAACATTGAAAGAATAGGCCAATCAACGATGCATTGTATGTAAAGAGTCTCGATAAAGCAAGAGGGAACAATGACAACTGATTAAATCGCCTGAACATAATAATACTGTGAAATAGACAGCAAGGAAGTGGTTGTTTTTCCAACTTGAATGGACCCAACAGTGACACCAAGGAGATGAGAGTAGAATTGCAGGTTTATCTACTAGGCCTCAGCTCTGAGAGAAAGCTGAGGCCTGCTAGCAGGGAGCTAGTGAAAGGGATTAGTGTAGTTCTTCGTGGATCAAGCTGAGGGTTTTACATTTGTGCTCTTGTTGCCAGCGTATAACCACACATCTTTGTTCCTTTTGCGCGCTCATCATTGACTGATCCGTGTGTCCAATCAACAGAGGCAGGAGTTTCATATTAGTCATTTAACTGGCTCAATCAATTTCCTTTACATTATGGTAATTGCAATAAAGTGATGATAGATTAAAACGGTTTAATCAATAACTTCTCTCAGTTGGTAACACTGTACTACGTCATCTTTTTCCCCAGATTTGACCAACATCTTTGAGTCGTTCCTGCCCCAGCTGCTGGCTTATCCAAACCCTATCGACCCCCTGAATGGAGATGCAGCTGCCATGTACCTCCACCGGCCAGAGGAGTACAAGCAGAAAATCAAAGGTTAAACTTGATCAAAATCTTTTATGTTTAGATCCCAAATACTGTTAGATTCTCTTATCATTACACAGGAAGTTATTTTCAAAGATTGAATATTTGACAAATATAAGTAACACTGTTCTTTACTTATTCTCTTTTTTTTGTTTCTGTCTTTCCTTATGTAGAGTACATCCAGAAATATGCAACAGAGGAGGCTCTGAAGGAGCAGGAAGAGGGTGCAGGCGACTCTTCATCTGAAAGCTCCATGTCTGATTTCTCAGAAGACGAGGCCCAGGACATGGAGTTGTAGTGATAGGAGGGCTCCCCCATCCCGCCCCCCTCCTTTAACTCCCACAGAGACTATATTTGATTTCCTAACCATGAGAAAGCAGACTTATAATATTCATATTTAAACAAGTTGATTTTTTTATTATTATTATTACTACTAAACAAGGATTTTTATGGATATCTAGCCTTTGGTGTGTTTGACACCCCTCCCATTCTGTAGCTGTTTGTCCCTACACAGATGTCGCGATTGCTTTCACATTCTCTCCCTGCCATCTCTGCATTTTTAAGGCGTGTCATGTAGTCGTAGGAAGGAAGTGTCCCAGTGAACATCTCATTTCTTGGCTCCAATTTCACTTTTTAAAATATATAATATATCCTATAATATATCATTTCTATTTTGACCTGAATCCTAATTTCCTTTCGTTTTCCATGTTGCTAATTGATTCTGACCAACATTTTGTCGCTCCACTGCAGAGCTTCTTAGGTCTTGCTTGAATGGTTGTACAGCTCTAGGATATAATCCTGTAGTCAAGACAGTATTTTTAAAGCGCACAATCACCCATGTGGTGTCTTAGCACATCGTACAGAAAAATAAAGTATAGTGCCAATAGAAACTCATAAATCAACCCTGAATGCTTCCCAAGCATGTCTTTTTCTACATGTTGATGGAGACATGTCATTAAAAAGATCTGCCTTTCTTTCTTGTTCAGTTTTGATGGCACCAAGACATGTTATTTAAGTTTTTGTTACTCTTTGTTGACCTGCTGCAGCTGCCTGTCCACATGTGCCGTTGTGCAGTGTCAAAGATGCTTAATGAGGTCAAGTCTTGGAAAACAAATTTACAAAAACACGTCTCTATCAAGGGTCAGTCAAGATGTAGTGACAAAGATGTTTTGGGTGCTTTTGGTGTTGATTTGTGGGATATATATTAGCTGCATAATCTGAATGGCAAAAGCAACGACGGCATAAGCAGCTTTACTCTGATGCATCTGTGGAGATTGTGGTCAGACTCACTTGGTACGATGGGAACTGAAAATAGACCAGAGCTACCCTTTAACCATCTGACCATATATGAATTTCAGATTTCATGCAGCACACACCAGTTTTCTGTCAGGAGGCACCTCAGACACATGAGCGCCAAACATTTCTCATTGTGCAGGATGCCGCTGTCTCACAATCACCTGCAAATTTATATTAATATTAATAGTCAAAAGTAATTTTCCATGAAGAAAAAGAATGTAATTAACACCTATTCTG